>CM038120.1:23194623-23627921 GCA_001642375.2 Mentha longifolia | reverse complement strand
TACGATAGCCCCATACACTTGTGGGAGTCTATTTAGTAGGCGATCAGAATCGAGTAGTTCTCAATTTACTGGTTCATGAAGCTATCAAAATATGATGCTTAAAGCGTACACCGGAAATCTTTAACAAAATAGATACATATATGAAGATATATATCTCTTTCTGAACCGAATTCAAAAGATTAGCGAATCTCCTCTCAACACTGCAGTCCTTGCCACCTCGCTCAACCTGCAAATTTTTGGAAAACACGAGCAGGACTGAGTACTTGATGTACTCTGTGGGGTTATGCCGAAAACATTTGATAGTAAACAATTATTATTCAAGCATTCACCACAATATCGCACAAAGTTTTAGATAAATAACTAGTGCATAATAAACATCATTTCTTTCACAACAGTTCGAAAGCACAACCCCTGTTCAGATCCATAATGTATTATCTGGATGTACAACCCCTTTCGCATCCATAACATATTACTCGGATATACAACCCCTTTCGTATCCATAATATATTATTCGGATGTACAGCCCCTTTCGCATCCATAATATATTATCCATATCTGTAATTATACCAGGCAAGGTAGCCACCTTCCCGGACGTATCCCTCCATAACCGGCTCACCTTCTGAGCACATATTTTTCGACTTTGTATACACATAACCTGGCTAGCGATCTTTGTCTAACTCAGGCTCGATAGATAGAAAGTTGGCAAACCAACACAGATAGGCATCATACATAAAACCATAAATATTTTATGCATGAATAATTTTCAGTAAACTTGCATTCCATTTCAAAAACGTGCTTCGTTATAGCAACATAAATATTTTATTTGGAAGAAACGCCCACCTAGTTACAAAGTGATAGATCGGTTCCTGGTTTCTTCTTCATGTTCCTCGACTCTCGTCCCTTGCTTGACCTTTAGGGAAAAATCTCGTTTTAGAAGAAATACATTATTACTGAATTCTCATTAGAGTTTTAGGATTTCGTATCCGCTTCTAGTTCGTATCGCATCTTAGAAATATATTACTAATCGAGAGGATAGAAAAGTCCATTCGAGAACTTCGGCATGACTTCGACGTTCGATAAGTCTACTCGATAATTTTAAATTATCTAAAATCAGCTAAAGTCGACTAATTCAAATGAGAACTCAATTTCTCCATTCGAACTAGTCCCAAGACTCGATCAAGACGCTTAACAAAGCAGTAGAAGGTCCGTCATATGAAAAACAAGTTCAACATTCTAAGAGAATTTGGAAATTCTGCGACCCTCTAGGAAAATAAGTGTTTCTCACTCATTATAAATCGAAACAGAGCATATGATATTGATTTGGAAAGATAACACATAGGGCTATGATATGTTTAAATTTCAGAATTTTTCCATGAGTGAGCTGGGAGTTTGAATCATTTATTTCCAGAACTCGGAATCTGGAAATTAGAAATTTGGCAGATTCTGGTACCAACTTTGAGTGAGGATTTCTCACTCGTTTCTTGATGGATTCGAATGAATGAGCTATCAAAACTGAATTTTAGAAAACAAGGAACAACTTTCTAGTTATACTATTCTTCATTCGACCAAAGGAAAGTGGTCAAAACGTGGTTGGAAAAACGGGCAGAAGTTGTTCGTCGAAATTCCAGATTGGAGATACAAACTTTGAAAAATCATAGTAAATTCATACGAACTCCGTTTTGAGTGAACGGGATATGTATAAAAGGCTAATGGAACGTACTTCAACATGGAAGAAGAATAAATGTCGAATTTCAAACGAGCTGTTCTCAGTTTAGCCCGCAAGTGGGCTGTTTTCCAGATTTCAAAAGACATGAGATATGAATTTCAATTTGTCATAACAGATGCATATGGACTTGGATCGAGACGAAATTTGGGCTACCGATAGCTGAGAACATGAGCTACAACTTTCATTTAGGACTTGAAAAGAGATAAGGTCGGGAACATGCTTGAAAATGCTGAACAGAACACGCACACCAATTGTTCGATAAAAGGTCTGATCCTGAAACTGCATTCAAAGGCTATGACTTCGACTTTTGATGATTCTAAATCATTACTTGACATCGAAAGCGTGGAAGGAACTTATCAGAGACACAAAACCAAGGCTTTAAGGTGTCTATCATGAAGAACAAAGGGAGAATTCTAACAAATTATACATCGATGCTCATCGCACAAGAAGTATAACACAAATATGAGACAGTCGAACACATGTATGGACCTCTAACAATGAAACTGAATCTGTAGCACCATGTATGGTTTTCGAATCTTCATCTATTACTCCTAATCATGCTTGAACCGTCAAGAAAAGAGAAGATTACCTCAAAGAAGAGAAAAGAAACCGAAGTGGGTTCTTCGAGCTTGTAAACCGAAGCTTCCATGTCCTACTTGCAGCTCTTGAATCATGATTTCGACTTCAGATTCTTGTTCTATGGGTCAAAATATGGGGGAGGGCGAACTTTGGGAGTGATTGGAGGCCGGAGGAGTCGCCGGCGGCGGCTCGAAAGTGACGGCAATGGTGGCCTGCGGGAATGGTGATGAAGAGAGAAGGGAAAGCTATGATTTGTGGTGTGGGTGTGTGGTGGAAATGGTGGTGAGGAGATTTAATCTCATCTCTCTTTCTCTCAAGATGTGGCACACACATGCACCACACATACTTGTATCTAATAGTATTTTCTTCTAGTGGAATATCTCTATACATATCTCATCTTATTTCCGTAAAATTCTTATCGCGTAGTCCTGAAATCACTTTTCCATTATTCCTTCATTCTCATAATTCTCGAGATTTCATTCGAAATAATTCCAACATATTATAAAATTTCCATAAGCTCATTTTCGTCCGTGCTCGATCTCAAATACTTGAGAAATTTTATTTCCTCCTTCGAAATTCCAATATTTCCAAATACGGATTTTTACGGCTATTAGACTCGTGCCCTCTCGAGGGCCACGTTCTGGAACATGATCAAGGGCCTTCTGGTCCCGAATCTAATTTTTGCATCCAGATCATTTGCCCAGAACTCATAGTCCGTCTTATATATATACATTATTGTTAACAATAATTAATATAAACACTTCAACAACTACTAACTCTTAAGTTTAATTAGAAATGTGCACTTCTTTTGCACATAGAATAAAACATTATCCACAATCTATTGTTTTATTGGTTCTATTCAGTTTGTCGGCGTTTTTATTAGTGATAATCATAATTTAAAAATAATCCTTAAACTATAATTATATTCCTTCTTAAATTAATTAGCAAAGTCATCAAGAAAACAGTTACGTTGAGTAAGGTTATAATAATCGCCAGCTTTAACTTAATTGAAACATAATTGTAAGCAACAAATATCAAGTGCACATGGTTAATTAAGAAAGGGCATTCATTTCTTTCATGATGAGAAGCTCCTATTTGAGATGGTAGGTTAATTAGTGCTAGCTTGTTTAAACTGAGGCTTTATTATATATTGCTAATGAACTATCGCAATTAATTCTTATCATTCTTATTTTTCTTAATTTCTTGTTGATCAATAGAAAGGTGATTTACTGTAGATATCGGTCTTTTTCACATATTAGATGATTCTTACTAGATTTCTTTTATTTTTATTTTATTTATGATTTTCTCATTATTCTAGTGTTGTAATTAACATATAGGGTACGTATAGTGGAGATCGACTTGAGCGAGCCACATAATTTTCATATATTTTGGACGATTGTCGCTCATTTTGATTTTATGTATAATAATAAAAAAAATGACACAGTATTTCTAAATTAACCTTAATTTCGACTTATAAGTTTATATCCTTTAAAAAAAAATTAGTTGTAAGAGCATCCGGATTTTTTCTAGTCTATTTTTGTTTGCTATTGCTCTTGTGTTTCCCGAATTTTAATTTGGTATACATCGTTTTCTTTCGAAGTCTATTCCCACATTATGTACCCATTCTAAATAGGAAAAAAAAAAAAATAGAAAAAAAAAAGGAAAAAAGAAAAAAAGTAGTAGGAAAATTATCAAAAAGCAAATAACCTAAAAGAGCATGCAAGTCAACTCAGTGAGCATAGTTATGAAATGCCATTTATAGTATTTTCACCCACTTGTTGTTTGCAGACTTAGGTATAGGTAGAATCTTAATTATATCTCCGCATCTTATAACTACTTATTTTAATTATTACATTACACAGTCCGATTAAATAATTACACAGTATTGCTTTCAATGTTAGATCAAGAATTTATAGAGTAATAATTAAGAATATAAAATGGAGAAAATTAATTAATTCTTAATACGTTGATCAAGAATATAGAGTAATTAATTAATTTATATAGTAATAATTAAACATTCTGGTAGTCCCTTCAGTGATATACAATTATTTATTTAAACATTCTGGTAGTCTCTTATATCCAGCCATTTGTTCATACCTAATTAACTTTGAGTTTTTCAATGTTAGATCAAGAATTTACTGTAGAGTAATAATTAAGAATATAAAATGTTCACTGTAGGCACGATTAATATGCCCACAAATGACATGACACTAGCATGAATAAAGAAGTTAATAAAAATTACACCAAAATTAATTAAACTCAACCTACCTAAAAAACTAAACTCTAATTAGATTTTTTTTTGACTTGACACTACCCTACCTTACCAATATTAATATATGTACATACTGTGAGTGGTGGAGCGTTTCTATATAGATCGATACATGCGTTATCATCAAACAATAAAAGCTCACAAAAGTATTTGCACGCCAAGTTATTATATACTATCATTAAAAAAAATTGCCATAATAATATTATTACTTAGTCCTTTATAACTATCATGTCATGATGTGCACAACAATTGCAACATCACACAAACAAGAAAATTATTTAGAATTTTGAGGATGGATTATTATTATTATTATTATTATTATTATTATTATTATTATTATTATTATTATTATTATTATTATTATTATTATTATTATTATATTCCAAATGCACTGGACACCAGAATCGAATATTCAATGATTGGTTTGGCGGCGTTAGTTTGTCTTTGTGTAATTTTCGTAAGTGTATGGCTCAAACATAGCAAAGGAATAGAAAATGTTAAGCCGGGAAATTAAAGTGAACACACATGGGAACTAATTAATTTCCTTTATTTATTTCAATATTTTAATTTTAGTATTATCTAGATCTTAATTATATAAATAGCTTGGTCTCACTGAGAGAAGTTAGAGTCGATGATTAATTACCTACAAGAATATTCTTGGGATCCATACTTCTTGCTCTGAAAAATTGCTTGAGTTATATGTTCCCTATTAAGGATTTTCTCGAATGTTTGTGTTGGATTTTATTTATTTGGTGCTATTATACAATATACTTATCTATTATTAATGGCGTTGTGGTTCACATGTGAAACATCAAGTTGATCGGCATATTACGTTGAAAATGTTTTACATTTTATATTCTTATTACTCTATAAATTAATTATTATCTAATGTCATTGAAAAACTCAAAGAGACTACCCGAACATATATAATTGAAAAATAGCATATCACTAACCTTTTGGTTGAGATTACATGTTGATGTAGTATATATACTATTATTTTGAAAAATAATCATATGTAAAACTCAAAGCTAAGCATAAGAGAAAATAATAACGCTTTGCACGCACTTCTTTTTGTGATTCAGTGCATGCAATGGGTGAGGCCTACTTCGATAGAGAGTAATGATATCATACTTTCTGAATCATTACGATTACGCTTAAGAAATATTTCATCCGACCGTTTCACAAATTAGTTCCTCAAATAAATAAATAAAAGGAAAAAGTAGTAGGAAAATTGTCAAAATCAAATAACCTTAAAATAGAAATTTTCTCTTGTAGTAATATCTTATTATTTTATTTTATTTTATTTCAAAACATATATTCAAAAACTGAGAAAAAAAAAATCAAAGAATATACTCTACGCAATCTCAGCCTTTTGATCAAAAAGTGTTCCTTCGAATTTTGTTTTGGTATAGATCGTTTTCTTTTGAAGTCTATTCCCACATTATGTGTCCTCGTTTAAAAAAGAAAAAAGCAGCTTAGTCCCTAAAAAAAAAAAAAAAAAAAAGAAGAAGAAGGAAAGAGTAGTACTGTAGGAAAATTGCCATTTATACCCACTGTAGTTTGCAGACCTAGGTAGTCGACGAGTCATTTTATTTATTTATTTATTTATTATTATTGAGGGATAGATTTTCCTTAATTATTTCAATAATTGATAAAACCAAGCTACCGTATTGACATATTGTTTGATCTATTGATTTTTTGATTCGACATTAAGAAGCTGTTTCGCTAATCTTATTTGATTGTAGAGGGGGAATCTTTTCATTTCCAAATTAGATTGCATGCCCAAATACTATTCTAAGAGGTTAAAATCAAAATAATTATAAGAAACAAGAATGACAACATTTAGCAATATTTTTTTAAAAAAACATTAATTTAGAACTATTAAACTGGATTATTTAACTATGCTATTATTTTGCTAAAAGATAATTGGTATTAAAAGCATTATTGGTTATTCTATGGATGTTTTTATCTAGACTTTTTGATCACTTGGCTTTTTAGAGAGACAACTTTGTATCAACTTCATAATAATAATAACGAAAAATTGAAATGGATGCCACGTAAACAGCAGCAAATTTGACATTAGTGCCACGTGGACTTGCACATAGAAGTATATTGGCGTTCTAGCTATATTCGTTATTCGCAATTATACAATAATATTGTAATGCTCCGATTCCTATTGTGTGCATATTTAATATGTCCATAAATGACATGACAATAATATAAATAAAGAAATTAATCCCTTCGTCCCACCTAAATAGTCCACATTGTTTTTGGCACATAGACCAATGCAAGTAGAAATAAAGAATTTTAAAATAGTATTAGTTGTGAGATAGACTTTTATCATTTTAAAAAAATGTACTATTATATAGGATAAGCCAATAAAGAAAGGTGGATTATTTAAGTGGGACAAATGAAGTAATAGAAATTATACCAAAATAGGAAAAATAACTTGAAGATGCAATTAAGGAACACTTTTTGATCAAAAGGCTGAGATTCCGTAGAGTATATTCTTTGATTTTTTTTATTTTTTTTTAGTTTTTTAATGTGTGTATTGAAATAAAAATAATAATAATAATAAGATATTAATATAAGCGAGAAAATAATAAGAGGCAATTCATTTTATGTCCATCAAAGTTAACAAATGTTAAATAATGTCCAAGAAGATAAAAAATACTTCCTCCATTTCATATAAAATGACAGTACTTTTCTTTTTGGCCTTTTCTGACACGCTTTTTCACGCTTCTCGTTGATGGGTTTTAAAATGGATTTTTGAAGAATTCTTTCTTTTACGGGATACTACGACAATCGTAGTATCCCGTAAAAGAAAGAATTCTTCAAAAATCCATCTTAAAACCCATCATCAAGAAGCGTGGAAAAGCGTGCCAGAAAAGTTACTATTAAAATGTGTCATTTTAAGTGAAATGGAGGGAGTATCAATTATGTCAATTTTTAACTTTTTGGATCAAAATACCCTTAATGAGTTGACTTTGACTGATTTTTGATTTTTTTTTTCCTGAAGTTTCTTTAATGTGTTTTTTTACCATTTTTTCAAAAAAAAATTTCAAATTTTATGTTTTTATTTTTATTTTTAATTTCAAACGTTTTTAAAAATGGGACTAGTGAGACTATTAGCACTAAATAGTTTCATTAGGCCCAACTGCAATTTCTCAATTGAGTACATATAATTAGAAATAAGACTAATGAGACTATTGGCACCCAATAGTCTCATTAGTCCCAACTTCAGCAATTTATTTAAATCCATAAAATTAACATTCCAAGCATGATTTTTATTTACAAAAAATAAATAAATAAAAAAAATATAATTATGAACAAGAGAAACGACCTTAAAACTCTAGCAACTAGGGATGACAATGGGTCGGATCTGGACCGGATCCAGCTTACTCCAGATCCAGATCCGTAAAAAAAAAAATTGGTCCGGATCCGGTCCAGATCCGTTAGGTCCAAAAAATAGAAATCCAGATCCATCGGATCCACGGGTTTACGGATCTAGACCCAGATCCATAGTCTTTTTTCCCTAACGAATTTTTGAAATAATAAAAAAAATTATAGTACAATAATAAACATAATAAGTTTCCACGATATATCAAAACGAGTTGTAAAAATCTCAGGTACATGGATAAAAGTCAAAAGTAAAATGTCTCCCAAGTACAGAAGTACATAGATACAAATTCTACCACTGAGTCGAGAGTCGAGAGTTGAGAGGAGAGGTTGAGTTTTGAGCGCGTAAATGATAGAGGGTCGCCGCTGTATGCTTGTTTCAACCAAATTAGGTTTTCAATGTGTAATTTCTAAAAATTAAAATAATTAGAAAAAAATATATAATATTTATAATATATGTATATAATATATAATATTTATATAATGGATCCATGGACCGGATCTGGGTCTTAAAAATTCAGATCCCGATCCAAATCCGAAAATTGACTATTAGGTCCGGATCCGGTCCAGATCCATCGGGTCCAATTTTGCAAGACCTAGATCCATAAAATCGGATCTGGATCACCGGATCTGGACCGGATCCAGAACCCACTGCCATCCCTACTAGCAATCAATCCAAAGGCAAAAACCCAACTCAAAAATAGGACTAATGGAACTATTGCTGCCGAATAGTCCCATTAGTCTCTACTTCAGCAATTCATTTCAGTCCATAAAATCAACATTCCAAGCATAATTTTTATTTTAAAAAAACAAAAGGATTCTGAACAAGAGGAACAACCCTAAAACAACTGTAGCGAACAATTCAAAGGCAAAACCCTAAATCAGAAATAGGACTAATGGGACTATCGGCACCGAATAGTCCCATTAGTACCAACTGCAAAATCAGATATTCTCACAAGCAAAACATCAAACACTTTGCATACAAGCTGCAATTTCTGAAGTGGTGACGTCGGATCTGGAGCGGCGATGGCGGAGACGGTGCGGATCTGGAGTCGACGGCACCTGCTTCTTCATCGACGACGGCATTGCTCTCAGCATCGGACTCCTCGTCGGCGGCAGCGCTCTCAGAGGGGAACTCCTCACCGGCTGGGATGTATTCGTTGTCCGAAGCCATAGAGATATTGTACTAGGGTTGCGGGTGCGGCAGCGACAGGGACGGGTTGCAGCGCTGGTGACTGGGGACGGGCTGCAGCGCCGGTGAGGGGAGGGAGTGGAGGAATCGTCGGCGTTTTTGGGAGAGGAACCGAGAAGTAAAAACTGTAAATGAGTTGAAAGGTTGTCCGATTCTTTTTCTTTAATTTCAAATGAGGGGTATTTTGGAAAGGGAATGTAACATAAGGCCTAAATTTGACATTATTTAACATTTTTAACTTGTTGGACATTATTTAGTATTGCTTAACTTTTATAGACATTTATATGCATTAACACAAATAATAACGCCTTGCACTTGTTTTTGTGATTTTGTGCATGCCATCGGTGAGGCCTACATCGATAGAGAGTAATGATATCGTACTTTTTGAACCATTAGGCGTAAGAAATATTTCATCCCGCCCTTTCACAAATTAGTTCCTCAAATAAAATAAAATAAAAGGGGAAAAAAAAGAGAAAAGAAAGTAGTAGGAAAATTGTCAAAAGCAAATAACCTTAAAAAGCGTGTAGTCAACTCAGTGAGCATAGGATTGAAAATGCCATTTATAGAAGAGGAAATACCTCCATATACCCTCATACCCTTAGTAGAACCAATATTTAACCAAAACTTAAAAAAATCAAATTCTACCCAATTTGTTTGTGTGTGGACATAAATACCCCTAACCCATTTTCTTTGAAATTCATCTTCTTCTTTGAGGCTCTCACTCATTCCCTTCCCATACTTTTTCACTCTTTTGCTTACTCCAACTCGGGAGTTTGTTGCAGACAGACGGCGACGGGTGCTGATTGACGGCGGCGCGGTTAGGGCTTGGAGAACGGCGGCATTATTTCGCGGTACGGTTAGGGTTCAGTCGGAACCCTACGGTGGCAGTACGGTTAGGGTTCAGTCGGAAGCTTTGCCGAAGGCGGTGGAACTCCGGCGCTCTTCAAAGGTCGGCGCCAAGGTCGACGTCGCTCAGTTTCGGGCTGATTTAATGACTGTTGTTGTTCTCGATGGGCTCCACCAAGAGGAGGAGAGAATCGGGGAGAGAGAGAGTGATAGAGAGAGAGAGAGGTCTGTTTTTTTTTTTCTTTTTCTTATTCTTCTTTATTTCTAAAAATGCTTATGGTGCTAGCAATGGAACAAATCTATTTGATTTCTCCAATTTTTGCTTTAATTTATGGGTTGATGCATTGGTTTTGAGCGATGCATTGGAGGAGATCTTCCTGTGTTTTTCGGCTTCCAGGAGCAGGGTACTGGCATGAATCTACTGCGTGTACAATTATTGACGTTTATGGCAATGTTTTAGGAATTTTGAAAGCTAAAAAACCTTATTTCTTTATCTCATTTGACGATTATGGCTTTTGATAACATTTGTAATGACTTTAGTTGGCAAAAATCAAATGCTGTAGTGCAGTTTTGGTTTTGTAACTTATTAGTATTCAAGTTTGATTGGTGACCGATACAATTAGTGCATTTATTAGTGATATATGTAAGGCTTGCATAGAATCGATGAATTAGTTGGATGAGATTAAAGTTCATTTCGTTCAATATTACTTCTATGGTAAGAAATGACAAGAAATGCGAATTTGTGTATGATTATGTAAAAAATGAGATAATTCTTGCGATCTATATGTAAGAATTGATACATTTCTATCTAGATTAATATCAGAGAAATGGCGGGCATATTTTTTGTGTATGATTTTTTGTGTATGATTATGTAAGAAATGATCCAATTCTTGCAATCTATATGTAAGAATTGATACATTTCTATCTAGATTGATATCGAAGAAAGAGTAAGCATATTTTTTTTCGTGTGTGATTATGTAAGAAATGATGCAATTCTTGCGATCGATATGTAAGAATTGATATATTTTATCAGATTAACATCGAAGAAACGGTGAGAATATTTTTTATGTATAATTATGTAAGAAATGATCCGATTCTTGCGATCTATGTGTAAGAATTGATACATTTCTATCCAAATTAATAACGAAGAAACGGTGGACATATTTTTTTGTGTATGATTATATAAGAAATGATCCAATTATTGCGATCGATATGTAAGAATTGATATATTTCAATCTAGATTAATATCGAAAAAACGGTGGGCATGTTTTTTGTGTATGATTATGTAAAAATGATCCAATTCTTGTGATCAATGTGTAAGAATTGATACATTTCTATCTAGATTAATATTGAAGAAACGGTGAGAATATTTTTTGTGTATGATTATGTGAGAAATGATCTGATTCTTGCGATCTATGTGTAAGAATTGATACATTTCTATCCAAATTAATAACGAAGAAACGGTGGACATATTTTTTGTGTATGATTATATAAGAAATGATCCAATTATTGCGATCGATATGTAAGAATTGATATATTTCAATCTAGATTAATATCGAAAAAATGGTGGGCATGTTTTTTGTGTATGATTATGTAAGAAATGATCCAATTCTTACGATCGATATGTAAGAATTGATACATTTCTTACTCATCAATGTATCAATTCTTACATATAGAAATATATCAATTCTTACATATAGAACGCAATAATTTGATAATTTCTTACGTATTTATACACAAAAAAATTACCCATCGTTTCTTCGATACCCTCCTCCCCCCCCCCCTCCCCACAAGCAAAAAATTACAAAACAAATCTAACGCATGCACGTTCCTATGCATCTTGCGCATTTCATATTATCATTGGGATTGTTGTTACACTTGTACTGTGGCCATAGATTGACATTGCGACATCTTCACGGTATTTTGGTGATTTGTTCCGCGTCTTCCGTACCACGTGGCCTGCTTTTCTCAGATATAAACTTCTCAACATATTTCATGCAATAGATAGCATTGTCCCTTTCACTCATTTCCCGGTAGGCCTTCCGCCCTACATGAATACGTCATGGCAAGAAATGATCACAAACATATAAGACTTGAGGCCATTCTTGCCAAGTTGATGCAATAAATACGCAATTCTTATCACACATTGACAACAATAAGGCATTACTTATCAGATGAAAATGACAAGAAATATGACTGTAAGAATTACAATTTCTTATGATATACATTAAGTATCAGATAAGTTCTTACTGTAATCACACAATTCTTACTCATCTTTTTATTGTTTTGCAAACTATTCAAGATAATCAACCAATTACTGTAAGAATTACCCGAAAGCATCTATAGAAAGGTAAGAACAAACAATTTCTAACCGAAAGTTTCAGAGACGATAAGAATTTGATAAATTCTTACCAATGACAGCGCTAACTCACGTTTCTTACCATTTCTTACAATTCTTACCACTGGTGCACAAACTCGCGATTTCTTACTGCGGCCGTACAGCTCGCGATTTCGCGACTTCATCTTCTCCGGCGTGTCTATCCCTCATTTCTCCACCAAAATGAGCGAGTCACCCCTTCATCTCTTCGTCTTTCCGAGGAGAACAAAGCCCAGTGGTCAATTGCACCACATGGGCTCCGTCGGAGCCGGCGTCTTCCTTTTTTTCTTCCTTTTTTTTTGGCTGCTCCGGAACCGGCGGATTTTCCTCCGGAACTGCTTCATGGTTGCGCTTGGAACTCTAGTCGACATACCTGCAGAGAGAAACGGTGGGCGGAGTCCGGTGGTCGTCGGAGCAAGCCTAGGGTTTCTTGGCGGAGGAGGTTGAAGAAGGGATGATGGGTCTCGTTTTTGAAAATTGGGAGGGGGGGGGGGGGCTGATTTGAAAATTGGGGTGTGAAATTAGTTTTGGGGCTTTTTGAATTCAGGGGTATTTTTGGGAGTTTACACCAAAATTGGGTATAATTTGTGTTTTGTTAAGTTTTGAGTAAAATTTGTATTTTTTATGTCTACAATGGTATAATATTTTTTGCCCCTTTATAGAATCTCCACCCACTGTTCCATTTATAAATATGGTTTATGGTATAAAAGCATTATAATAGTAAACCCCCCCCCCCCCCAAAAAAAAAAATCCAACACAAACATTCAAGAAAAATCCTTGATAGGTAATCATCGACTCTAACTTCTCTCAGTGAGACTTAGCTATTTGTATAACTAGTCTTGTACCCGAGCGATGCATCGGGATCATTTTATATTACATACGTAATTTTTTTGTACAGTAAAAAATCAGTGTTGATTTAGTTTATAAATTTCAAAGAAAAATCAATAAACTAAAAAATTAATAAATTAAAAATTGGATCTTCCTTGTACGTTTGTATGTATATATAAAATATTTCAATCTAAATTTTAGTAGGTTTACAATTCATTTTCATAATTTCTTTCAAAAAAATATTATGTCTATTAAACATACAATCTAATATTATAATTTTCAAAAAAGAAAAGTTTAAAAAGGATATTTATTTCAAAGTGATACATTAAAAATGATAAAATACCTAATTAATTTATATTAAATGAAAATATTTAATGAGGCTCACATATTAAGGTCTTAGGAGGGAAAACTTATAAAGACTATCTTACTTTCTTATATTTATATAGATTAAGACCTAGATAATACTAAAATAAAATATTGAAATAAATAAAGGAAATTAATTAGTTCCCATGTGTGTTCACTTTAATTTCCCGGCCTAACATTTTCTATTCCTTTGCTATGTTTGAGCCGTACACTTACTACACAAAGACAAACTAACGCCGCCAAACCAATCATTGAATATTCGAAAATTCGAATCTGGTCTATAGACTTATTGTCCAGTGCATTTGGAATAATAATAATAATAATAATAATAATAATAATAATAATAATAATAATAATAATAATCCATCCTCAACAAAATTCTAAATAATTTTCTTGTTTGTGTGATGTTGCAATTGTTGTGCAAATCATGACATGATAGTTATAAAGGACTAAGTAATATTATTATGGCAATTTTTTTAATGATAGTATAATAACTTGGCGTGCAAATACTTTTCTGAGCTTTTATTGTTTGATGATAAACGCATGTATCGATCTATATAAAAACGATCCACCACTCACAGTATGTACATATATTAATATTGATATGGTATGGCAGTGTCAAGTCGAAATTTTTTCTAATTAGAGTTTAGTTTTTTTAGGTAGGTTGTGTTTAATTAATTTTGGTATAATTTTTATTAACTTTATTTATGCCATTGTCATTTCATTTGTGGGCACAACATACTTGCGGTGGGTATTGGAGCATTACTCTGAGTATCTATATTGTCCTGGAAGTTGTGATTCACATGTGAAACACCACATTGATCGGCATGCTTACGTTGAGTTTTCTCCATTTTATATTCTTAATTATTACTCTATAGTAAATTCTTAATCTAACATTGAAAAACACAAAGTTAATTAAGTATGTATATATATTCAAAGAATACACTCAAAGCAGTCTCAGTCTTTTGATCAAAAAGTGATCCTTAATTTAATTGCATCTTCAAGTTCTTTTTTGTATTCTTTAGTATATCCATGCTTAGTTTTGAGTTTTACATTTGATTTTTTTTTTTAAGAATATATATACTAACGCAACCAACAGGTTATAGTGATATACTATTATTTAATTAATTGTTCTGGTAGTCTCTTATATCCAATTCCACTTGTTCATACTTAATTAACTTTGTGTTTTTCAATGTTAGATTAAGAATTTACTATAGAGTAATAATTAAGAATATAAAATGGAGAAAACTCAACGTAAGCATGCCGATCAATGTGGTGTTTCACATGTGAATCACAACTTCCAGGACAATATAGATACTCAGAGTAATGCTCCAATACCCACCGCAAGTATGTTGTGCCCACAAATGAAATGACAATGGCATAAATAAAGTTAATAAAAATTATACCAAAATTAATTAAACACAACCTACCTAAAAAAACTAAACTCTAATTAGAAAAAATTTCGACTTGACACTGCCATACCATATCAATATTAATATATGTACATACTGTGAGTGGTGGATCGTTTTTATATAGATCGATACATGCGTTTATCATCAAACAATAAAAGCTCAGAAAAGTATTTGCACGCCAAGTTATTATACTATCATTAAAAAAAATTGCCATAATAATATTACTTAGTCCTTTATAACTATCATGTCATGATGTGCACAACAATTGCAACATCACACAAACAAGAAAATTATTTAGAATTTTGTTGAGGATGGATTATTATTATTATTATTATTATTATTATTATTATTATTATTATTATTATTATTATTATTATTATTATTCCAAATGCACTGGACAATAAGTCTATAGACCAGATTCGAATTTTCGAATATTCAATGATTGGTTTGGCGGCGTTAGTTTGTCTTTGTGTAGTAAGTGTACGGCTCAAACATAGCAAAGGAATAGAAAATGTTAGGCCGGGAAATTAAAGTGAACACACATGGGAACTAATTAATTTCCTTTATTTATTTCAATAATTTATTTTAGTATTATCTAGGTCTTAATCTATATAAATATAAGAAAGTAAGATAGTCTTTATAAGTTTTCCCTCCTAAGACCTTAATATGTGAGCCTCATTAAATATTTTCATTTAATATAAATTAATTAGGTATTTTATCATTTTTAATGTATCACTTTGAAATAAATATCCTTTTTAAACTTTTCTTTTTTGAAAATTATAATATTAGATTGTATGTTTAATAGACATAATATTTTTTTGAAAGAAATTATGAAAATGAATTGTAAACCTACTAAAATTTAGATTGAAATGTTTTATATATACATACAAACGTACAAGGAAGATCCAATTTTTAATTTATTAATTTTTTAGTTTATTGATTTTTCTTTGAAATTTATAAACTAAATCAACACTGATTTTTTGTGTATTCTTTGAATATATATATATATATATATATATATATATATATATATATATTTATAGTTTTTGAATGTGTGTTTTGAAAGAAAATTAAAAATAAAAAATAAATTAAGATATTAATATAAGATAAAATAATAACGCTTGGCATGCACTTGTTTTTGTCATTTAGTGCATGCCACGGGGAGGCCTACTTCGATAGAGAGTAATGATATCATACTTTCTGAACCATTACGATTGCGCCTAAGAAATATTTCATCCGATCGTTTCACAAATTAGTCCCTCAAATAAAAAAATTTAAAAAAAAGGGGGAGAAAAAAAGAAAAAAGTAGTAGGAAAATTTCTTGCCGAACTGATACCGTAACGAAAATTCTTACCGCTTTTCATACAATTACCGTAACAAACAATCCGGTACACTGAAAATTGATATACCAAATATTCAGTATAAAACAATATTCATGTCAATGACGCACCGATTTTTCGGTATTACCGAATATTATAACACGATTTTTTTTCTATTTATTATTTTTCATGCGAAATATTGACTAACATAAGAATATTAATATATAATAGTACCAAACAAATAAAACCCAATACAAACATTTAAGAAAAATCCTTGTTAGGGAACACGTATACTCGAGCAATTGTTTAGAGTATGACTATGAAGTATGGATCCCACCAAGAATATTCTTGTAGGTAATCATCGACTCGAATTTCTCTCATTGAGACCTATTTATAGTAATTAAGATATAGATACACTAAAAATATTGAAATAAATAAAGGAAATTAGTTCCCATATGTGTGTGTTCCCTTTTCCCGGGCTAATTAATATAAAACTATTAATTTGAATTGCCAAATTTGTACCGTGCATATAGTGCGCAAATAATAATTACCGCGGCCGCACCAATCATTACATATCCCATAATTCGTTTCTGTTCGGCAAATTTCTTGTGCACTTCTTCATCTGGAACATAATAATAAGAATAAGAACGATGATCCATCCTCAAAATTCTAATTTTCTTGTTTGCATGATGTTGTGCAGATCATGACATGATACTTATAAAAGGAATAAGTAATAATGATGATACATTGATTATTATTATTGCAAAATTTATTTTTTTGAGATATATTGCAATTAATAATAATTAACTAGGCGTGCAAATACGTTTGTGGGCTTTTATTGTTTGTTGATGATAATCGCATGTATCAATCTATGTAAAAACACTTCACCGTCCACCGTGTGCACACTTGGCTGCGTTTGGTAATCATCTCAAGATGAAGAATGATGATTCATCTCAAGATGACTCATATGAATAGTGTCAAGATGAATCATTCATCTCACCATTTGGTAGCAAAAAATTCAGACCCGGATGATATCATATTGTGTTTGGTACAAATTGCAAAACTCTAGATTAAAATTTAAATTGACTATTTTACCCTTATTAAATACCCCTACCGATTTCACTTTTTATCGTTGAGATTAATAGTACCCTTTATTATTTATTATTTATTACTCTGTATTATATATATTATTATTATTATATTATTATTATTATTATATTGTTGAGTTATTATTTTTATTATCTTGTATTATTATAATTATTACTATTATTGTTATTATATTATTATTATTTATTAATATATTTCTTATTATTATTATTCTTATATTATATTGTTGAGTTATTATTTTATTTATTCTTGTTATTATTATAATTATTACTATTATGTTATTATTTCTTATTATTCTTATTATTATAATTATTTTATTATTATTATCCTTGTTATTATTATAATTATTACTATTTTTTATTACATTATTATTATATTATATTATTATTACTATTCTTATAATTGTTACTATTACTCTTCCTATGACTATACTATTATTATTATTATTATTTATTAAATTATTAATATTTATTATTATTATTATTATTACTACTATTATTGATATTATTTATTATTATTACTATTACTATTACTATTACTATTACTATTATTATTATTATTTTATTACATTATTATTATTAATTTATTATTATTATTATTATTACTATTATTGTTATTATTTATTTATTTATTATTATTATTATTATTATTATTATTATTATTATTATTATTATTTAAAATCGTATAAATACATAAGGGTAAAATGGTAAGAGAGAGAAAGTATTGTGTTACTGTTTTAATGAGTTCACCTCATCCGACCAAAAACGTGAGATGACTAAACAAGGCGGAACAGTGAAATATCAACGGGCCTTGTATTCATCTCGGGCCCTCCAGTTTATTTTAGTTGGTTACCAAACAGTGAGATGAACCAAGATGATTTCTCTCATCTTGGTTCATCTTGGTTCATCTTCTTTACCAAACACACCCTTAGTGCCCGTTTGGTTCAAGTTGGATAACGGAAAGGGAATGAAATCAAGTCAAGTAAGAGAATGGTAATAATAATAGTTACTTTTATTGAGTGTTTGATTCAATAGTAGAAATGAAGTCACTTGTGAGGGGAGTTCACTTTCTCCTTGTTTCCCCCCTCCTTCTTAAGGGGTAACAATATATTGGATTGGGTTGACCCCAAGTAAGGGAAATAGAAAACCTATTACTCAAACCAAACAAAATGTAATGGAATCAATTACTTGTTTCCATTTCCATGATCAAAAATAGGTGAACCAAACATGAGCGTAATGTATCCACTAATGATGTAGCAGTGCCGCGTCGAACTTTTCCTAGTTAGGGTTTAGATTTTAAGTAGGTTTACTTTTTTGAGTAGGTTTTAATTAATTAATTTTGTATGATTTTTTTTAACATCTTTATTTATATCATCACCTCATCATCCATTGACACATTAAACATGTCTCGGGATACATTGGAGCATTACTATGCATGTATTGGAGGAGATCGTATAATTGCGAATCACGAATATAGCTAGAACGCCACTTTTACAATATAGATAGCCACACAGGGCCAGGGTTACTCCCTATGTTTTCTGTTTTATAAGTATCTCTTTATTGAAAACATGGAGTATACATTAAAGTATAGTATTTTACTTTTATTGCATTCTAATATTTATTGCGTTCTGATTTTAAGAGCCAATTTTTACAACTAGTATCAAATACATGTAAGGGTAAAATGCTAAATATATTGCTATTTTATTCTAGAATTTTGAAATGAGACACTCAAAAGGGAACAAGAACAAGAACAAAAGGTAAATAGGATACTAAAAATAGAGGAAAAGTATTTTTTAAGTAGGGACGGTTCCTGTAGATACAAGAATCAAGAGAGTGGAGATTGTGTGGCCATAATTAATTCTGAGGAGAGAGAGTTAATTGTAGCCAAGTATTCTTTGTCATTTAAGGAAATAGATCTATTAGTTGAGACGGACCGAAACGGAATACAGGTCTACTTAAATGAGACGGAGGTAGTATATTTTTGCCGTTATTGTTGTTATGCTCATTGTAATTGAAGAATTATAGATTGAAAAATAATGCTCAATTTTCAAAAACTTTCTAATTCTCTTTGTCCTCTTATTCCTTATGTATATCATAAAATTAGAAAGAAAATTTAAAATTTAATTGTCAAACTATTTAATTTTTATATATTTGTGTTTCTGTCTATACGCAAAAGTAATAAATGTTTAAATTATCAACATGTTCACAATTGTGTTTTGGACCATAATTTTTAACGACAAAAAAATAAACTTGGCAAGCCAAAAACTGAATTTCATATTACAGAAAATAAAAAATGACAAGATATTCCATGTCTCAGTTTTTCGCTTGTCTACAAGTATTTTTTGCCGCCAAAAATTAAGGTTCAGTACACAAATTAATAAAATTTTGATAGTTTTGACATATAGTAATCGATATTTCATACATATAAATAGAAACACAATTGTGAAAAAAATAAATAGTTTGACATTTGAATAGTAAATTCTCTTCATTAGAATTTTCATTTTGAAATGGTCAATTTTAAATATATTGTTTGCTCTTGGTCTTGTTTTAATTTTTACGGATTAATGTATTTTTATTATAAAAAAATTATGTTTACTTACAATTATTTAAGTTGGGTCACTCTGGTCAATATTTTTGGCTCCGTCAATAATATAGAATTATAAAATGAATGTTTACTGATCAATTTAACCATTATTATATGGGATTTAGCTCATTGCTTAATAGAGTTGGTTCAATTTAATCGCAAGTATTTTTGGTATCTCATTCCATGTGCAAGTCCACGTGGCACTAATGTCATTATGCTGCTGTTTACGTGGCATCCATTTCAATTTTTTGGTTGCCGGAGTATATTATTTGCAAGCAGGGCGGACCCACCCACGGGCGGTGGGAAGTGGCGGCTCTCTCCAACTTTTTTTTTTTTTATAACTATTTTTTTGTTATTCATCAGATAATTTTATTGTGCCTCCCTTACTAATTCGCTAGGATGCAAGATGTGGATAAAAAATAAAATGAATGAATAGATTTGTGAGAATCATAATAGCTTCAAGAAGTTAAAATAAGTTAAAAATGGAACAGAAAATAATTATTCAAAACCAAAAAATTATGAAGAACAATGGAACAGAAAATAATTATTCAAAACCAAAAAATTATGAAGAACAATGGAGCTCCCGAAAAAATTCTGGGTCCGCCCCTGTTTGTAAGGATTTAATTAAAAGTCATTTTATAATTACAAAGTAATGGCCGTTAATTAGTCCGTCATTTATTTTGCATACAAATATAAAATGGCCATAAGTTGGTAATATATACAGTATATATAAATATATATATATATTTCAATTCATTAACCCATTCCATTCCAATTTCCATGCATTGAGATATTATATTTAAATCGTTCATATCTCTTTAAAATACCATTAATCCCAAACAGGAGCAATTCTTATGGGTGTGACTGCACAGGGTCCTCGAAATATCGAGTCCCCAAATTTTGTTGGGTTATTTGTCGAATATTAATATTTCTACTACGTTTTTCTTACAAAGAATTAAGTAACGCAGTTTGTATATTCTTTAGTCTTAGAGTCTATAAGACTCGGGTTCGAAACTAATTTGCTTCTAGTTTGTTGTTTTCTTCCTTTCTCAATTACTAATATTCACTATATTTTTCTTCTCTCAAAAATAAAAAATAAAAATAAAAAATAAATAAATAATAAAAATAAAAAATAGAAAAATATTATTTTTCTTTACTTCATTTCTTTAATACTAACATTCATTATTTTTTCTTCTTTGCTTCCTATTATTTTTCATTTCTAGCTTTCTTTATTTCATTTCTCTAATAATATTCATTCTTTTTCTCTTTCCTACGATTTTTCATTCTAGGCTCTATTTGTCTTTATTTATATAGATGAATTATATGTTACTCACCTTCCGTAAACACCATTTACGTTTTAGCTATTTTATCACCAGTTTTTCTTATTTTTTTTATTGATTATTATTCTAATACTTCATTTTTTTTAATTTTTTTTTATCAAGCAAACACAACATACTCATGCACACATGCACCCGATGTGACTCGAACTTCAAACCTCTTGATTGAAGGAGAAGCGTTTTACTAACTGAGTTAATAGCATAAATTATAGCATAAAAATCAAATGTTAATTTGTTCTATTATATACACGAGAAAAAAGGCATAATTTCAAGAATTCGCACAGGGCGTTCGTTAGCCTAGCCCTGCCCCCGATCCCAATGGCCAAAGTTACACATTAATTTTGAATTTTATACGATTCTCTTGAGTGCATATGCATGCCTAGAATTCAATGTTTGAACTATAATATGTTAACTAATTAATACTACTTGAGGTTAATAAATTTCAAGTAATCAAATAATTTTGAGGTTAACTAGTTTCAAGTTAACATCTTTTGAGGTTAATTACGATTGAAAACAACATTGCACATTTTTCACATGAGCGCACTTAGCAATATGTTGCAATTAAAACACTATTAATTTTTCAATTATTGTAACACGTAATTTGTTTTCCCTTCCTGCAACAAGACCAATAGTTATACGCAGTGGCGAAGCCGGGGGGGGGGGCAGTGGGGTCCATGGGCCCCACTGGGATTTTGAAAAATATTAGTAGTATTATAGTTGAACTATTAAGATGTAGTATCTGTAGTCTAATTGGTTTAAGGGGTGGTCTAATATTATTGACTCTCCATCTACCCGGGTTCGAATCCTCTTGCTCCCATATTTTTCTTTTTCTTTTTTCCAGTTTTTTCCTCCTTTTTTTCGTTTTTTTCCCCTCCTTTTCTCTTTTTCGTTTTTTCTCCCTTTTCTTTCTCTTTCTCTTTCTCTTCTCTTTTAGTGATTTCCTTATATTTTTCTTCTCTTTCTTTACTAAGAACTCACCCATATTTTTCTATTTCCCATATTTTTTTCTTTTCATTTTTCAATAATATGTTAATGTTCCTTTTATGTTTAAATAATTATTTAAATTTTTAATTCATATTTTTATAATTTTAAAGGGCTCAAGTCATTCGTAATTTTATTTTTTCCTTTCTTTTTTCTATTTCTTTACGAATAACCCACCCATATTTTTCTATTTCCCATATTTTTTTTCTTTTCATTTTTCAATAATATATTAATGTTCTTTTATGTTTAAATAATTATTTAAATTTTCAATTCATATTTTTATAATTTTAAAGGGCTCAGGTCATTCGAAATTTTACTTTTCATTTCTTTTTTTAATAATGTGTAAAATATTCCAGTGTTCAAACGAGAGCAAAATGGATCCTATTAATAAATTTTTTTATTTTTATTTTTATTTTTTAATTATATATAATATTTTATTTTAGGCTATAAGAATTTGGGCCCCACTGGATGAAAATCCTGGCTTCGCCGCTGGTTATACGTGATGTAAAAGCCATGCATGCATGTATCTCTTACATGTATTGTGTATATTTTACTTTAATGTAGCAATGTCTTAAATTGTTGATGCATGCAGAAACGTTATACATATTTCGAATGTTTGTGAATGTCGTTTTGAAGGAAATAATCAAGCAAAATTCTACGAAAAGTAGTATATACCCTTATACTCATCATATAAACATTTGCACTTTTTTTTTTTTTTAAGAAAAAGTTGAAGGGCTCAAAATCATTTTCCGTGTAAGAATAGAGAAGAGAGAGAGAATCGAAAGTTCATTTAGAAGATGGGTGTATTTTCATATTGAAGATGGGTGTATTTTCATATTCAAAGTGAAAAGAAGAAGAGTAAAAAAAAGGAGATCAAATTAATGATAGTTTTCTTTTTTTCTTTCTAAAACCAAGTTCAGTTTGATTATTTTAAATTTTCAATTCATCCATTCTTCATTTATTTTCTATTAATGTAACAAATTATCTAAAAAGTAATACATGCAAAATAGGAAAAGGGAAATATCCAAAGTGTAAAAGACCAAAGTACTTAATAACATTAAAATTGTAAAAGATCGAACATGGCAATTATTTGTACCTAATTTGATGCTTTGTATGTGATGTGGAAAAAAGATACGTAACTCACATTAAGCCCCTTAAATGGAACAAATAGGTTTATAGGCTGATTTGCCTGCAACCATGACTACTTTTTCATATTGAATTATTACAATCTCAATGACAGATTTTATTTTTATTTTTTTTATTTTTTCCCCCTCTTTTCTAGAATAGGAATAAAAAACAGAAAATTAAAGTTTCACTTCACTATACTCCTACTAAGCAAGTGAATATTGTAAATAGTGATAGTGACCAAACTTATACCATTACTAAGCAAGTGAATATTGTAAATTATAAGTAATTTTCTCTTTACAAATGTCACAATTACAAAATGGCCATAAGTCGGTCATTTTCTTTGTATGAAATTGAGATATTATATTTAAATAGTTCCTATGTCTCTAAAATGCCATTAATCCAAAGGGCGAAAGTTAATTACGCGTTAATTATTAATTTTATACAATTTGTGCATGCATTGAAATACTAAAATATTAATTAATACTCATTTTTTGTCCCTCTTAACAAAGTATGCACAATTTATTTTTGAAGGTTGGGGGTTCAAGACACCTCGGGTGTGTGAGTGTGTGTTGTTTGCCTGATAAAAATAAAAAATAAAAAATTGCACACTACTCCATTCACATTAATATGAGTATCTCCTTCCACTAACACCACTCACCTACTATTCGTTAAAAAATGTGCTGAAAGAAATGCATACTCAGGCGAGATGGCGGAAGTATATACTACTTGAAGTTAATTAATTTACAATTAAAAAAATTGAGGTTAATTGTCCGATTAAAAACAACACCCCCGAACCCCTGTCCAACTCAGTAAGCAAATTGGATCACCGGTATCGGACTTTCTTTTTATTATCATCATCTGTCAACTTAACAAATTAACAAAATGTTGATTAATTACAATTCCTAAGTCGTTTGTTTCAAATAATTAAATTGGCGTCATGTATACAGGGAGTGGTATAGTCATTTGGGGGGGGGGGGGGAATTTGAACGGGTCGGGTATTCGTTCCGAATTTTACGGGTACCCGAACCCGATTATAAAAAAAATTTACTACCCAAACCCGAACCCAAAAATAATTACGGATATCCAAATGCCCGTTCGGGTATCGTATTTGGGTACCCGAAAAAATCCGAAAATTTATAAGGAAAAAATATATTCTCATTTTCTATTTTATATAATGCCTATAGCTATAGTAAAACCTCTATACAGTCATATCATCGGGACTGGAAGAAATTATTACTATAGGGAGGTTATTCTTATGTAGAGTTTTGCATAAAAAATTAATTTATTTTTACAAAAAAATATTCAATTAAATATTATATCACATAGATACATTTAGCATATTCATGTACTTAATTAATATAAATATGACTAAATTATGCATTCACCTTGTTAAGTTGGAATATTTTTTCCTTCAACAATAGGGTGTATATGTAGATAAGTTATTATGTACACGCAAATTGAAGGACGTAGTGACAACCATAAAATTAAAATGTTTTCACAATCAACCATAAATAAGTATTTTATGTCATCTTAAATTTTGTGTAAAGATATTATATATATTTTTATATATAATTGTGATTTGTTCTTATATGGAGGCATAAATCCTTAAGACGGGACCGGAAAAAATATGCTTTATTACAATGTAGTGGTTATTCCTAAATATAACTGGTCCCAAGTCGGGACTATAATTTTTTATTACTATAGGGAGGTTATTCCTATATAGAGTATTACTGTAGGAGGTTTTATTGTAATTGATGAAGATATTATGTACCGTATATAATTGCATAATTGAAATAACATCAAACGAAAAAAAAAGAAGGGGAAATGGGAGTCCGAAATGTTAACTTCTTAAGTTAATTGATTATTTAACTATTTTTTTCTTAATTATTTTATTTATTGAGTATTATTTATTATCTTTATTAATTAATTTAAATATAAATTTTGAATTTTCGAGATTTCACGTATTTTTTTTTGGGTTAGGGTTACCCGATACCTGAATTTTTCAAATTTCACTACCCAAACTCGTATTTTTCGGGTTATGAGTACCCAAAAGCTCGTTCTGATTTGAGTATTTATGTCCCTACCCGAAAATTCGTACCCAAATTCTCACCCCTAACAGTCATGTACGTGTTACCACTTTGAAAGATGTGATTTTAAAACAATTTTTTTTTTTCATAAATAAAAAAACATAAAAAAGACTTTCACTTTCTGATTTTCTTTTTATACTTAGGTCGAGGGTCTCTGCAACTGGTTTTTAGCCTTCTATTTCAAGGCATTAGAAAAAAATCCTAGAAAATGATCATTGATTCCTCGAATCCTTGTTGATCTTCTGATTCCGTTTCTACCTTTTCCTTTATACGTACCACCATATGGAACTCCTCTCTCTCTCTCTTACATTATTGGTCTCAAGGGTAAATAAAAATAGCCTCATATAAACTGAGTGCAGATTGCACAGTCTCTCTTCATCAGTCACCGATCACCATCTATACATACCTCTCTCTCTCTCTCTCTATAGGGGTATTTTCCAGAAATTTAAAAAATGCCGGCTAAACACGACTTTGAGAGATGCCTGAAACTGGGGAAGCCACTCCCATTCAAAGCATTTGCCGATCTTGGGGCTGCGAAGGCGTATCTCGTGCCGGGGCTGAAGAAGGTGAAGAAGATTATCGTGTCGAAAGCGGAGAAGATGGACCGCAACACGCACTTGTTCAACTGGCTCGAGAATCACATGATGGAGAGATGCTCGGACCTCTCGTTCACGACGGCTTCGAACGTGAAGTCCGTTGGCAATTTGATACGTGATTTGAGGCCGGGTGATCCGGAGGCAGGCGGAGACCTTAGCTGCGCGGTTCAAGACCACGGAGCTGTCGGCGACTACGTCCCTAACCCTTGTCCGTACCATTGTTTTGTTTCACATCAGTCTGAGGTTCGTTTTCTTTACACTGCTGTTCTACCTTTTCTTTGTGATGCCTGCTTCTTTTCCCGCCGTCCCGAGTCGCCACGACGAATTCAAAGCGCAAGTGGTCCGAGCGCTTCCCTTCCTGTTGGCGGTCGTTTGGGGGATTCTGGGTGAATTCATCACACCATGGCAAACTAGTTTCCGGGAGTCCGAAACGGCACTGTTGCGGATCAAGAGGGCGTCTGTCGTCGTTAACCAAGTGCTTTCTGGTATCGCCCCATATCTCGAACCCAATACCGCGCTCGACTCTTTGGTTTAGCTTAGCCTAGGACTTTTTCTTTATTAATTCTGCTCCTCTATTAATGTTAACATTTGCTAAATCATCTTTATTGTTATGTTATTATTATTATTATCTAATTATATGTATGTCATCTACTTCGAATCAATTAATTTAAGTAATCAGTTATTTCATTTCCGACTTTTAATCATTGATTAATTGATTCTGTTTTATTATGCCCAATTTAATGATTAAATTAACATGCCGAATATTAGAGGTGCCCACCGGAACCGGAACCGGAACCGAACCGTCGGTTTTTAACCGGAACCGGCGTCCGGAACCAAACCGGAACCGACGGTTCGGAACCGATCCGAGGAACCGGTGGAACTGACGGTTCGGTTCCGGTTCGGAACCGAAAAGAACCGGGTTTTTTTTTTTTTTTTAAATTCTAATTTTATTTTATGTTTCAATATTATACTTGTATTTGTATACTTATTTGATGTAACATTTGATTACTGATTAGTGTGTTACATTTTTTTATATGGAAATGTTATATTTGTAAAGTTAAATATTTTTATCATTTAATTTATAATTCACAATTTAATAAGCTAAAATAAATAAGACTAATACAAAAAATATCTTTAAATTAATAATAAACAATGTCACATGATGATGAAGAATTGAAGATGACAATTTACATAAAAGATGTCATATTGTCATCAAAGTGAAATTAATTGTAGATGCTTTTAAATACAAAAAATATTATGAAAAAATATATTAAGTATAAATAAAATTTATACACATAATAATAATAATTATTAAGTATCATATTAGTAATGAGAAATGTAAAAAAAAATAATATTTTTTGATAAAATAACTTCGTCGGAATCGGGTGGAACCGTGGGAACCGGGTGGAACCGAGGAGCGTAATAAATAATACAATCTCACTCTCAAGTATTTTTTTATATTTTATAATTTGAATTGTCTTACAATTAAAATTAGATCAATAAACAACGAAGCATTGAATCATAATCGAACGAAAAAAAAATTTAAAAAAAAAATTAAAAAGTCGGTTCCTATCCGGTTCCGGAACCGGGAACCGCCGGTTCGGTTCCGGTTCCGGAACCGTGGGCACGTCTACCGAATATATGAGATTCTACCTTGGACTGTAAACAATAACAGTGGTTAAAATATACTACTAAGTAGGACTGTAAATGGCATTTTCAATCCTTATGCTC
This sequence comes from Mentha longifolia, assembly GCA_001642375.2. Classification (NCBI taxonomy): domain Eukaryota; kingdom Viridiplantae; phylum Streptophyta; class Magnoliopsida; order Lamiales; family Lamiaceae; genus Mentha; species Mentha longifolia. Next base: position 23,600,061 of record CM038120.1, on the reverse strand, counting down.
ACTGAGTTGACTACATGCCTCTTTAAGGTTATTCGTTTTTTTTTCTCTTTTTTTTTTCCTTTTATTTATTTATTTATTTATTTTATTTGAGGGATATAATGTGGGAATAGACTTCGAAAGAAAACGATCTATACCAATACATAATTCGGGCAGTGGCAAACAAAAATAAACTAGAAATTGTAATTTGGATGCCCTATAAACTTATACATTATGTCGAAAATTAAGGTTAATTTAGAAATACTGGGTCATTTTTTTTTTTTTTTATTCTATATAAAATCAAAATGAGTGAAAATAGTCCAAAATATATGAAAATTACGTATCTCGCTCAAGTTGATCTACCCTATACCTATACACAACACTAGAATAATGAGAATAATCTAAGTTGCGATGTATCATAGATATGCTAGTCCGATCTTTTACTTCCAGAAAAATAACTTCAACTTTGTGTTATGATCCAACTTGCAGAGCAAAATTAGTGTATATGGATTAGAAAAGAAAAGAGTAAATTGTTCGTGCTGGAAGAACTTTCTTTAATAATCAATGAAAGTATATCTTTTACAAGAGAGCGACCAAAATAATCATTATGAATAAATAAAAGATTAAAATAGCCACTAATCTATATCTATACTTATATAAAAAGAGCTTGAGTACTTAATGTAAATTGTCTATTATATCCATAATTCATATTAAATAATTACGGTAATACTTAACACCAATTCTTGATTTAATTACAATAATAAACTAATATACCATACCTTATATATCAATTCTTACGCACGCATTATCATTATTGATTGCACATACCTTATAAAATTATTTTTTGTTTCCTTTTTCTGACTCCCTTTTAAATTTGTTCTACGTGTGTTTGTTTGTTCTTTTATTATTTCTTATATCATTGTTTGTATTTTTAGTTTGTTATGATTATTAATTAGTATTTTTTTTTTTTTTTTGTTTTATTTTGTATTCTTACTATATGATGATCTCATTACATTTAATCGTAATATACCCATTAACATATGGAGTATTGAATTAAAGGCAGCTAAAGCAAGCAGATAAAAAGGTCTAAATATATTATATATTAAATTTATTCAAATAATAATTGCAATTATAAAAATTATATAAGATTAAAACAATATCAAAATTTGAGTGTTTTAAATTATAGAGATTTTCAATGAAAAACATAAAATAAAAATTTGTTTAACGTGTGAATGCGCTTTAAACGAATGATTTTAATTTCTGACGGATGACGATAGCATGTGGAAAAGAATTGTCATTTCCCGACATGGGGAGCCGTGCTGGGAGAGGGACGGAGCGAGGAGGGCTCTTCGGGATGGTGGAAAAAAGTGTCGGATTTGGTGAGTGGAGAAACAGGTCGGTGGTTCTGGGATAAGGTGGAGAGGAGAATTGGAGATGGGAGGGATACTCTGTTCTGGGAGGACGAATGGCTGGGAAATCAATCGCTCAAAGTTCGGTTCCCTCGCCTTTACCATCTCAGTAGCAATCGGGGGGGCTAAAATTGGCGACATGGGGCAGTGGATGGAGGGTGCTTGGAGATGGGAGGTAAGATGGAGAAGGGAACCGCGTGAGAGAGACCGGGAAATGGTGGAAGAACTGTTCGAGACCTTCACTAGCATCTGCCTTATCCAAGGGAAGGCTGATCGATGGGAGTGGAAGGGGACGACTGGTGGTGGTTTTTCGGTTAGCAAGGCCTATGAAGCAATCGAGCAGGTACGTAGAAGTAATTCGACAGCAAGGTGCCCAGCTTTCTCTTTCAGCAGAATTTGGAAATCTTCGGCCCCTTTTAAAGCGCAAGTAATGATGTGGAGGCTAGCATGGGATAGGCTACCGACTATGGATAACATCCGGAAAGGGATAGAGGTTCCGACGAACGAATGGACATCATTTCTTCCTCGAATGCCCATAGGTTCGGAATCTCTGGAACAAGGTGATTAACTGGTGTGGATTTTATTGGGCAACGCTGAAGAAGATTAGCGATCACTTCTTGGTTTTCACCGAGGCCCTTGGAGGTGGTAAGACGAAGCGGTTTTTAGGAGGGTTATGGATTTGTGTCGTTTGGATTCTATGGAAATGGAGGAATTCGGTTAAATTTGAGCAAAAAGAATGGAACTTCCGTCGAATCGAGGAGGAGGTCAAGTGCCGGTTTTGGAGTTGGATTGTCGTTAGGGGAGAGGCGGAAACTTACTGTAACTTCCCGGCTTGGGATAGGAGTCGTCTCTGTGATTTGTGGCGCTAATCTTGCTCGTCTTTTTCTTTTGAGGTGAATTTTTGGAAGTGGCGGAGGAGGTTTCTTGGGCTGTAAGGAGGTGAGTGGGTTTTAGCTCATCTTTTCTTGGTGGTGGGGATAGTATGTTCCTTTGAGTCCTTTTCCTTTTCTCTGCTTCTGCTATTTTATTGCTTATGTTGCTGTGTTTTTGTTGGCATCACTGGTGCCAAGCTAGTGTTTTAGTAATAAAAGTTTCGATTTTCCTATCAAAAAAAAGAAAAGTTGAAATCGAAGCAACTGATTGAACAATTATTAGAAAAGTTGCATTTTGTTGGGAACCCCAATCACCTTGTGAATTTTGATGATGTTTATCAAAACAACACTTAGAATTGTTAAGTTCGTTTCCAAGATTTAGGTTGCTAGATCAAACTGTCATATATAGCTCGGTTTGATAATCTCACCTCACTAGGCAGATCTTAGTCAACCTAGCTTTATGAGTCCAGCACTTGCCTTGAAGAGTTCAAGACTCGCAGATTGAAGGAAGGAAGCTGGAGACTCAAGACGGAAGAGGGAACTTCAACCTGCCTCTACGGGTTGATCTGTTCCGGTTCCTAATCTGTTTCTACAGGACTGGCTCAACGGGAAAAAAGGACGAGTGTTAGTGTACGGATCTGACACATTCCAACGGCTAGAATTCAACTTCTCGACTATAAATAGTCCCTTCCTTTGAAGGAATCCTAATGGGAAATTTCACTTTCAAAGCCAAAACTCTGTCGAATTCTCAAGCGCATCAAGCCTTCCACTCAACGCTCGAAATCAAGATAATTTCCCAAGTGTTGAGTGATTAGTGAGAGTTCGAAGTTCTGTACTAAATTGCTTGAGTGTTCACTGCTCAAGTGATTTCTAGAAGTATTTCTACGATTTCATTGCTACTACTCTTTGTGTAGAATTTCTTCTCTGTAATTTCCGTTCTACAAAGTTAGGTTAGACTTTGAGTTAGAGAAAGTTAGCAGTCTTTAGTTTATAGCACTTTGTAAAGACAGTTGTAAGGGTCACGACCCATAACTCGTGCTTAGTCTTCGTCGTAGAACTGATGAAGGTTGAGGCTGATTCTCAACCAGTATAAAAAAGAGAGAAAGAAATCCAAGGTTAAGGGATTTCAGATCGCAAGATCTGACGTGGATGTAGAAAGGTTATTTCCGAACCACGATAAACTCTCATGTCTCGATCTCTCTCTCTCTGCCTTAAGCTCTCTCTCTTTATAATCTGCTTATTATAAACGGTCTTACTAACGAGCATATCAAACTGCATGCATACTTTGAGCCTATTTTTTTGTCACAAACTCTCTTTTTGTTACAAATAGATTGAAATTAGTTATTTTCGACCTTGGTATGGACATATTTCTATTGCCAAGTCCCTCCATTAAATGTAAACAAAGATATAAACATACACATACACATACACATACACATCTAGTACTGCAAAATCACATATGCAGTTGAGTATACAATTCTCTCATAAAAAGTTCAAAAACAAAGATGAATTGCTTGAAGAAAATGATAGGCAACTCAGCCAGCTGAAATTTGAGAATATACATGCCAAAAAGAAAAGGGAAGAGGGCGGAACATAAGGCACATGCTCTTCTTCACAAATATCCTGCACCATAACAAACTACGAGTCAAACGCAGTTTTAGCTTTTAACTTGATCACAGAAATGGCAAGTACAACACTCAAGTAAATGATTGATTTACAGGGCAAAAGTATACTCAGAATTCCCTTTTGTTTACACCTCAAAAACAGATTGGAAAAGTAGATTTCTAGAAGGATCGAGTGTAGATCCATACTAGTAGTGGAGCTTTCAGACTTCTTGCAAATGCAGTAAAGACAAACACGTATACTTATGCTATAGGGTCAAGCTGCAATGAAGAGCTTCAGACTCAAGATGGAGATTTCAATTATAGTTGTTGATGCTAATGAGAATGAGAGTTAAAAAGCGTCTTGACATGCAAATGCAGCAAACAAGTTCAGCGGCTTTGTAGTACGAAGCCAATTAACTTATTAATATGATATTTCACAGGTATTAATGACATAATACAGGGGAGCAATATAAATATAAAGAAAGCATAGGATTTTCTAGAAGATGAAAGTTTGATAGCTTACCTGCTTGTTGTAAGGCAGTTCTTCTGAGACAGAAATCATATAGCAACCAGGTGCATGGTATCAATGTATCTGAAAATCCTTACATGCAATGCAGATTAAAAACAAACAAAGTACTTGAAAACAAAAAATCAAGTAAAATGATAACACTTACAAACAAAAATCATAAAGGTCTTCAATCAAACCAGAAAGTCATAACCACCTGTACTCTGGTGCAGAAGCGTGATTTGATCTGTGAGTTTGTCCAAATTGTTAAATTGCTCTATCAACACTCCAAGGTAGTTCCAAAGTTAAATGAACTCTTCTTTTCTGCTCCTAGAACAAAATTATCTATCTTAAATGGACAAGAAAATGGCATGGAAGAAACAACGCATGAGCCGAAGGCACAACTACAAAAACCACTAGAAAGAAAGTTCCAACTACGATACCTGATTGACTGCTCTTCTGCTTGTAAGGAAACACCAGCAGATCCAGCCTCAGAAATTATGGCTACCAGTTTTTCACCACCCATGAAGAGCTGTTTTTTTATGCATATTGACCATTTCCATGGTCACATCTTTCCTGAAGTATCCAGCAAACGAGTTAGCAACCGCAAATGCAACTCAAAATGATGATACAGAGACATGTCTGAACTCACGTGTTCCGTGCCTGATAAGTAACACCTTTTCCACCTGAAGCCCTGACTAGCATGCCTCGCCTCCGTGATATAGCCAAAGACCTCTACAAGTCCTATGCATCTAAACATGTCAATTTCAGGAAAATGGGACAATAACAGAAAAAGGTTGAGAAAAAGTTTACAGCAAATGTTCTGCTGGTCCAACCAGAAGCAAGAGAACAGCCATAATGCAAGTTTCAGGGTATCCAAAAAGGACTAAAAACCTTTTAGACATCAATAAGAGATTTTGAATTACTTATGTTCCAGCAATTTCTTGGTATGTGCTGGTGATAATAAAATTAGAATGATTCATGGCCAAGTAGATCAGCAATGAACTGACATGAGAAGTGATATTTGTCCTCATACTTTTTCAAAATATATGTCAGAATCTGGATATTTAGTTTTCTCCAAGGCATGTGCAATTGTACACTGGAATACATGACCAAGAACTATAGTTATATGCAACTTTATTCAATTAAAAAAGACAATGCAAGTTCAAATATCATTTCTCACCTCTGTGACTCCCATCTTATGAGATAATAAGGAAGCTACAAGATTTCCATCACTATAGTTGCCAATAATTAGATCCAGTACACCTTGCAGTTCAGCAGTAATTTCACCAACAGCATCCTAGCAGCAAAAAGAAAAAGGTGACACGAAATTCCAAGAGATTTTGTCCAAATACTTCAAAAGCAGCCACTAGCATTACATAAATCAGTAGGAACTACACAGGACCTCCCAGAAGAGTCTCGCTTCCATACCTCAAACTCTCAAAGAAATCATATGATCCTAAAAATTCTGAGTAACCTGGCGAAACAAAAGACATGCAAAGATAGTAAAAGCATAAGCATCTCACATAAACAAGCAGAAAGAAAAATCAATGAAATTACATGATCATACAATTAGAATTGGGATATACGAGAGCAATGACAAATAAATATAGACGAGGAAGAATTAGATGCCTTGTTACAAATTATATATAAAAAAAAAAAAGAGAGGATGAGATCATTAAACCAATTCAACAATATTAATGAGCTATTGATGAATCAACGTACATACATTATACCCTTTAGCAAATTGAAATTACTAAGAGATACCTTCATCATGTGCATTCTGAAATCTATTATAAATGGGTTATAAAAATAATTACCTCATTCACAAAACTATGCTTAGTATTTAAAATATAGAGATACATCACATGACTTTTGTATAATTAACCTCAATATCATATTATATTCTCAAAAGTAACTTCATAATCTCAAATACGTCATGCAAATTAATATTTATAATGCTATAGAAATAAATGAAAAATTCCAAGTAGATTAAGGGAAACACCGTCGACGCATATAAATTGTACAGAATTAAGAAGACAATATTCGCCATCCAATTAGTTTCTTAAGATTTAAAATTAAAAAGTACTGATTTTAATTATTTCTTCGAAATATTCAAACTTTGATATGGCAAAAATTATGGAGTTGCTTTTGGCTTTGCTTGTCTGCTTCAGCCTAGTTGCAGGTACTAATTTTAGTATGAGTTTATTTCACTATTCTTCATACATATATGTATATATATAGTCCTTTGATTTCCTAAAAAGAAAATTGAAATACAAAGTCACTAATTTTTTAATCAATATTTGTAAAATGAATTATTGTATGCAGGATCTTTAGGAGATTATAAAGTGTGCACGAGATATATTCATAATGCACATTGCAGCATAGGAGACACTAATGCTTGTCTTGGCCTTTGCTATGACAAAAAAAATCCAGGCAGTGCAATTCGCAACGAGTGTGATCGTAACCCTGATACCAATGATGTTTTTTGCATCTGTACTTATTATTGTTAAAATAGAATTAAGAAAGAATTTCGGTCATGATTTTCGTATCATAATATATATTCAAATAATTATAACATTATCATCTACGTACGTAAGTACGTTGAGTTGGAATAAAGTGTTGATTTTTAATATTTCCACCTATTATTGCATTTGTACTATTGCGTATTTATATATGACCGTGCATGAAAATTCACAATGGTACTAATTATGAAATAGATATGTCATAAGCACGTCATGTTCGTTACTACAAAAATACTCATATACAACGGGTTTAGACTAAAATTATAATAACTCATATTACAAAAAATAATTATATCTTTTCTTTTTTCATTTGGAAAGATTGCATCTCACACGTTGATAAATCTGTTGACGACCATGAACATATTAGTATTATTTCGTAAATCAATATATCTAATTTCTTTCTCGATGAGTACACCTTCTTAAGGAAAATGCCACTTACATTTTATTGTACATTTTAAGTTATATGTATGCCTAACATAATTTCACATTTTTCAAGATTAATAAAAAAAATAAAAAATAAAAAATCTTTGGCCTCGGAACTGAAAAAAAATAAAATGTGCAGGAGAGAAACCTATCAGCGTCGTGCCTATAAAAACACCATAAATGGAAAAATGAGATTTGAGTAAACGCGAACACTTCATTCTTGCAACTATATATAAATCATAAATGAAAATTAAGATAGTACATTAGTTAATTAAAATATTCTATAATTGTGGTTGATATTACTTATCCCATGCGTAATCTCATGAATCAATATTATTCATGTAAGGTCCTTGTATTTTTAAGCAAACACAATATAAGAGTTCCATAGGTATATTACACCTTAATTACCCCTACCAAACGAGCCCTCGTAATATGTATAAAAATCACTACTATATATCTATTTATGTAATTCAATCTAAATAAATATATACAAATTTTGTAAATAAGACACTTTTTATAATAAATATAGATATAGATTTATCTTCGATGAATATTTGTTTTTCCGAATAAATAATCATGTAGTATATTCTACTATGCATACATTTTCTCATTATATACTACGGAGTAGTATCATATATTATGGTATAATATATCATTATATGTACTATACTATCATATATTATGGTATAATTTCTATATTTAATCCCAATAAATGCATATAAATATTATAGTCACATTTACATATACATACACAAAATATAACAGTAATATATAAATGCATTTATTATCATCAACTATATATACATGACTTACAAGAGAACAAAACCACAACATTTGTACTTATAAGTCGAGTTGATTAAAAGGAAATTTCAACGTTGAAAATGGCAAAGCATTTGGCATGTTTCGTGGCGTTTCTCATTTGCTTCGCTCTTATTTCAGGTACAATATAACATCATGAAATTAATTATTTTCAAGATATATATATATATATATATATATATATATATATATATATACATAAATGTATTGAATTAAAATTATAGTGTAATTTAATTATTTAATTGATGAACGGCGCAGGTTGTTTGGCTGCGGATAAATGTAAGTTGGATGTATACACCAAACATTGTAATTTAACTGGTGCAAATGATTGCATTGGTATATGCAAGAAAAGGGCCCCACCGGGAACTGGTGTTCTTACTGGAAATTGTGGCGTTGATTTGCTCAGGAATATCTACCATTGCGCATGTACTTTTTGTTAAATTAAACAAATATATATAAATGGGATAGATTATCATTATGTATAATCAATCCCTAAATAAATATAATGCAACTTCATCCCTTCTCTCCATATTTTATCATTTGCCATTTGATTAATTACTATATTGGTTATCATTTGGCATTGATTAATTATAATATTGGTTACTGGTATAATTAATTAAAGTTTATTATTATTATTATTATCATTATTATTATTATTATTATTCGTTTCATTTAAGTTAATATCCATGTACTGTATTTTTTTTATTTTATTTTTTTTGCCTTCTCTTGATTTTTCAGACGTTATTTTTTTTTTTTTTTGCTCAGGAAAAGAAATGCTTCATTCAAAACACAGAAAAGGCACAAGAAATGCCGATACAAAAACAACACAACAACACGTTCTGCACCAGCGATTACATCAAATGATCCAACCCCAAGCTTCTTCCCAACAAAACAAAAAGGAACGCTCCACTATCAAAGGTCTGTACCTTGCCTAATTCCACAGAACTCCCACGCCTCTGTAGCTCCGGAGAAAACATTCAACCGTTCATCCAAAGCTCACATAAACGAGATCTACTCCACGTCTCAAAGACCCAACTCGAATCCACTTCTCCCCGTACCAAACACTAATTCCAAAAGCGACACATTATCTCTTCCTTCACTCTTCGAAAGTTCCATTCTTTTTGTTCGAATCGAACCTCGTTTCGCCATTTCCACCAAACCCACACAATACATAACCAGAGGCCACTCAAAATAATTCTCGATTTACCTCCTCCAAAAAGGTCAATGAAATCAGATTGGAAAAAATAGGAGTGCCTCATTGTCGTATAACAGGCGGGGCAGGCGCCCATCTCGCATATTTTATTGCGAGTATTGACCACCAGTGGCGGAGCCAGAAATTTCGATCGAGGGGTGCTAAATCAAAATTTTTATATAAATATAAGTACTAAAACTAAATAATTTCTAAAAATATTTTTTTTTTAGTGCTAAAATATTACATATATTTTTGGAGGAGGGTGCTGGGGCTCCCTCCAGCTCCCCCCTCCCTCCGCCACTGCTGACCACTCATCACATCCCTTTCAAAACTCATTAACTTTCTTAGATGATTAAAGTTATAGTAAAATTCAATAATTTATTATTTGATTAATGGCGCAGGTAATTGTTTAGATAGTGGAGATAAATGTAAATTAGATGTATACACCAAACGTTGTAACTTAACAGGTGCAAATGATTGCATCGGTATATGCGAGAAATGGGCCCCACCAGGAAATGGTGTTCTTACTTTTTGACTTTTTCGGCACGTTTTTCCACCGAAACTTAGTACGAGTTTTAAAATATAATTTTGAAATATTTTTTCTTTTACGGATACTATGACACTCATATTATCCCGTAAAAGAAAAAAGATTTCAAAATTATACTTCCTCTGTCCCGCGGCAATTGTCCACAAGTATTATTTTATACCTCACATATATTCCTCCTTGTGGACTGGACAATTGTCGCGGGACGGAAGGAGTATTTTAAAACTCGTACAGTCGTACTAAGATTTAGTAGAAACGCGTGCTGAAAAAAGTCAAAAAGTGAAATGAAATAATTAGATGGGATGGAGATAGTAGTATATCATTGTACATGTATTTTTTTGTTAAAACAAAATTTAAATGGAATATTTGTAAGTCGAGTTGATAATTTTTTATTTATTTTTTATTTTTTAATAAAGAGTTGATAATTACAAGGCTGAAATTTCACTAGAAAATGGCAAAACATTTGGCATCTTTCTTCGCCTTTATATATTATCATTTGACATTATTGTATTTGTCACAAAATACAAAACAGAGGAAAATAGTACTTCGAAATTAAATTTCTAGTGCATCCCAAAGTTTTCATTTTTTTATGCCGTTATTTTTTATTTTAATTACCTTTTAGTTTTTTATACAAAAAAAATGACATAGCATAGACGTGTTTCAATTCTCGATTCATAATTTCGAAATTTGACACAAGTTAATTATAGGGAATTTCAAATTTAACACTGATGGTATTATTGGGTTTTCTTAAGCAAAATATTTATTGGGTATGTGGCCAAACTCTTTTTTAGTAGGCCAAAATTAGATCCATAAAGATTGGTATTTTTTTATAAACCGCGAATTCTGGAGTTACACGTGTATTTTTTTTAAATCTTTTTTTACTATGTTTTTTCAAACTATTTCAAGTCATAATCCTTTGAATGATAATCACGTACGTAAAGTACATATTCAAAAATATAGTACTACTAATATCCGAGATCGCATACAGAAATAGAATAATACGTTACTAAAACAATTTATGCTTGAGTAGATTAAAAATATACTACTAGTATATATTAAAAAAAAGTCAATAACAGTCATTCAATGCGGTCAATCAATAATAATAATAAAAAAATCACAAGATTCATTTTCCTATTATAGGCTATCCTATCCTAGCACTATGTATATAAACAATACACACGAAATTAAGCAAAAGCACAAATCGAAAATAAATTCGATTTAGAGATTTTTGATTGATAGCAATTCAAATATTAAAAATGACGAAAGCATTGGCATCTTTCATCACACTTATTATTTGCTTCAGTCTTCTCTCTGCAGGTATATATAATTGAAGTTTTTTTAGTATTATTCGTTCAATTTAAATTGATATTCATGTACTGTACTTTATTACTTCTTCTTTCTTCTTTTTTTCTTTTGATTTTTTTGACGTTACTAGTATTTTTCTTTAATAATTTATTATTTGATGAATGGCGTAGGTTGTTTCGGCGGTGAAGATAAATGTAAGTTGGATGTATACACCAAACGTTGTAATTTAACTGGTACAAATGATTGCATTGATATATGCAAGAAACGGGCCCCACCAGGAACTGGTGTTCTTACTGCAGATTGTGGCGTTGATTTGCTCAGAAATATCTATCATTGCGCATGTACTTTTTGTTGAAACAAATATATGTAAATGGGATATATATTATGTATAATCAATCCCTAAATAAATAAAATAATTTAAACTTCCTCCTCCCTTCTTTCCATATTTTATCATTTGGCATAATTATTATATTGGTTACTACTATATATAAAGTGGAAAATAAATGATTATTAATTAAAATGATTTTTTTCGACATGAGGATGTAGTGTTTTTAATAGGCATTGATTCAACTATTAATGTAGAGGCAATTAGGCACTCATACACTCAACACAGTCTTATAATAATCATAATTAACCGTGTAATTGTGGCTCCTAAACTAATGGTATTTTAAAGAGACATGAGTATTGATTTAAATATCCCATTCCAATGCACGCAAAGAGAATATTTTCTATGGATATACTTAATTAATGATCGGTAGTATATAATAACATGATTCAAATAAGAACGAAACCAAAATATTTGTAAGTCGAGTTGATAATTTCACTAGAAAATGGCAAAACATTTGGCATCTTTCTTCGCGTTTATCATTTGCTTCACTCTTATTTCAGGTACAATAGTATTTATTTATTTTTTCAATCTATAATATGCACACTTAATGTGCCTACGACTGATGTGTCGATTGTCATGTCAATAATTTTTCTATTAGGTATTTTTTTGGGTAGAATTTATTTTTAAATATATCATCGTCACGACAACAATTGACATATAAATATTTTCACGGTGGGTAAAATTGGGGGTGGGGGGATCGAATTTTGTGCATGTAAAAATAGAGAGGAACACAAATAATTCATTAGAAAATTGTAAAATTTAATTATTTTTAATTGTATTTTTTTTTCCTTTACTGCAGGTTGTTTGGGTCGTGGGGATAAAATATGCTCGTTTGATTTACATAAACCATGTAATACAGAAAATCCAAATTCTTGCATTAATATCTGCAAGCAAAGTGGTCTTGGTGGATTTGATTATGTTGCTGCATATTGTATTAATGATTTTTTCAAGAGATCTACGTATTGTACTTGTACTTATTCTTGTTAAACAAATACTTTATGGGATTTAATTAATAGTGTATAATCAATCCCTAAATAAATGAAATTTCCCTTCTTTTTATATTTTATCAGTTGACATTGTTGTATTTGTCACATAATACAACAGAGGAAAGTAGTAATTTGAAATTAAATTTCTAGTGCATCCCAAAAATTTCATTTTTTACGTCATTATTTTTTAGATTTTAAATAGCTTTTATACAAAAAAAAAAGAGAGAGACATAGTCCCTCCGTTTTTTTAAGTGTCTCGGTCAACAAATCGCAAATAATAAGAAAATATGTAAATTTACATTTTAACCTCATTTATTATTCTCTTTATGCACACCACTTAATATATAACATTAATTATAAGGGGTAAAGTTGAAAAACTATAACTATTATGTTATCAAATTCCGAATTAGGACACTTAAAAACAAATGACAAAAATAGTAACTAGGACACTTTAAAAAAATGGAGGGAGTAGACGTGTTTCAATTCTCGATTACAAATTTCGACATTTGACAAAATTTAATAGGAGACACTTGCATCAGTCTGGACTCACATTGTGGTCTATTGAATGTTTTTATAAGGCCTTCTTATTTTGGGTTGTGAGTTAAGTAGATTAATTGAGCCAAATAATTTATTTTACTTTGCAAAACCTGGCCACACTATAAGGTCTGGCTGATACAAGTCTTTGTAAAATTTAATTATTAGGAATTTGACGCTGATGGTATTATTGGGTTTTTTTAAACAAAATATTATTGGGTTGAAACTGTATATATGGCCAAAATTAGATCCATAAAGATTTATAAACTGCGAATTGTGGAGTTACACGTGTATTTTTCTTTTGAAAAATCTTTCCTTACTATTTCAAGTCATAATCCTTTGAATGATAACGTAAAGTACTTATACCAAAATAGAGTAATGCTATTACTTTTTTATTTTTTTAAAAGAAGTCAATAACAGTCATTCAATGCGGCCAATTAAAATGAGCTTATATAATTTCACAATAGATTCTCTCCAATTTGAATGCTTTAATAGACTAATTTGTTGTTAATTCCACGGCCTTCCCTTGAAAATCGAGTTGTATGAACAAGTGGAAAGAAAGCTATGCTTGAAGTTGATTCCGACTTTGTTAAGAATTACTATTTCATATACTTCCTTATTTATTCAGACATATTACATAATTTATCATTTAATTCAATTATTTTCATCTAGAAAATGAGGTATAGTAAAATGGTAAAATATATCATTCCACAATATGGTCCTCACTTTTTTTTATCTAATGTTTTTTATGATAAAAAATAAAGTTTACATATACAAAATATATCGCCCCAAGTTGGTATGAAAATATAGATTTAGAATTACAAGAGAGGAAAAATAGTTGCCCGATAAAATTTTCCTTCCTTTTCCCTCAAAAGAAAATTTTCCTTCTCCTTCCTTTCCCCTCAAAAGAAAATTTTCCTTCGTTTTCCCTCCGCCCACACTCGACTTGACATATTTTCTACTTTTGGGTGTCTCACTTAATATGACTAATTTCTATATTTGGTAAGACACAACTTAATTAGAAATAATTAAAAGTATATGGCCCATCACTTTTTTCCGAAAGAAACTTATCTAAATTATTAACGATTGCAAAGGCAAGCCATCATCTTTTACTCCTCTAATACAAATTTTCTTAAATCTTGTGTCCAAAAAATATAGGCCAAATTCAAGCAGGACGCGGAGTATATATTATTTTTAAAATAGAAAATATTTCACACATAAATTTCTCCACTCACAACACATTTATCAACTTTTTCTCGATCCAAATTTAACATAAGTAGCAGCAGTTGGTTGCTTGTTAATATTTTGCTAAAATCTACATTGGATTTAAGGTTGGATCAATTTCAGTGTACATGTGCAGTGCTAATACTTTACGGTAGATTTGATGGCATCCAATATCTGCAGTGAAAGACACTGGTGCTTTAGAACACAATATTCATCAATATCATATCATTTCATTTCATTTCATATGTGTGTGTGTGTGTGTGGTGGGGGGGGGGGGGGGGTTGTGGGTTTGGGCTAACCTTGTTTTTGGTTGGCATGTAGAATGGCTCAAATACAAGAGGAAACGGGGTATCGAGCCCACATACTCTCGCTACTGGAGCTTCTAACTGTATCCAATCCAGATCACATTTTAGAATAACTCAAATCATAAACCACTCCTCACTATCTCATTCCATTCTTCAACCATTCCACCTCATCATCAAGCAACATTTCATTGCCTCCACTCAAGTTACATAACTACTCAGTTTTCATTTATACTACATTATATAGATTTCATGCAACCAAAATCAAATCAAGTTTCTAATGTTTATAAGCCTAAGTGACACCACTTGCTAAACCTCAATGTTAACTCTTACCCTCAGAAAACAACGTTCAACTATGGAGGCAGAAATTTCAGCACCAAATCCACCTGTTGTTGGAGCTTCATGACTAACCTACAATGGAGAAATATGCCAAAAGATAAGTTCAAGGATGAAGCCATCTTTATAGAATTGAATATAAGTACTACTTCAGTAGTTAGGAATGAATCTTACCAGAAGTCTTCCGGTTTTATTAACAGATGCCTCCACTGTTTCCTTGTCCCATGGTATTAGTGTTTTCAGGTCTATCAATTCACAGGAGATGCCTTCCTGCTCAACTTAGATTTACAAGGATATCAAGGTAATCCTGGAGATATAAAATTATATATTTGCAACGAAATATAAAATTATATATTTGCAATGTGTTGTGGTGTTGTGGTCACAAACACCACAACACATTTGCAATTGATATCTAGAGATGCACTAATCACCTGAAGCAAGAGGACACTAGATTTCGGAATCATTTTACCTATGGAAAAATGGTTGTATAAATGGGTGTAACATTTCTAAGCAAGTTTCAGAGGAGACACAGGTTCCAATGAAAAATTTAGAATGAATTTCTGTCAAAGGTAAGAAACAAGGCAGGGAAATATAAGATTTGATACATGCGCCATGTGCAGGACAAGGTACCTTTTCAGCATCCACACACGCTTGTTCCATGATGGATAGCTGAGCCCCCCATCCAACAAGTGTTATGTCACTCCCTTCCCGGATCACCTACGATTCGAGGTTTTCTCAGATAAAGAATTATTCTCTTAAAAAAACAAAAAACAAAAAAAAAAACAGTATACCTCAGCCTCTGATAGTGGTAACATGTAATCTTGCTCTGGAACTTCTTCCACTGCAAGCCGGTACAACCACTGAGACCATTGAAGTATATATTTACTAGATAGTGTGACTAATTTTAAGATCACAATCAGAAAATGTTAATACTAGATACCTTGGGTTCGAAAAATACAACTGGATTTGGGTCGCGAATGGAGGATAACAGCAGGCCTTTAGCTTGTTGAGGACTGCGGGGAATCACAACCTAACATAACAGTCACCGGGATCATCAATTGCAGGTTCGGACAGGAAATGTCATTATAATAAGTCCCAAGTCAGAAGACTAGCTTCATGCATATATGATTCGTTGGAAGTCCCAAAAGCCTATCTATCACAACCCTCTATTGAGAGATGTACATGCTGACATGTTCCAAGGAATTAGCCGAGGTTACAGTTGTCATAGCATATGCTGTGCCTAATGAATGTTGTGATAGAGAAAATCCCTTATATTGATTAACAGAATTGATAAAAGAACAGTGAGAAAATTCTATTCATGAGGGCTAACATTAGCAGCATAAATCCTAATCTCAGAGGCACCAAATCTGAGAAAGAAGGGCGGCAGACCTGATCAAAAGTTGGAAAGATATAATCTGCAAATTGAATTTCAGCAATGGCTCTGTTACCCTAAAAATGGATAGGAACATGAGCAACCAATTAAACAAAGTAGAACCCCACCAGTTTAAAGTCTGAAAGTGCCCCACCATTGCAGCCAGACCAATTGCAAATCCAACAATACCCTGCTCGCAGAGAGGAGTGTTGAAAACTCGACGTTTGCCGAATCGATCAGCTAGTCCAGTAGTGCAGCGGAAAACACCACCAAATCCCACATCTTCCCCAAATACATAAGCACTGAACACAAACACCCAAAACTCTAAACACAATATGCACATGAAAAGCCAAAAGGAAAAGTTTCCACGATTTAGGCAATCGGAAGAGGAGATTGTACCGGGAGTCGGTATCCAAGGCTATATGAAGGGCTTGGTTTATGGCGGAGAATAAATTGATGCTCTTCTTAGTATCTATGCCCGTTTCAGCCGGCGGATGGCCGTCGGCGGCGGTGGCCAGTCCCCTCGAAGTCGAAGAAGACCAAATCCCGCCTAATTTCACAAATCTCATCAAATTGAGGCTGCGGCTGCGGCTGGGGTTGGTGGTGCAAGCCATTTCCAATCTCTCATGCAAATGAATTGGAACCTCCTTCTTCCTTATAATCAAACTGAGATACCACCGAGGTGAGGTGAGGTGAGGTATTGTATTTATGGCAGTTGTTGTAGTTGGTTAGTGTGGTTATTGCGCAGCATTTAGGATTTAGCTCCCGCTAATCATGTTTTTGTAGTCTTCTTTTTTCTTTTTCTTTTTCTTTTTCTGGAAATGTGTTAAACTTTTGTTTATCTGTAAGTAAAAAACCCATAGATGCAATTCCTCGGTTCCTTCAATAATTAGGGGAAAGCAAAAAAGCATGGATAAGATTAACTCGTCTTATCACGAACTAGTAGTAGCTAAACTGTGTACAATCATCTCCACGTGGCAGAGGAAGTACGAGTGTATCCGCACGCATCTCGTTTCCCTGCCTAACACTTTCTAAAGCTAACACTTCCTAAAACAGATATAGATTAACCGGCTCTTAATTTAATTAATACCTGGTGTTCCATAGTCTTTGATACTATGAATTCCTTATACAATTTTTTTCCGGTGTTTTCTTCGATTTCATTTGATCGAAATTTAGTGCCACAAAACAAAAGTAAGAACAAAGCCATAGACAAATAAACTTTAATACTCGACATGTATGTCCAAATAAAAACACAATTAAAACAACAAACAAGGCATCTGAAGCTTAAGTAGGCACCTCCCCCCTCTCTCAAAAGCAGTATATACCATCATTTCCTCACAAATTACACACACATAAGTAATTTCAAATGCTGAAATGCACATAGTTCACGCAATGCAATCTACCAAGGTAAAAATTTCCAAAACTAAAACCTTTAACCTCAGAATAAAGGTCACCAATTCACCACGAGAAATTCACAATTTTTGGAAATTGGAAGGTGATATTTGATGAGATTAATGAATGAAAAGATAGTGTACCTTACCTTTACGAGTGTGGAAACGGGTAGGCTTGCAATTTTTGCCCTTGTAATAGCCTTTAGGGCTCCTCTTCGAGTTAGGACGGCGGTGGCATAGCAACTGGGCCAACTTGCTTATTAATGGGCTTATAATAAAGAGACGGCCATTCACATGTTATGTCCACCTAACTTTCATGTATGATTATAAATCAATCTATAAATAAATATTAATTATAAGAAAATAGCAGATAAGAAAATATGTGATGAGTTGAGATAAAAAAATATGATAAGTTGAGATAAAAAAAATATGATAAGTTGGGATAAAAAATATATTGTGTGTTTGGTACAAACATAGATAAGTTGGGATAAGAAATATAAAAAATTGATAATTGAAAATAAAAATGATAATTAAAATTGAAAATAAAAAATTGATAATTAAAATTGAAAATAAAAATTTGATAATTAAAATTGAAAATAAAAAATTGATAATTAAAATTGAAAATAAAAAATTGACAATTAAAATTGAAGATAAAAAAATTGATAATTAAAATTGAAAATAAAAAATTGATTGAAAATAAAAAATTAATAATTAAAATAATTGAAAATAAAAATAAAAAATTGATAATTAAAATTGAACAATACTTATCATGACTTATGACAGGGTAGAGGCGGGATAGTATATGCAAGTGTAACAGTAAATTTAGTCCGGGCCCAAGCAATTTGACGGGCCGTTGAGATTATATATCTCGGATATCAAACATTATATAAACCGAGATAAATATACTTATCTAGCATTTTCTCGGCTACCAACGGACCCTAAGGGTGCTCTATAGAGGGATAAAGGAAGATAATATGATGTGGTATAAAGTGGCGGGACCTACATTTTTTATATGGTGTTTACTTTATAGGAAATGAAGGGATAATAGGTGTGTATAATGTGGTATATTATAAAACTGTAAAATCATCCTATCCCATACTAGCATACTTGTGTTAATCAAAAACAGATCTTGAGACAAGTATTACGAAATGTAACAACAATGAAAGAACACACAGAGTTGGTAACCCAGTTCGGTGATCACACACACCTACGTCTGGGGGGCCACGCCCAAAAGGATCAATCCACTAATAAAGTACTCGAATACAATGGAACTTACAGACCAAGGATCTCACACCTTGTGATGTCGTGTCACTCTCCAACATGCTTCTATTGTGAATTGAAATCAAGCTCTCACTAACTTGACCTAGTCTAATCCCCTAGAAGATCTAGACTAATCCTCACACCCTTAAGTTCAGTAGAACTTATTTTACAAGATCACTCAACCCAACCTAATATGTTCAACAAGAATGAATACTAGTTTGCGTTTCTACACTTACACTCTCAATTGTTCATACAATCGCTCGTGTGTGTAGGTTAACAATAATAAACTCAGCAGCCGTAAGAAGACGGCTCTTCCACAATATATAGGGTCTTTTGCTAAACCCTAGATCTTGTCTTGTCCTCCAAG
Source organism: Mentha longifolia (assembly GCA_001642375.2). Lineage (NCBI taxonomy): Eukaryota > Viridiplantae > Streptophyta > Magnoliopsida > Lamiales > Lamiaceae > Mentha > Mentha longifolia. The sequence continues at coordinate 23,580,727 of CM038120.1, read as the reverse complement.
ATGCATTGATTTAGTTTATCTCTTTAAAAGATACGTTCCTTATGTTGGTAAGACTCTATTTGGTGAAGTATATCCTCATATCAATCAAAGATTCACGTAGGAAATTTCCTTCTTATCGCCATGCATAAATCCGGAAAATTTCCTTTGTGGATATACATGAACAGCTGGCATCCAGCTGTGCTGGCAAATCCGTCCTTCATTTGTGAGTCTAATCGACGCCTCCGTCTCACAGTTTGTCTTACATAAATTAGTCAACACATTTAGCACTAACAAAAATTATGTTTACTTTGCTGATAATGATGTAAAAGGAAGTATAAAAGTTATTACCCTTTATAATACGTTTCTTTTGATGTATAAAAAATCCGGGCAGCTCATTGTATTAATCCATGGGATATTATTGTACCTAAGAAATAGGTGTGATAATTTTAGACCTTCTTTTACCACTTAAAAAATGGGTGCAATAATAATAATAATAATAATAATAATAATAATAATAATAATAATAATAATAATAATAATAAATTATTATTATTATTTATTTATTTTTTAATTTTAAATACCTTTTAGTTTTTTATACAGAAATAAATAAATAAAAAGGAATACACAATTTCACAAAGTGTGGACGTGTTTCAATTCTCTATTACAAATTTCGATATTAGAAAAAATTTAATTCTTGGGAAATTTAGCATGATGGTATTATTATTGGGTTTTATTAGGCAAAATATTATTGGGTTGAAACTGTATATTACTGGAGTTACACGTGTATTTTTATATCTTTTTTTACTATGTTTTTTAAAACTATTTCTAGTCATAATTCTGTTTCCCTATTTAAAAATATAGTACTACTATGCAAGATCGCATGCAGAAATAGAATAAACGTTTACTAAAACAATTTATGCTTGAGAAGATTTAAAAAATAAAAATAAAAAATAAATATAAAAGAAAGTCAATAACAGTCTTTCAACGCTGCCAATTAAAATGAGCTTATATAATTTCACAATAGATTCTCTCCAAAAAAAAAAAAAAAAAGTTCTACCATAGCTTGGAAATTAATATTTTCCTTGGGCAAAAAAAAATCAAAAGATTCATTTTCCTATTATAGGCTATACCACCAGTATTATATATATGTATATATACACAATACACATGATATTAAGCAAAAGCACGAAGCAAAAATAAATTCGATTTAGAGATTTTTTGATAGCAATTCTAATATTAAAAATGACGAAAGCATTGGCGTCTTTCATCACACTTATTATCTGCTTCAGTCTTCTCTCTGGTATAATTAATTTAAGTTTTTTTTTTTTTTTTTTTATAGTATAATTCGTTTAATTTGAGTTAGTATTCATGTAATGTACTTTATTTTAATTTTTTGCTTTCTTTTGATTTTTTCAGACGTTTTTTTTTTCCTTTTGTTCTTGCATGATTGGATCACTTATTCGCCTTATTAAAAACTCATTAACTTACTTAAATGATCAAATGTATAGTAAAATATAATTATATTTATTTGATGAATGATGAATGGTGCAGGTTGTTTGGCTGCGGATAAATGCAAGTTAGATGTATACACCAAACGTTGTAATTTAACTGGTGCAAATGATTGTATTGATATATGCAAGAAAAGGGCCCCACCAGGAACTGGTGTTCTTACTGCAGATTGTGGCGTTGATTTGCTTAGGAATATCTACCATTGCGCATGTACTTTTTGTTAAAATAAATTTAAATGGGTATTGATCCCATAGATAAATAATGGAACTTCTTCCTTTCTCTCCATATTTTATCATTTGGCATTGATTAGTATTATATATTGGTTACTATATATAAAATGGAAAATAAATGATGATTCGAAATTATAAACAAACAAGCAACAAAAAAAAAAAAAAAGTTGAATCAAATATTAATGTCAAAAGTTACAAAAACATAAGTTAGGGCAACCAATTAATATCTTTTATATTATACCTTGTTTTCTGTTCCTATTTTGTCTAGCTAGAAATCTAAAATCTAAATTACTCGCACGAATTCAATTACTCTATGTTTTTTATTCATTGTCTTTGATTATACATGCTTTAAGAAAGGATTTAAATCTAATTTCGTTAATTCATTTTGCGATTATATGAGAGATCGTTTACACACTTATTGTGGCTGTAACTATAATTGTTAAGGATAAGAAGTCATCGCCATGATTTTCTTACCATGACAATTCAAAATTTTATATCCTTAGCAATAAAAAGTTTATTGATTCACATTCAAGAATTAGTATTCAATTCCATTCGTTGGGGATTTTTAGTTTAATTTTTCTTTCCTTTTACTCAGAATTAAGTTCTAGCACGAGTTTTTTTTAGTTTTATTAATACGTATATCATATATGTTCTTGATTATTTATATTTTATCATTTGGCATTATTGTATTTATCACAAAATACAAAACAGAGAGAAACAGTAATTTGAAATTATATTTCCAGTGCATCTGAAAATTTTCATTTCATACGTCATTATTTTTTAAAATTTTCAACACCATTTAGTTTTTTAATACAAAAAAAAAAAAGAGGAATAGTTATTCTACAATGTGAGGACGTGTTTCATTTCTGGAATGGAGATATTATTATCAATATCTAACAATTTTTAATCATTGAGTAATATATCTTTTTTATTTGGTTTTTTTAAGCAATATATTATTGGATTAAAACTGTATAATCGGCCAAAATATAATTATGTAACGCACATATTCAAAAATATAGTACGTACCACTATTCTAGATTGTATACGAAAACCGAATAATATGTTTCCTTGTTATAAACATAAAATCTCAAAATACTAAAATAATTTATGCTTAAAAAGAGAAAAAAAAAAAAACAAAAAAAAAACTCAATAACACTATAACAGTTATTGTGAAAAATCAATTACTATAACAGTTATTGAGAAACATATATCTTTAATGCGAAAAAATAATTAACCATAGGCTATACCAGCAGTATATATACACACACACAACACACGATATTATAAGCAGAAGCAAGAATCAAAAATAAAATTCAATTAAGAGAATTTAAATTCCAACATTAAAAATGACGAAGCCATTGGCATCTTTCATCACACTTATTGTTTGCTTCAGTCTTTTCTCTGGTAATACATTTTAGTATTATTCGTTTAATTTCTTCAATCTCTAGTATATTAATTAACATGCTCAAACACAAATTAATTCACATTTCCACTAATCTCTAGTGTATCAATTCTTCTTTATTTTATTAATTGGGTTTTCTTTTGTTATTGCATCATTAGATCCCTTTATTCACATTTTTTTGTTCAGCACAACATATACGCGCATTTAAGGTTACTCGAACTTGCTACTTATTTTTTTTGAATCGATCGAATGCAGGTTCGCTTGCAGGGATTTGTACTCGAAGATTTTATGATATACCTTGTGATACACAAAGTACAACTAGTTGTAATAATACTTGCTTTAAGAAAGGATATAGATCTACTTTTGTTAGTTCATTTTGTGATTATATGAGGGATCGTATACGCACTTATTGCGGTTGTCAATATAATTGTTAAGGATAAGAAATCATAGCTATGATTTTCTTACCATAACAATACAAAGTTATGCATTTTTTTAGTAATAAAATTAATGTTTGTTTATTTGTGTTCAATCACTAGTATAATTACAATGTTTTGGCTTCAAAAAAAAAAAAAATCACTAGTATAATTACATGAAAGATTCGATTTAAAAATTGTTGTTAGAGAATCGTCGTATTCCAATTCATAGTATTTTTTTTTTCGAACAACCTTTAATTTATAAACACGTATATTTTATTGTATAATACTTTTAGAATGTTGAAAATAAAATAGCAATATCATTTTGAACATTTAGTTATGCATTGTCAAAATCATTTATCAAGCTATATGAAACCCATTGTATTGTATGAATATCATTGTATTGTGGCAAATACTTTTTTTTAACTACAAAAACAATTGTTAGTTATTCAATTTTGTTTATCTGACTAAATTTATGGTCATTGGGTTCAATATTCAAACATAAATTAGAAATAATTATGAAAAAGATGAGTGAAAAGTAATTTATTACGAGTGGAAAATAATTCATACAATGCAAGTTTTGTGTGAATATACAAGGGATCTATGAGTAAATAAAATAAAATAAAATTATACTATACAGTATCAGAAGTTTTGGCTGGTCTTTGTAAAGAACACATCAATTGGAATGTACTTACCCTGCAGAGGAGATCTTTTCTGCTTCTTCTTCTCTCGATCGCAGCTCGTTTCATCCTTTCGATCCGACCTGGCACGAGCATAACATTTAGAGGAGGAAGAAAGAAATTTGTGATAAAGCTGAATAGAGATGAATCACCTTAAATTTGATTTGATAAGTCTGTTTCCGTTGTTCGATTCCTCATGTTGTAGCCTCTCGGCTAAATGGAAATCGAAATGCTCTTGCCTTTCCTCAATAAAGCTCGGAGGAAGTTCAACTCCACATACAGAGCATTGGTAGTCATTCAACCAAAAGGTTCTCTTCGTTTGATCGAAACTGCTCTCCTCAAAAATCCCAGACGAAGATTCTCTTGTTTGAAGGAGATTCGTCGCAAATCTAACAGTGCCATGATCAGAAATTCCCTGAGTTTCTGTTTCGTTGTGGAAGTTTCGTGCGCCTGAGTGTTCAGAGTCTGGGATCTGATGGGCATCGACAAAATCAATCGATTCAGATGGTTCGTATATATCACTACATGAACTTGAATCTCTGCCAATGGCTAAAGCATCGTCACTAGCAGTGGACTCCGGGTGAGCTTGAGCCCCGAGTTCTCTTCCTGAAGCATGATCCGCCACTAGAAAGTTAGAAAGCGTCCTTTGTTTAGGGTCGGCTGCAACGCCTTCTCTGCCTTCATTGAAATGTGACATTCGCAAACCTAATGCAGAACATAGATAAATAGCCATATTTTTAACAAATCTGAAAAAAAAATTTATCATTACGAACTATATGAACCGTGTCATAGCAGAAAAAGAACAGTTGATCTAAAATGATGCTTTTAGTTGAAATCTACGTTAACGGGCATCATCAGGCTAACATAGACCATGTGATTAAACGAAATAATCAAAGACAAAAAAAAATGATTCTCATTTTTGGGACGGAAAGAACTTTCACTGGACTTGGGACATGACAAATTTCGGAAAAAGAATGAAAAATTATACTTGGCCATCCTACCGATAAGTCTGAGTGATACCGGGAGTTCAGCCTTGAGAAGCTTCTTAGCGTGTTTCAGAATATCCTCACTTGAGCAAATATAACATGGTAGAGTAACTGCCCGAGTTCGAACCTGGAGTATTCATACAAAATTTATACCCGTAAACTCAAGTGGAGGATAGGAGAAAAGTGAACAAGATCTCTGATGTATTATCAGCAGAGCTCAGCTAATGAAAGAATCAAACCCAATAAATACTCCATAACCATAACGATAGTACCTCAAAACATGATGTTTTCAACTTTAATGTCAATGTTCTTCCGCAGATGCCTTCTTTCTTCATGTCGGAGCAAAGATTTTCTGAAAGATCAACTGCAAACAAATTTTATCCTTAAACCAGTGAATAATATAGCTGACATCAAAAGACGCAAATAATGGAGTGCATCAGATCCTGTCGACCAAGATTTCATGCATGATGTCCAACTCATTTTCATATAATGTCCTTATCTCAGACATAAGAATATATTGAAATATAGTCAAAATAATAATCAGAAAGAGAAAAAGAGAAAAACTTCATAACTGGGCACCCAAAAAGAAAAAGGCTGTATCCAAAATGTGAAGCTAAATTTATTAGCAACTAACTACCAACCTTTAAACTTGGACATATATAGTAGTACAAACGAAAATTGAAAATCAGCTTGTGCTCAACATAAAAAATAAATGATGTGTTGAATCAATGTCCATCATTCTTTGAAGTACTTCATAAGAATGTGACTGCAACAAGCACAAGGTTGAGCTCAACTTTTCTTAACAACATCTTGAAAACAGAAATAGACATTAAGATAATTTGGAAGACAGGAGAAAAGGAAATGTGATTAAACAGAAGTAAGTTGAGTGAGAGTTTATAATGATTACCTAATTTCTGGTAAATTAATGTCTCGTCTCCTGTAGGTGAGAATGTTCTTTCAGTACTCATACTTTTTCTCTGGGTTGCTTGAGGCGTATCTGTCCTCCCAATACCCAAACTGACAGATAAAAAGAAATCTGCAATATGTTGTAATAAAGGAAATGCGTGGCATGCATCTTAGGAGGATAACCAATATCTAGTGAATTCTCAAACATATCCAAATTTATATTGAGTATAACAGTGAAGGGAACCTGCAGATGTACGAGAGAATAGTGCGCATATTAAACTGCTTTTCTGCAGCATTTCCTCACATGTCGAAATTCCAAACACTCCTTTCAAGATATTCTCAGTGACCTTACCAATGCCCCCGATCTACAAATGGACCTCTTAGAATGCGGACTCAAATTACAAGTATCACTAAGAGATGGAGAAGTACCTTCCTTATAGGTAATGAAGATATAAATGTCACAACAGCCGCACGCTCATTTGGCAAAATAAACTGACCATTCGGCTTATTGATATCAGAACAAACCTAAGTAAAAGCCAGCAAATGCAGGCATGATTTAGAGTTCAAACAAATTAAAATTTACACTCTTAAGAGTATGCCAAAATGTGGGGACCTAACTAGATGCAATCGTGCAGTACATAGTAAGGCAGTATATAATCACATATAAAGGATGAGTAGAATATTGAGTTATGCCGGTGAAGATTAGGCAACCAAGTAAATACGTGTCTTTAATGTTGTTACTGAGCACCTTAGCAAGCAAGCGATTTGGTGCAACCCCAGCACTACATGTGAGTCCAGTCTCCTTGTGAATACTTTCTCTGAGCTCTTCAGCCACCTTAGGAAACATAATCACCACAAATTAATCCCAATATAAGAAGAAAAACTACAAACTAGAGAAGAAATAATAAGTAATGGTAATTCAAGGAACGAGATGAATATCCCATCGATCATGTTGACATACTTGTCCACCGGTCACTCCCTTTTCATTGCAGAAATCTGTTATATCTAGGTAAGCCTCATCCAAACTTGCAGCTAGAAAGTTGGGGTCGTACCTATGGAAAACTAAATGCAAACAAGCGTACAAAAGAATTCAGTAAAGTTATATACGCCCCATATCAAAGACGATCCAGAGGAAAGCATGACATTTAACCTTTTCTTGTTAAACCACTATAATGGGTGTACTTTTTGAAGTCGACTGGAACAAATATGAGTTCAGGACACAATTTACGTGCAATAAATCCAGGCATTGCAGCTCTGACCCCAAATTTCCGTGCCTACAAAAGATAGTAGTCCCTCATCAATCATCATGTAACAGCACTGTATCATAAGCTCAAACGGAGAGCTTCATTATCAAGTAACCCACATTTAGCTTCACCAACCTCATAATTAGCTGTTGAGAGCATAGACATGCTGCCAACAGCCATTGGCTTCCCTTCGAGAGAAGGATTGCACAGTGTTTCAACAGCTGCGTAAAAAGCATCCATATCTACGTGTAGCCAAATCCTAGATAGATCACGAGTGCCTTCCAATTCTGCAATCCTTCGATCAGCAATCTGAAAAGGATGTTTTATTGTCAAGTAGAGTTCACTTAACCTAAGAAAACTTCATTTCTTCCACTTCTGCAAATTCTATTATTTCTTGCCACCTCCTAAGTTTCCAAATTCATCAAGCAGTCCATTTCACACTCACACAAATCCCAATCAGCCTAATCATACAACAGATTTTCTCGTTGAGTCTAAGAAAACTTCAGTTCTTCCACTTTTGCAAATTCCATTATTTCTTGCCTCCTTTAAAGTTTCCAAATTCATTAAGCATTCCATTCACACTCATACAAATCCCAATCAGCCTAATCATACAACCGATTTTCTCGTTGAGTCTAAGAAAAGTTCAGTTCTTCCACTTTTGCAAATTCCATTATTCCTTGTCTCCTTCTAAGTTTCCAAATTCATTAAGCAGTCCATTTCACACTCACACAAATCCCAATCAGCCTAATCATACTACTGATTTTCTCGTTGAGTCGAGAACTTTATGAGACAGGCATATTAAACAAAACAAGAAGATAACACCACACAAATCATAACAATGTTCCAACAATTCTTCCATCTTTTTTTTTTTTGTAATTGTGACTAATTTATACCTTCTGATGATGTGCTATATCCGAGTCAGTAAACTTCGAAAGCTGCGCCTGCAAACTCTCGATTTTCTGCTTCATGTAAGCTTCTTTCTTTTCCTCATGTTCAAAATACTTGGAACCCTTGCTCATCTCATACACTACCCTCTGCACTTTTTCCTTGTCCACCCCTTCCATCCCTAGAAAAATTCAAGAACCCCGTAAACTTACCCTTCCAAAATAACCAAATTCAGTAATCAACAAGTCAGATTAAAATATCAATCGAACAATATTGGCGAAATTAAAAAGTAAAAAAAGAAAAATTTTGATAAAGAAAAGAACCTGCTTTCGCGGTAGTATAAACAGTGTTGTAGGATTGCCATGGCCGAGCGGAATCATTCCCAGAATCTGATTTTTGATCTCTCTCAGTTTCTTTCATCGTTTCGGAGCATCAATGGCGATTGAAAAATGGGTAATTTAATTTAATTTAATTTAATTCAATCAAATATGCCAAGGGAGAGACGGAGGGTTGAAATAAAATAAGAAAGTGGATTTTAGGCGCCAAAAAAGAGGGCAAAGTCTTCTTTTGTTTGGATAACAAAATAAAAATATATACTAACATATATACTCTTTTTTTTGAAAAAAAATATATTCGTGATGGCTTTTAATTGTAGTTGACATAAAACATAAAAGATTTATCATAATTTTTTTTTTTTATAAATGTATGTATATTTTATTTTTAAAGAAATAAAATATGTATTAAAATGCAAATTGCTACACCTTTATCATTAATTATTAATAAAGTGTTGTTAACACTTGTGCACAAATAAAATGTACTGTAACAAACTTATTGGGACGGTACCGTACATGGGAAGGAAACAATGTAGACTGTAGAGTTTGGTGTGAAATCGAACATCATCAACTTTGTTAATAAGACAATTATTATTTCTCACTTTTATATATATATATATATAGATAGTTTGATTTATATAAAAATAAATCCTAGACCTTATCCCGTGGTATTTAAGGCTATGCTTAGAGTTTACTATATATTGGGTTGTCTCAATTCAATAGTCATGTTTCATATTATCCATTTACCTTTAAACACGTATCTCAATATAATTTAAATTCTAAAAATTTAAACTATCATAACTTGCTCATTTGTTCTCTGATTTTTATGATTTTTATACCAAATTAAAGGTCTTGATACGATCTTTCATTTAAGATCTGACATCAATATATTTTTATATATCTATGATGCTCTATTTTTAAAATAATAAAATTTGCATTAACATATCAATCGATACTTTTGTTTTAAACACTCTCTCCTAAAATCTCGTGCTAAAAAGCAACAGGACTATTGAATTGGGACGGATGGAGTATTATTCATATATCTTGCAGGAAAAACCATCTTCGTGTATTCATTGTTCGTTTTTCTCATTTTCCACTGCACACAGTTTCTGAAGAGGCGCTCGCAGAGTAGCCCTTTGTGGGCACCTCTGTGTTCACCCCACTGAAATACACCATACCCTCCCGCAAAGAAAAAGAAAAAAAGAAAATAAAAAAACTAAACTGATTAAAAAATACAATTCTATTTTTGTGGCCACGTATGAATATCAATAAAAACTAAACTGATTAGAAAATAAATTATATTTCTGTGGCCACGTTAACGTATGAATATACTATGATATCATGATATGTGTCTATTTTCTTTTCTTTTTCTTTTCTTTTTTTCCTGAGGGAAGCCATATATCTAATTTAACTTTCTTGACTACTGTACTACAATAGCAGCTGCATTGCTTTTGCCGCCATAACACCTCCACCTCTCTAAGGAATCAAGAAAAATCTATTTCTTAATAGTTAATATATCCCTCGTCAAATTCTTGTATTCAGTAATCAGCTCAGATCAGAAGAAGAAGAAGAAGAAGAAGAAGAAGAAGAAGAAGAAGAAGGAGGAGGAGGAGGTAAAGCTTTCTCACTGCATCTCTTGAAACCTGTTTCAGTTTCAGTGTTGAATTCTTAGTAATTAGTTTTCGATTAGTTGCTGCTCTTAATCTTCTTTTTCGTTTTTTTTTTTCTACTGATAAAGAGGGGGGGGGGGGGGGATTATTCGCGCAATGAAGTAGATGAAATAAAATTCGAGAGAGGAAGAAAAAGGAAAGCGAGAGAGAGAAAAAAAAAATTAGGAGAAAAGGGGGCATTCCGAGAATCGAACTCGGGACCTCTCGCACCCAAAGCGAGAATCATACCACTAGACCAAATGCCCGCTTGTTGTGAAGTTTGATTTCGTCTTGTACATTAATACGTATGCTAACTTTCATTAACCCGTGGCATAAGTAGTTAATTTGATGCATTAGCTCAGTGTACCTTTTGCAGTGGACGTGAATTATCTGTCCATGCATTGCATTCACAGTTATGGAATGTTTTTCTCTCTTGCTACAGATATAGCTCCAATATTTCCTTGATTTGCTTAGCAACTATTTTAGTAGAATTTGGGTTTCAAGTTTTGCATATGTTGTTTTGATAATTGGGTATATCTTAATTTTGTACTTGGATGTGTGAGAAATGAAGAAAACGAATATAATATTAATTGCAGAGTAGGGTCTATAATTTTGGTTGCATATTTTATTGTCTTTCCCCTTATTCTATGAGTTCCTTAAAAACTAGTTGAGATAATATAAGTAGGAGTTGTAAATTTTGTTATGCAAAAGGAAGGAGTATTCACATTGTGATGAAAAGTGAAAATGGATGTGGTAATTGTTGTATATACGAAGCTCAAAACTTTAGTATTCAACTTACAAGTTTATTGCAGCTTCTTTTAGTTTTTCTGTGTTTTTGCAGGTTATATGAATGGTGCTTGGGTTGTGCCTAATAAAGAGCAGCAAAATTTAAAGAAAAAAAGTGGCAAAACCGAAGAAGATGGGGCATTCCGAGAATCGAACTCGGGACCTCTCGCACCCGAAGCGAGAATCATACCACTAGACCAAATGCCCAGTTGATGTTGTTGGCTATAAATATTTTATACAAAATAAAAAAAAATAGTACAAATCAATAAGGGAAAATCTATCTATTTTCCATATTAAAATAAAATGAATTTACAGTTATTAGCGCCGTTTCAAAGGTATTTATTAAAAAAAAAGGGGATTAAAGATTCCATTTGATGTAGTAGATAAAATACAGTGTCACTAAATACAACTTCTACTCCTACAACAGAAACACCAAACTAAACTGTACACTATCCACACAATCTATTTTAGGATTAATAATTAAAGACTAATATACAAACAGACTTGGAGTAATCAATTATCCTTGAGGTTCTGAGCAGCAAAAATCAAGAGCTCCACCATTTCATACCCTGCTGCTGAAACAAAATCTACTTTCTCTTCACCCAGTTCGCCTTCGCCTTCCGTTTCTGCCGACCAACTCACTGGCAGAGAGCTGCTGAGGGCCGTCTTCACGAGGTTTGCTTCTGCAATAATCTGTCCCAGATCTTCTTTCGACTCTTTTACCTTCATAAGGGAAATCCGGAGTCTCCGAACTGAAGAAAGTAGATGCTCCATACTGCCCAGGCTCTCCTTCAAAGTTGCGTTCTCAATCTTCATCCTGCACCAATTTCCATTGGTTACTTGCAATTCGTAGATATATGTGTGTTTATAGTATTAGCGACGAGCAACTGTCTTACCTTGCGAAATCCATGTTATGTGGCCTTTCGTGATGTGGATGCGAGGATATATCACTTCCATCTGACCCTCCAACCCAACGCGTTAAATAACTTTTCTTCAGCAGACTTTTCAGTCTCCCGTCTTTTTCTGGTACGATTCTTCTTTCTGCAGTCTCGACCCAGATATTTCCTTGCATCTTGTCCTCGCTCATTTTTCTGCAGTGTTTGTAGCTTCTGTTATAGTTATGATGCGAAACTAAAAGATCAAACAAAGACACAGCAGTATATTTTTCCACTGTGGCAACTAAATTAGACTCCGATGGTAATGTATATGCAAAATCTCAACAGCATGCATATGAAGAAATAATAAAGCAAAGCTCATCATAATTCATAGAATGAAAGAACCTACTCTTTTAGAGCGCACTGCTCCTGCTTCAGCTGTGCTAACTCCATTAGAGCTTTCACCTTTTCATTCGTAACCTACACCAACAAAATATTATGAAGTAGCATCAATTTGCGATCAACCACAAAAAGTATCGGCAATCATAATGAAAGGCTGCGACAGTTTAAATCTGAAGGCCAAAGAATCATTTTATTGAAGAGAGTAAGCGCTAACTCCTCTTTCAAGAGGTACAGAAAACATCATCCTGGGAAATGGACTCTCAGGATAAAGAAACTCGGAGACGAAGATAGAGTTTCAAAATCACCTGCAGTAAGTTTCTTTGAAGTTCCTCGATTTTTTTCTGCAAAGCTGATTTTACATTCCTCTCCAGTAAGTGTCTTTCTTCTTGCTGCGATAAAAGTAACAATGCTGAAACCTGAACACCACAAAAGCAACATAAGTATGAATGAGGTTACAAATTTTATAATAAGGGGAAGGAGCATTCTGAACAACCTTCTCATGCAATGCCAAAGCCAGGGCTTCAGATGCATCGCCTTTTTCAGGAGCAGTCGGAATTGGCAAGCCAGGATCACTACTCTACAGTATGAGAAAAAGTTCTAATGTTACACATATACAGGCCACAGCTAAACCAAATCAATACGTGTTAAAGTAATGCTCTAGACTAAATATAAAAGAAAACAAAATGTTTTGGAAATAGAGTTGCCTATAATGAAAACTCGTCATGAGTGGAGAGGAAAGGGAGAGATTAGAGAGGAGGAACTAAGATGAATAGCTCGTGCTCGAAAAAATCTAATAGCAGACACAATGGGGTATAGCACGAACATGCCTTAGTGAATGTAACTGGAGTAGAATCAGCGCTAACATGGACATCCTTGCATTCACCCTCACCAGATTCTCTCTCTTGTATCTGAGAAGAAATCAAATCTCGTTCTCTACTCAGTTCGAGCTGCTTGATCTTCTCAACTATCAGATCATTAAGTAATTTTAGCTCCGAATACCCCTCATCAAGTAAGCTTTTGATATCGTTTCTGTACTGGGAATGGTGATGAGATAATGTCGATATCTGCTTTTTAATCTTCTCTTTAGAAAGGATCTGCAGTTTACACAGTTAGCAAATCAATAGCAAGCTAATGCAACTGGAAGTTGTATGTCGTTACTCCAGAACAAAAGCATCCTTACCTTCTTTTTCTCAGAATCACGGACTTTCTTCTTCAAGTGACTTTCAAATTCCAGTCCCTAATCATCAACATAACAATGCAACAACTATCAACATAGGACAGCAGGTTTTATGAACAATACACATTAGGAGGATGATGAGCAAGTAGAAGCTCACCATTCGAAGCTTGTTTTGCAAATGATCTATACTTCTCCTCAGTGTTTCAATTTCTGCTTCAAGAGAATTCTGTCTGAAGAGAATTTAATCAATAAACCTTAAATAGGAAATAAATAACGGACAGTGGTCATGCACTCCGATTGATCCTTTTGTTAATCATTTCTATTAGCACTTACAAACTCTGGAACTGCAACGTTTCTATTTGGAAATATGATACCATAACATAGGATAAAGAATCTAAATAGCGTGTTTGGTTCCATATTCTGATAAGGATTACATTCTCTACAATAAAAACTGACCAACAGGCTGATACTATTACTCAAATAGCTCCAAATATATGGATAACACGTGGTACACTTAGACTATCATGCAACATAGGAACACTAAACTAATCAATCAAAATTTAAATTACTTACAATATAATTGTAGGTTGAAGCATCCTCATCATTTTGGAACCTCCATATGTCATCTGAATCATTGAGAAGACACTGGCATTTCTCTTCCCAACTTTCACCAATAGAATCGTTAAGATAATATTGTCTGATGTGGTAAAATTTATCAATCACCTATTATTAAGAAAGAAAATCATTTTAAAGAAGAACTCATAAAAATGTGATATAGCTGAGGATGATTAGTTAAGGACGACTTTAATTCAAGTTTCATATGGATTGTTGATTCTAGAGAACCACCTCTTTGAAATTTTCATTCTGCTTTTCGAGCTTTTCTAAATCAATTCGAAGACTTTCCGAAAGCCCCTTTTCTTCATTTAGTTCGGCAGTCAGCTCTTCAACCCTGCAGGTAATAGAAAGTATGTTTTAATATACCATCTACGAGACTCTTATATCATTTGCAGCTGAAATATGTTATACAGTAGATGAACGAAGAAGACGATATTATACATAAGTTAACTTCACAAATATTTTTTCACACATTTGGTAGTATAAATGTGATTTAACGTAGTTAGGCCTCAAATAAAAATTATAAGACCATAACGAGCAACAAGAACTACATTTCTTTCTGACTCCTGCACACAGAATAAATAAATTGATGGCACAAATATTAGAAACCAGATCCTCTCATACAGCCTGTAAGCCATGTCACTTCTATGTCATATAAGAGAAAACTATCATCTAATGCTCAAAGCCACTAGAAATAAATAAAGAGTCCCTTGAAGTTCATATAGAACTTCAATCAACAACGTAATCTCTGTCTCGGAGGTGTGCCTTTGTAGTGACTTGCCTGAGGCCCAAAGCGCACCCAGGTGTGGGACTGTAAATACCCATCTTTGACATTCTAAGGCACCACAGGCAGTGCTAGGTGCACCTTTTACCTCAGGCACCACTTCATCAATTATGAATTCAATCAAAAAATGTGAATAGCCTTTTTTTTCTCAAGATTGCACAAAGTACATAATAATCCCTACTCATTTCTGAATGTAATTCCAAACTCAGCTAGCGTCCTGATAAACAACTCTTTAACAGAACATAGATGCAGAATACAAACATTATCCACGTTGCCTCTCTATATCAACCATTTTATTCTAACTGAATAATATAATATATTGAGGTTTGTATACAGTTGAAAATCGGTGGTACATCTCAAGTTTCAAAACACATGGTTATAGCAACTGGAGAAAAGGTAAAAACAATACGCAGAATACCTTCTCTGAAAATTGTTCAGCTCCTGCGGCAGGAGCTCCACTTTCTCCTTTGCCCTCTCTGCCTGTTTAAAAGAAGATAGCATAAATCAGAACCAATTTTCTGTGTCAGATACTAAAATAACAAATGAGGAACCAGCAAAAGACCCGACATGCTTTGCTTACAAAGGCACCTATCGCACACCTTACAGCCTAAGGTTTACGCTATCCACCAAAGTTAAGGAAGCATTAAGCCATTATTAGAGTGGACTCAAGGACAAACAGGAAACCCAAAGGGGTTAAGGGTAGAGAAAGGACCAAAGATGAAGAAAAAAATTTAACCTCCATTATTGCATTATCTCGCTCGGCAAAAGCAGCAGCTACACAATCTTGGAAAAACTTAAGCTGTTTCTCAGCGTCAACATTCTGGTACAGAAACCAAGCAATAAAACACAGTCAATGACTCATTAAATTAGAATCAACAAATATCCCTAACCTTCTGATATTAAAACCCATGACGTTGAGGATATCAATTTAGGAAAAACAAACAAACAAACAAAAACTGTCAAAGTTAGACATCAAACGGTAGGATACAGCAACGTGCATTAACCGGTTCTACTTATGCCATGAGAGAGAGAGAGAGAGAGAGAGAGAGAGAGAGATACCTTTTGGACTTCAGCCTTGTGTAGATCGGCTATTTGGCCCTGAAAATAGTAATAAATGATAAAAAGATGTAGTTAGGAACTATAACAGAACTCCAGGCAAGTGGCCCTAATCAACTGATAAGTATCTCACTTTAATGCGATAAGCCTCAGATAGCTCTTCTTCAAGATTTTGATTTTGTATTGTACAAGTAGCCAGCTGTTTTTTCAAGCTCTCAATCTCCTGCTCCAACCCAGCTGTCCTAATTTGAGAAAAATCAATAATGTCGTCACTTTTGTAAAGAAAAGAGCATCATATACATCATCATCACATAGATACCGTACTAACTGTAGGCAGTCAAAATGCAAATGTCAAAATAGTTCTACCTCTGAAAATGCAATCGAGTTGCCACTCCAAGATAGGCAGGTCCAGCTTGTTGCATGCACAACTGTTCAATATCTTTCTGCAGTTCATTACGTTCTGCAGAAGAGATCAACATAACACCAGATGAGCAAACATGAGCCCAAAACACCAACACTAACTGTATTCATCTTAGTCAACCCATAGGTTCAAAGCCTCAACATTTTGTCAACTTAATTGCCCAAGTTCGAGCATTAGATCATGGAATGACATTATCTTCAGCTCAATCACCCTGGCATAAATTCGTGGAGTTCCTTCCAATTAACAGGATTCCAGCAAAATATAAGATCGAACAAAGGTATGAGAACCTCATGCATGATTATTCCCATGCCTACTCTTTGCATCATCCTGTTGCTCATACCGTTGAAACGGAGATACAGACATCCCATTTACTATCTCAGAAAGACTAAAACTTCTAGAGCGGTTTGATGATGTATCGAACATTACCCCAGCTAATCGACTCCGTGTTCACTCTCACTCAGTCAATTGAAAAAACAAAATCACTTAATTAAGAATATCTTAAAAACTATAGCAGAAATCATGACACTAATTAGCCAAAAGACATGAATGCATACCTCTCTCCAACTGATGGACACGAGCAACCAACGATTCATTATTTTGATCCATGGCTGAAAAAACAAAGGTTCGCATAGAATTTTTTTAATTTACACAACTTCGAAAAGAAAACACAGAAAACGTCTTCAGCAAAAAATAACTAAATACTGCTTAATACCCAAGCAAAACCTACAACACCACGGATTTTACTTAAACACCAATTTTAGAAGAAAAACAATAAAAAAAATGCCGCTTTAATCGAAACCCAATCCGATTCCCGGCTCAGAACTTTAAATTCTCAAACAAAAAAAAAGGTCAACAAAATTTCAATCCTTCACGCATTAGAAGATAAACACGATACGCAAAAATGAGATAAACCCACAAAATAGTTACCGGAGAAATCAAAATTGTGATTCGGAGCTCTGGAATCCGGCGTCTGTATTTCGATTCCCGGAGCCCGAATTAGGCGTAATGAACTATGATTGTCTTCTTCTATCTATTTTTGATAATTTTAATAAATAATTCACGGAAAAGGAGAGAACATCGGGATTGAATTGGTAAGGACTAAGGAATCTAGAAGTTGCATGATTCCGGATTTTTATATTTTCCTAGATTAGGGATTATTCTGATTTTTGTTTCAACTTCAACAGACTGGATTCTACTTATCTCTACTCTATAACAAATTAATTCGATTCGATTCGATTAATAATTATCAGCATAATTAATACTCGATTACATTTAATTATAATTAACAAAAAAAAAATCAATTTTTGGTAATTTATGGTATATAATTTGCACTTTTTGCAATTCAACTTAAGTGAATTTTTTGTAGGGGTGATCACAATCAGCCCAATACTGAAAACCAAGCCAAAATAAAATTTCGGTTCAGTTGATTCGGGTTTTCTAATTTTTTCGAAATTTTTTTCGTGCAATTAGGGTTTTGGGTCAATGATTTTTTTTACCAAAAATTCGAAATATTATTTAGTGTAATAATTATTCATACTTTATCTATTTATATAAAATTTAAATAACTATAAACGTTAAAATAATATTTAGGTTTTCAATGCTAATAATATTATATTAAAATTATATTATTATTATTGATTTTGGTATTATACTTTTAATGTAGTAAAAATATTAGTATTAGTAATGATTTTAGATAAAAATTGGGTATGTTGATTAATGTTAGAAGTGAATAAAGTAAAATATATATGTTCTTTTACAATTTTCTAAATGGAAATTTAGAATATAAAGAGGTGTGGAGCTAAGTAATAAACGAAAATAATATCGAACTCTTTCTGGACCGAGAAAGTATCTAACATTTCCATAAATCTTCGAGACAACAAATTATAAATCCTAAAAGGTCAATAAACTCCAAAGTAATAACCGAAAGAAAAGCAATCTTCTTCTTATTATTATTATTATGACTATCATACAAGCAAAGGAAACACTACAGCCTGCTACAACAGTTTGGTAAATAATTTCCCCAATTTCTCTTTAATTTTACCCTAATAAAATAGACACAAAGCACTGGCTACAAGCATCCAGTTCTTGCTCCTATCTCCCGCAAATCCTCTCTTTTTTTTGTCCCTTTTTTTTCCCAGAAAAACGTCTCTCCACTATTCTACTAACACAAAACAGAGTTCAGCAGAGAAGCAGCACAGTCTACAATAGAATGAATCAACATACATCTAACCCCAAAAAAAATGACGACGACGAGTGTCGAACTCGACTGGAGGAACACCTCCCCTCCACCATTTTATAGGCTAAATATCTTTTTGCTATATTTACATCATAGAGCGAGCGAGTCCACGGAATACAAAGTAACTGAATCTCATCCGAGAGAATCTTTAAACAGCTAGCGATCAGAGCGAATCCCTTCAGGCTTGAATCATCTGTACATTCTGTTCATACCAGAACCAATCGTGTAAGGAGAGTATAAGTACACTATGGATTTCTTTGTTTTCAATTCAAGAAACTTGAAGCAAAGTTGTAGCAAACGATATGCGGTTCTAGTAGAAGTAAACGAGAATGCCATTAACATCTCACCATGTTAGGGGTGTTTCTGCCTTTAAGTGTCTTCAATGCTGCCTCTGCAAAAGCCTGGGCTGCTTCTGCGTCAGCTTCTGCTGCCTCAGCCTCACGAGCTGCCTCTTCAGCTTCTGCCATTGCAGCTTCTGCTTCGGCAACTGCTTGAGCAGCAGCCGCCGCGGCTTCTTGCGGAGTCATGCTCCTCATCTTGGCTAACTCTACATCAATCTGAGATTTTGTGAGATGACCAATGTCATCATGCCCAATTTTCGGAGAAATCCTGTGTCTTCCTTCCATAGCAGCAATGGAGGGGTGCCTTCTTCGCTCAGGTAATGCGGAGGCTCCAGCTATTTTGTACTTCCGTTTCATCTGCAAAGCAAGAAACATTCTCCAAATTTCTTTCAATTTAAAGCACTTTAAAACAATTATGCGTAATGCTCAGGAAGAGGAGAGGAAAGGGGGAAAATTTTGGAGAAATTACGAGACAACGACCTTAATAAGTTTCCCAGTTGCAGCCAAATGCTTCAACTTCGCAGATAATATTCTCTTAAAGTTTGGCGGTGCCCAGTATTGATCCTAGAGAAAAAAAAGAAACTAGTACTGAGATTAGATGAAGACAGCGGAAATACACTGAGCATATGTGATACCAATTCCTCAAGGAAAGAACAAAGCGAAAAGGTATAGGGTAAAAGAAAGCATGCAAATCCACAGTCAGAAAACAGTAGACCCACGTACTGATGTGCCCCCAAAGCATTAGAAATAACAATTTGTAAGTAAGCAAAATATTCTGCAATTCTATAAAATAAAATAAAACACAAAACAAAAACAAACACATTTCGATCATATAATCAACAATATTAGAAGACCCGTCTCTCAGAAGCAACTCCAGGACACAAGAATTAATATGTTAGGTTGTCAACTTCAAAAATCAAAACAGCAGCATTTCTAGATAATCTATAGACTGTCTCCGAGACACATGAGGACCTCTGCAGTTTTTAATCTTAAAGATGTTGAAAATCAGCCAACTATTCAGTAAAGAGCAGAAAAAACAAATTTTGAAAGAATATATCTGAAAGAAATTTACTTGATAAGTTTATCTCCACCAAATTTACTTGTCAGCAAAATATGGTCTCCAAATGACATGACAAGATGCGGTGACTAACAAATGTATGTTGGGTCCAAGTGGATAGAGATCAATTTCAATGCATGAACATAGACACTGTAAGTTTTCATCAACCTAACAAGAAAAGTAATCAGTTCTGTCACCTCTATATATGCAGCTATTGATGTCTTGTTAGAACCACCA
This sequence comes from Mentha longifolia, assembly GCA_001642375.2. Taxonomy (NCBI): domain Eukaryota; kingdom Viridiplantae; phylum Streptophyta; class Magnoliopsida; order Lamiales; family Lamiaceae; genus Mentha; species Mentha longifolia. The sequence continues at coordinate 23,560,525 of CM038120.1, read as the reverse complement.
GGCTCCCTCAGGTTGCTTATGGCCTCCATTATGAGATTGTCCAGCCTTCAGTAACAGAAAACATAAACATCCACTGTCAGTCGATCCCTGGCATTTGGAACAAAGCTACTATAAAGTTACTAGAAACACCAGAACGTCCAAACCACAGACATGGTGTTTACAGAACAAGATATCAAGATGTAAGTATGCTGCTAGTAGACAAATTAAAGCGCAATGCAAGCTTGCTCATTAACATATGGGTGGCAGAATTGTTGCCATGCATTTCCATAAGCAGGTGTAAGTCACAAATGAACAGTTTATGAACAACAATCCAACTCATCTACGTACACAATTTTATTTTATTTCTCAGAAGTAAAGCAAACATAAATTTACACTTGACCATGCCTTGTTACTCTGAGTATGAAATATTACACAAAACTTGTAAAATAAAATGTATAACCTCATGATAGATCTCTTTGGTCCATCATTTGGTGAAGAACCACCTGAAGGATCAAGGGACCTGGCATCTACTAGGTCATCGTCGCTTTGACTGAAGGTGGAGAGAGCCATAGAGCTCTCTCCATGCTTGGGGGTAGGATGCATCCTTTTTAGAGCTAACCTGGCCCTCTCCCTCGATCCCCATCCATTTGCCATGACACTCATGTTCCTCCACTTATCCTAACCAACACTACCATGAAATCAGAAACACATAAATTTCTAAAACTAAAGATTCAACAATTGGAAACTAAAAATTCAACCTTCAGATCAACATTAGACCGCAGATAAAGAACTCCACTGAATTGAGGGTCCTTTAAAATGGTACGCCATTTCCCAGGCCCGTGCTTAAGGACTCCAGCTTTAAGAGCTGCTTCTTCCTCTGGAGTCCATTTTTGTTTAGGTGCTCCCATTATTTAAAATACTGCAAATTCCTAAAACGAGATTAACTGCATATTAAGGTGAAAGATAAATTAAAAATAATCTTGGCATGATCTCAGGGTATTCACTTCAATTCATGGAACCAAAAAAGCTCAGGTATTGCAACAAACAATAATCAGATTTTCAAAAGAAACTAATCTATATACGGGGAGGAAATGGGGAAAACTGCATCCTATAACAAACATATATGTTCTCAGGTTTTCTTTCAAGGATCAAATCCAATTAAAATACCCCCATCAAGTTCCAATATTTTAGCAGATCAAATCCAGTTCAGGTCAATTACCGAAACTCAATCGCCGGCGGCGTTTTTTTACACGGGAGCAAAAACTAGGGCTGGTGGAGCCGCAGAAGAGGAAACCCTAACCCTAATTTCGCAAGACAAATGGCAATTTCTGGGAATTGGATTCTAATTGCAGCTGAAATCAACAATTTGTCATCAAATTTAGGAGAAATATTACCTGAAGGCGCAGATCGCTATAGTAAATTTGAGATCTGATGATCAAAATGTGAAGGAACCGCCTTTTTCCCTAATCTTGTGTAGAATACGGAGATGTAACTGTATGGGCGTGAGTTAACGGTATTTCTGCAGTTTTGATGGAATAATAATATTTGTAATATAATATGAAAGTTATTGGAAAAACATAATAATGACCTTTTCAATTCTATAAAAACAATGAAAAGTCAAAAAAAAAAAAAAAAAAAAACAAAACAAAAAAAAAAAAAAAAAAAAAGAAGTCATTTTCATATTATTAATCACTTCGTCCCGCGAATTAAATTTTGTTCTCGAGTTTTAAGAAAAAAATATTCTTTCAATTACGTGCCTTTCGTATAAAATATGAAAAATATGTTAAAATCCATACTTTTTGAATAAGTTAACTTTTTTCTATTTATAAAACAACTTGATTCATTAGATATAATATTCATTATAAAAGTTCTTTTAATGTAAAAATGATCGGGCTGGCCCGAACTACTTTTTTTTTCTATTTATAAAACAACTTGATTCATTAGATAGAATATTCATTATAAAAGCTCTTTTAATGTAAAAATGGTCGGGCCGTCCCGAACTACCGAGCATTTCGTGAACCTCGGCCCACCTTGAAATCATATCGGGACTAAAATGCATGACCGAACCCAGCTCGAACCTGAGCAGAACCAACTTTGTCAGTTCTAATGGGGCTTTGGTTTCTAACTTCGAATTGAGAAGATAATTCAACTAGCCTTTCATTTTGTAACGGTGGATTTTGTACAATATTTGGCCCAAAATATTAAACGAATTGACTATTTTAAAAATATGAATGTTTGGTGGGGGCTTTAGTCCTTTTATTCAAGTTTGATCAAATATATAATCAAAATATTTCAATTGGTAAATAATTTCTAAAATTTTATGGTAAACCGATCGTTAGTATTGAATCAAAAGATCTTCACCACTCGTTGGAGTAGTTTTGAAGCATAAATAAGAGTGTTTAGCTTCATTTTGCAATGAGTTGAAACATAAAATCAAAACTCAAATGAATATAGTTCGATCATGTAATACTATTTTTATACATAAATTTTTTACTTTTGAAATATATAAACGATATGTTCATATATTTTTAGAAAGGTATTTCAAATATTAATTTTAAATTCATATGTTAATATAAAATTCATACTATTTTTATACATAGATTTTTACTTTTCAAAAATATTTTTGGAAAAGTATTATAGGTTAATACTATTTAATCCATATCTAATCGTTGTAAAATATTTTAACCTGTAAGTTATACTATGTGATAAAAGAGAAATATATATAGCTAATTATTTTTTAGGGTAAAAATACATTTAAATACTGTTGGATCCGGGATCCCTCGGATATAGATTTAATTAATTACAATAATTATTAACATATGAATTAGATTTTGAAAGCGGAAACCGATCTAAATCATATATATACCTGCTTGCGTATCACCGGTGGAATTCTGAGTCGAGGAAATGATCTTCCACGCACCAGATCTCTGCACACGAGATCTGGCTCTTTCACGTCGACCCCGAAGTCTTCTGGAGTATTCCCTAGCAACCAGAGAAATTCTGAGCGGGCAGCGGGCAGAAATCTATTCTCTGTGCCTCCCAGAAGCTGCCGCCCCTCTCTCTCTTTTCTGTGAGAATAAAATCACGTGCTGAACATTTCTACTTCTCTCTTATTTATAATAAGAGGTAGAGTGTTGGAGAGGTTAGGGCCAAGGCTAATGGGCCAGGCTATGCTCTATTGGGCTACTCCAGGGACCTTGAGGAGGATTTGGACTAGGCCTTCCAATATAATTAAACAATCCAAGTATTCTCTGGCCCTGAATACTCTATTTAATTATATTAATATTATAGCATTTCCACTATAGTAAAATAATATTGCATCGCCGTCCAATCCCAAATTATGACATACCGGGCTCCTCTTTGAATTATATTATTTCCCGTGTTTAAGATATCGCATGTCCATTAATTAATTTAAGCTACTGACTGCTCTAATTAATTAATATCTTATTCCGAGAGTGTACCCGTTCGACCTTATTATTATATCGGAACTTAATCCACCTGCAGGGTTTTGATATAATAATCCTTATAACGCCTCAAGGGGACATCATCAACTCGGCGCACCGAGACACGATTTCTAGCTATAATATTAATTATCATATTTATAATATTATTACCCAAGATACGGAGATTCTTTGAGTTGCAATAACTCTCACTCATGGTAAATCAAAGCAATAATTATTATAAATACATAATTGAATATTATGACAACTAGAATTAAGAAATAATAATCGTCCGAGATGTGATCCTTAATAAGTCAGTATAAAAGGATTTATCTCACCTCGATCCCGTTCAGCGCAACTCTGATCGTATGCACCAGTATAAGCTAATAGTCAAGACCAACTATTATCCAGCTTATACTACAACCTTAACAAGTAATTCGTCCAAGATTACTTTCAGTTGCGAACACCATTTAACTATATAAGAAATCGATAATATGATCTTCCGTGCGACCACCCACACCATATTATCTATAATATATAGTGCCGGACGTTTATTTGCATAACCATAACACGAATTAATATGCAAAACATATGACAGAATATTTATTTCCAAAACCAGGAAGAAATTGTTAATAATACAAGCATAAAGTATGCTTTTCAGTATATCAACCCCAACAATCTCCCACTTATACTCAAAAGCATGCTTTCAAGTATACTACTACTACATTACAATTTCTCCCACTTATACTCAAAGCAATGCTGTCATACATCTGACTCCCAAGCCCTCCACATGCCTCACGAAATCCTTTGTAGGAAGTGCTTTCGTGAATGGATCAGCAAGGTTATCCTCAGATGCAATCTTTGACACAACTACCATCTCTCTCTTTACGTAATCACGTATGATATGGTACTTCCGGTCTATGTGTTTACTGGCCTGATGAGATCTTGGTTCTTTCGAATTTGCAACTGCACCAGAATTGTCACAATAAATTGTGATCTCCTGAGGCAAATTAGGAACCACATCCAGATCCATCATGAAGTTCCGGAACCATACAGCGTCCTTAGCCGCTTCTGCGGCTGCGACGTACTCAGCTTCCATGGTGGAATCCGCAATGCATTTCTGCTTTATGCTCCTCCAATGTATGGCTCCACCTCCCAACGTAAACACGTACCCAGTGGTAGATTTCCTCTCATCTCTATCCGATTGGAAATCAGAATCCGTATAACCCAAAGGAATTAGACTGTCAGACTGGAAGACCAACATATAATCCCTAGTCCTTTTCAGATACTTGATTATATTCTTCACAGCAGTCCAGTGTTCCCTGCCAGGGTTAGACTGATATCTAGAAACCATGCCAACGGCATAACAGATATCGGGCCTGGTGCAAAGCATATCATACATGAGGCTTCCTACTGCAGATGCATAAGGAACTGCCTTCATTTCATCTATCTCTTTCTGTGTTTTAGGACACATAGCCTTAGATAGATGTATTCCATGCCTGAAAGGTAAGAAACCTTTCTTAGCATTTTCCATGCTAAACCGCTTTACCACAGTATCAATGTAAGCTGCTTGAGATAGGCACAACATCCTCTTCTTACGATCTCTAAAGATCTTTATCCCAAGAATGTGACCAGCTTCTCCCAAGTCCTTCATTTTGAATTGCTTGGACAACCACATCCGTATGTCCGATAACATCTCCACGTTGTTGCCAATTAGGAGTATGTCATCAACATACAGTATCAGAAACACCAAGTCGTTTTCGTTGCACTTTTTGTACACACAACTCTCATAATCACACTGGATGAATCCATATGACTGGATTACCTCATCAAACCGTGTGTTCCAAGAACGAGATGCTTGCTTAAGACCATAAATGGATCGCTTAAGCTTGCATACAAGATGCTCTTTTCCTTCGGCAACATAACCCTTTGGTTGTTTCATATAAATGGGTTTATCAAGATTGCCATTCAGAAAAGCAGTCTTGACATCCATTTGCCATATTTCCAAATCCATGTGCGCCGCAATGGCTAAGAGAATCCGGATTGACTTAAGCATGACAACAGGCGAGAAGGTTTCATCGTAATCAATTCCTTCTTTTTGGGTGAAACCTTTCGCCACAAGTCTAGCCTTGAAGGTTTCAACCTTTCCGTCAACTCCTCTCTTACGTTTGTAGACCCACTTACACCCAACCGGCTTAACGCCTTGGGAGCTTCTACAATATCGTACACATCATTATCATGCATGGATTGGATTTCCGAATCCATAGCATCTTGCCAAAACCGAGCATCTTTCTCTTGCATTGCCTCTTTGTACGTCCATGGGTCAAAGTCATCTTCCCCAGTTATGATATCCGAAGATTCCCCATAACACAACCATCTTTCAGGTTGGACGATGACTCTCCCACTACGACGAGGCACCACTTGAGAGTTAGTGTTAGTGTCAACACGAGGTGCAGTATTTGGTGTAACATCTGATACAGGTGGTTCAGACGTCTCAGTGTCCCTCATTTCTTCTAAAATGACTTCACTCATGGGTTTATGATTAGTCATATAATCCTCTTCCAAAAATCGTGTATTAGTGCTAATAACGATCTTTTGGTCCCTAGGACTATAAAACATCCTACCTCTCGTGCCTTTAGGGTACCCCACGAAAAACCGTAGTTCAGTTCTTGATTCCAACTTATCAGCATCCTTATTCAGCACATGTGCTGGACATCCCCAGATCCGAATATGTTCCAGACTAGGCTTTTGCCCAGTCCACAATTCCCAAGGAGTCTTAGGTACCGATTTGGAAGGAACCAAATTTAGAACATACGCTGCCGTTTCTAATGCATAACCCCAAAACGAAGTAGGTAATTCTGAATAGCTCATCATTGATTGAACCATTTCTATAAGTGTATGATTTCTTCGTTCCGCCACGCCATTTTGTTGTGGCGTCCCCGGAGCAGTAAGCTGGGAAATAATCCCAGCTTTCGACATGTATTCCAAAAATTCACCGCTGAGGTACTCCCCTCCTCGATCAGATCGAAGGGATTTGATAGTTCTTTCATGACGATTCTCAACTTCCGCCTTAAATTCTTTGAATTTCTCAAAGGATTCAGACTTCCGTTTCATCAGATAAACATATCCATACCTTGAGTAATCATCAATAAAAGTAATGAAGTACTCAACACCACCTCTAGCTTGAATCGACATTGGACCACACACGTCCGAGTGAATCAAATCCAACACTTTCTCTGATCTGTTTCCCTTGGACTTAAAATTTCTTTTAACCATCTTTCCTTGCAAGCACGATTCGCAAGTTGGTAATGGTTCCATTCGGAGTTCTTCCAAAGGACCATCTTTCACCAACCTTTGAATCCTCTTAAGGTGGATGTGTCCAAGCCTCAGATGCCAGAGCTGTGTTTGATTTACACTCGAAGAAAACTTACGTTTCTTAGAATATGATAATGCGTTATTCAATGCAGTATGTGTACAGTTTATGGTATAGAGATTGTTAGACATAGTACCAGAACAGATAACATCACCATTACGATAAATAGTAACATTTCCAAAACCGAAAGAAACAGAATATCCATCCAAATACAATTTGGAAACAGAAATCAAGTTCCTCCGAAAACCGGGTACTAACAAAACATCTCTTAAAACCAAAGTTTTATTGAAAAACGGTAAACTGACAACTCCCACTGCAGAAACCGCCACTTTCGCAGCATTTCCCATGGTGACGGTAATCTCCCCTGCACTAACCCGCCGGGTTTGGTTGAACCCCTGCAAGTCAAAACATACATGATCAGTGGCTCCAGTATCTACAACCCAAGTGTTGTTAGAACTAGCTGCTAAACAAGTTTTGACTACTAGTGCATAAGATGTACCTTGGCCACTGCCCGTCCTCATTTGAGGACAAGACGCCTTGTAGTGTCCTTTCTGCCCGCAACGGTAACACCTCCCTTTAGGCTTCTGAATGCCACCTTGAGGTCCCTTCCCTTTCTGACTGCCACCCCCTTGATTCTGACTACCCTGCTTCTTCTTCTTTCTAAATCTGCCCTTAGGCTTAGAAGAAGTAGAAGTTGTAGTGTTGTGAGCCTGAGGTTCAGACTTGATCACCGTCTCAGCTTGCACCAGCTCATTCATCAGTTGGGCCAACGTGTAATCCTTAGGATTCATGTTGTTGTTCAGCCGAAACTGGTTGAATGAATTAGGAAAGGATTCTATGATGATATCGACCTGCGATTCCGCATCGATTTCAGCACCTAGAACCTCCAGCTCATTAAGATGACCAATCATCTTAAGAACATGTTCCTTCACGGATTCCCCGTCAGACATTTTCAGCGTCAAAATTGACTTCATAGCCTTTTGACGCGCCTGACGACCGTGATGGCCAAACATCTCGTGAAGGCTTAGGATCATACCAGCTGCAGTTTCGACATTCTGATGTTGATGCTGCAAAATGGGCGATACTGAAGCTAGTATGTAGCATTTTGCCATCTCATCTGCCTTTTTCCAGCTGGTATAAGCCTCACGTTGTTCAGCCGTGGCTCCTGCAGCTGGCTCAGGGGGGCATTCCTCAGTAAGGATAAATTTACGTCCGTCAGCAGTAAGGACAATATCCAAGTTTCGTTTCCAATCAAGGTAATTTGAACCCTCGAGTTTGTTTTCTTTGAGAATTGAAGCAAGTGGATTGAAAGACATAATGTAGCTGAAAATAAATAACGTAAAGTCAATGTCATATACTTCGAAGCATTCATTATATTGTAAAACCTTAAATCAATATAATATGTAACCCCCGACTCCTCAAGATTTTATATGTAAGCCACGTAGGGTGGACGTTTACAAATAATCTCTATAAGTAGGTTTTTACGCCTTTAATTTCATTATCCAATCAACCTTCACCTTATGATTGATGAAATTAACAGTCGGTCACTCCTAGCCATGTAAATTTAATTAATTACCTTTCCGTCGGGAAATAATTAATAAATTCACATCTAAGTGAAATACCATAATTTAATATTCCGAAAAATACCATTTCATAAGAATAACCCTACCGTAGGGAGGTGATATCGATATGAAATTATTTTTCAATATTATCATATGAAGTTTAAACCAATGAAATCCATAATTAGCACCTCCGTAGGGATACGCCCGGATCAGTGAGCAAATGCTAATTATTTCATTTTTAAACCAATTATGGAGGCTAGAATTAATAATAATTTTCGGAAAAATACGGAATTAATCGAAAATTAAAATTAATATAATACGACTTAGTCATTTTTAAACCAAGGTTTTAATTCATTTTTCAAGCATAGCATGTAATTAAAAATCGCGAATAATTAAACAACATGCCATCCACAAAATATCGAAAAAAATTAAGCGCAAGATAATTAATTAAATAAATAATTATCCAATCATCATGGCCTTCAAATTCTTCGAACGAGCTTGAAAAATCGAGACGAGAGTTGAGCTGAATCTACGGGCCGAGAGGAAGGCCCATCGGGCCCAGGGTTTGGCCCGTTAGGGTTTCGAAAAACCCTAACTTCCGGAAACCCTAGCCGTAGTCCTCCTCAGCCCTCGCCGCCGTCCTCAGCCGCACCACCGCTGCCATCGTCTTCACACGAGCTTAGAGAGGAGATCGCCAAGTGCTTCTGCCGCTGTCGTCGCTCGGAACATGCCGGAAGCATGGCTGAAACGTAGCAGCACCGCAGCCACCATCGCGCAAGGCAACAGCAGCTGCTGCTTCCGTTTCTGCACTCCGCGCCTCCGCCCGTCGTTCCCCTGGACGCCTAGCAGCTTGCCGTGAACTGCTGCAGGTCACCGGCATCGTGGAGATGCCGGTTTTCGAGCTGCAGCCGCCAGAAGCTTCACGCGATCCGCTAGGGTTCTTTAAACCCTAGCCGCGCCGTCGCCATGGATGGCGATCGCTTCAGCCCCGCCGCTGCTCCCACTGCTTCTGCAGTTTGTCCGGTGCGTCGACGCCGTCGAGGAGAGCAGTCGGAAGCAGCTGCAACATCCGGTGACCACAAACAGCCGCGGTAGGGTCGAAACCCTAGCTGCCATGTTCATCACCGTCGCAGCGCCGCCGCCATTCCTCGATCCCAGTCGTGATGTAGTCGCCTTCTCCACCACCATCGATCGATTACAAGAATTGAAAAATTTACATCGAAATTACAATCGAAAAAAAAAATTCCTATTCTAACACGATCAACCCTCGTGTGTTTACAACGCAGCCACAAACAGGCTGATTTTAATACAATAATTAAAACCAAAACATTCATATTAACCATGATAATTGGATCTCTGCAAAACAATCAATTGCATCCAATACAAATAATATGAATCTAATAATTATACTTAATTAAATCTACAGAGCCGAGTTGGCTCTGATACCAGTTGTTGGATCCGGGATCCCTCGGATGTAGATTTAATTAATTACAATAATTATTAACATATGAATTCAGATCTTGAAAGCGGAAACCGATCTAAATCATATATATACCTGCTTGCGTATCACCGGTGGAATTCTGAGTCGAGGAAATGATCTTCCACGCACCAGATCTCTGCACACGAGATCTGGCTCTTTCACGTCGACCCCGAAGTCTTCTGGAGTATTCCCTAGCAACCAGAGAAATTCTGAGCGGGCAGAAATCTATTCTCTGTGCCTCCCAGAAGCTGCCGCCCCTCTCTCTCTTTTTGTGAGAATAAAATCACGTGCTGAACATTTCTACTTCTCTCTTATTTATAATAAGAGGTAGAGTGTTGGAGAGGTTAGGGCCAAGGCTAATGGGTCAGGCTATGCTCTATTGGGCTACTCCAGGGACCTTGAGGAGGATTTGGACTAGGTCTTCCAATATAATTAAACAATCCAAGTATTCTCTGGCCCCGAATACTCTATTTAATTATATTAATATTATAGCATTTCCATTATAGTAAAATAATATTGCATCGCCGTCCAATCCCAAATTATGACATACCGGGCTCCTCTTTGAATTATATTATTTCCCGTGTTTAAGATATCGCATGTCCATTAATTAATTTAAGCTACTGACTGCTCTAATTAATTAATATCTTATTCCGAGAGTGTACCCGTTCGACCTTATTATTATATCGGAACTTAATCCACCTGCAGGGTTTTGATATAATAATCCTTAGAACGCCTCAAGGGGACATCATCAACTCGGCGCACCGAGACACGATTTCTAGCTATAATATTAATTATCATATTTATAATATTATTACCCAAGATACGGAGATTCTTTGAGTTGCAATAACTCTCACTCATGGTAAATCAAAGCAATAATTATTATAAATACATAATTGAATATTATGACAAATAGAATTAAGAAATAATAATCGTCCGAGATGTGATCCTTAATAAGTCAGTATAAAAGGATTTATCTCACCTCGATCCCGTTCAGCGCAACTCTGATCGTATGCACCAGTATAAGCTAATAGCCAAGATCAACTATTATCCAGCTTATACTACAACCTTAACAAGTAATTCGTCCAAGATTACTTTCAGTTGCGAATACCATTTAACTATATAAGAAATCGATAATATGATCTTCCGTGCGACCACCCACACCATATTATCTATAATATATAGTGCTGGACGTTTATTTGCATAACCATAACACGAATTAATATGCAAAACATATGACAGAATATTTATTTCCAAAACCAGGAAGAAATTGTTAATAATACAAGCATAAAGTATGCTTTTTAGTATATCAACCCCAACAAATACATGTACCTGACATATCGTTCTGCATATGAATTTTTGATTTTTTTCGATAAATATACCAGATTGTTTAATTTTTCCATGATTTTCAACTATTCATCATCGTGGCTGCACTTCTGTCCAGCCATGCACCCATCTTCCTCCGCCCAGTACTTTTTTCACCGCCTCACCCCACTCTGCCGTTTGTCTATTATCGTCCTCCTTCGCCGCGGCCCAACATGAGAGCTCATGTTTTAAAAGATGGAGATAATTTATTAATAATAAAACATGCATCAATCATAAAGTTCCAACAAAATGTTATGTGATCTTTAAATACTCTGTATATACTAAGATGATTTATTAATGTTATAAATTGTAATTTATCTATATGAATGTTAAAACAATTGTTCAACCATGAATTTTAATTTAATTTATTAATGAACGGTTCAACCATGATTCAATAGATTGAATCATGACCGGAAAACCTTACCAGTTCATGAACTTTAATTATTTTCAGTATAACATAACTTAATCCGGTAAAATTATTATTTTTAAATATACTGTGTAATTAACAATTTTAAAATATTATAATATCATCTCAATAATTAAATTCCAACATTGTTCACATCTTATCGATCAAAATTCAAGACAACAAAGTCGAAAACGTAACAAGAAAATACAAAACAAAATTACATCTTATCGCTCAAACTTCAAGACAACAAAAGGCATTAGAAAAAACACTATAATCATTCACAAGCAAATATATCAAAACTTAATATAGTCATATATATATGAACTATCAAATAAACTAAAACAATCAAACTTGAAACTCCAATCTTAATATAGTCATGTCTACGTAATCCACGAAATCATTCAATTTTGGAATAATTTATTTTTTAAATATATATTTATGATAATATTGTCACATTAGAACTTCATGGTTTAGACTTGGAATGTTGTAAATTGTAATCAGGGGCGGACTCACATAGAGACAATAGGGAGCATCGGCTCCCCCAATTTTTTTTATTTTTTTTTATAACTGTAAATTTTTTGATTTGTTGAATTTTTTTGCCCTAGCTCTTTGACTTTGTTGTCACATGAAGAAGAAAATTGATAATAAAAGATATAAAAATTAATGGAGCTCCCCTCAATATTATATTTTGGGTCCGCCCCTGATTGTAATTAACTAACTAAATAAACCTTCATCGAATGTGTATTTATTAACGTGCAAATTGTAAGATATGGAGTTACGAGTCGAATAGAGGGTCCATGTGTATATAATAAAGAGCGACTAAGGAGGGACAAAATACTATAAAGAGCGACTAAGGAATTACCGACGATGATCAACGTCTCTTTGTCTGTACAAAGAAAATAAAATATTCTTCCTCTTTTCTCAAAATGGAGGGACAAAATATTACTCCCTTTGTCCTCCATTTACTGATTATGTTGACTTTTTAGATAATTTTGGAGCTTCATGATGATGGATTTTAAATTGAATTTTTGGAGATTTGTTTTTTTTACACGATATTGCAACACTCGTAGTACCTTGTAAAAAAAACTAAACTCCAAAAAATTGATTTTAAATCCATCATCATAAAACTTTAAAATTATCTAAAAAAATTAACATGGTCAGTAAATGGAGGATGGATGGAGTATTAGTAATAATTTTTGATAAATAATGATTTCCAACTGTTTGGGCATTGCAGTAGCTTATGGTTGTGGCCCAATTTCAAGCCTTGTGGGCCCAACCCAACAAGATATATTAATCTTGGGTAATTCTAAACATAGTAGTTTGTAGATTAGAAGGCATTTGTCCAAATATGGTGAACAAAAAAATATATAACTACCAGATGCAATCACATTAAAAAAAAATCAAGAAGTATGTTACTGCAACAATAATTGAATTAAAAAAAAAAAAAAAAGCATGAATGCATGCAATCATCAGCTGGAGAGAAACTCGTAACTAGAATTGATATCTTTCAATTCGGTACCATCCCAAGGAATTAAATCACAGTGCTACAAAGAGCAAAACAATGATTATTATAAAATCTGGAGATATAATTAGAGCCTTCCCTGCCAGCAAGAAGGTGCAACCATGCCTGCATATATCTTCTTCATTAATAGTAATTAATTTTATATTTATGCTTCACTACAACTAGAAGCATGCGTCGAGGAGGCAGCAGCAGCATAGCGCAGCACAACTGCACAACAACATTGCAACAAAAGTTTAATTCAGCATTCAATATTATCAATTTACCAATGAAATTGGTAAGATTTTGCATGTGTATTATAAAAACAATCAACAACTTTAATCATCAAAATTTAGTAAATTTCTCGATTCCCCCAACACGTGACCATCAACTGGTGATACAAAAGAAAGAAGAAAGAAAAAGAAAGTGATATACAACTCTAATTAGCTAACAATTAAGTATAGCATCAGTAATTGATAATATCGTCCGCAACATGCGACGGAGGGACAATGGGGACAGGGTTCACTAAGCCGGGTAGAATTTTGAAAATAAATAAATTTGAGGGTATATTGGTAATTTTATAATTTATTTATAATTTTAGCCAAAAAAAGAAAAAAAAAATTGTATTTACAGTTTGGGATCTCTTGTTCTATCCCTAGCCAATGATTACTACTCTCTCCGTCCCCTTCTACTTGAGTTATTTTATTATAATAATAGACTCCGAATAATAAAAGCGGACTCAAGTAGAAGGGGACGGAGGAGAGTATAATGCAATGATTCCAAAAATAACTTGTGCTCCTACGCTTGTCGCCTCGAGTTTCATCGAAGAAAAAGAATATTGATGTTGATATAGAATATCTTTCAAGTGGATCTCAAACTATGACCACATATATTGAGTCATCGTGCTTAACTTTTATGTTTTCGAATACTGTAATAAAAAATGATATTATGATCGGATTAATAGCCATAATTTTTTATTTTTAAACTTTTAAACTTATGATTATTTTGAAACCCCATGTTTGCCTCCGTCACCGACATCTTCCAAATCATTCCGAATAATCAACAACAAAGAATGAAGATCCCACATACCAACAAAACAAATTTATTCATAATTTCCATTTACTTAAAAAAATACAATAATAGTGTATAGAAGATAAAATAGAGGCGGCGTACGTACCATCCTTGAAGGAAGCCGGAATCGCTGCTAGGTTTTTGATGCGGCGGCGGAAGAGGGGCGGGAGGGTATTGAGGGGGGTAGGGGTGGTACCCCTGGGGCTGGGGTGGGTATCCTGGGGGTGGGTAGCCCTGGGGTGGGTAGGGTTGGGGTGGGTACCCTGGGGGCGGATACCCCTGCGGCGGGTAACCGCCTTCCTTCGGGTATCCCTCCGGCCCCGGCGGCGGCGGATATACTGCATTAATTATCATGGAAATCAACGGCCCCTAATTATCAAATCATAAATCGATCCAAATCGTAGATGTATAGAATAAATTATGAAATTAAACATAAAAATTAAACAAAAATGTTTGGGAAATTGAATGCATGCCTTGAGGTGGAGGTTGATTTTGATGTTGAGGAGAAGGAACGCCGACGGAGGGATTGGGCGGTTGCTGATTATTGTTCTGATTGTAATAACTCATTGAATTTTTTTATTTTTTTTTTCTGCAAGATTTTCAAATAATTTTGTAAATTGGAGAGAGGGATTTTTCCTTTTTCTTTTCTGTGATCAAACTTTGAACAAATTATGAATTGTAAAAGCCAAGGATACTTCTTCCCCAGCAGGTTTAGATTTGGATCCACGATAAATTCGGTTCGAGTGTAATTAGGATGAAATAATAATAATAATAATAATAATAATAATAATAATAATAATAATAATAATAATAATAATAATAATAATAATAATAATAATAAATAAAAAAAAAAAGATGTTTGCAATTCTGTACATTACTCTGTAGCTCAAAAATATTTTATGAAACAAAAAAAAAAAAAAAGGTGAACTTCAATAATAAATTCATTTATCTGACTTTTGGCCAAAATTAATGTTTGTGAGATACGATGTACTACTCCCTACAAAACTTCAAAATATATTAATGACCTTACTTAAAATATGAACAATAAGATTAAGAGGGAAAAATATATCGGAATAGATAAAACAAACTTAAAAAAAACAAAAAAAAAAAACTCATTGTATTTATGAAACATCTGGCAGCAAGTTTCAAGATTTGGTTGTATTCAACGAAGTTATTTGCAAAACTTATGCAAGTAATGAAGAAAGTGATGATAGTTCTGAAAGATCGAGAACTAAGTGAAAAGATAAAAACTTGTGTCAGTCGGAACGTCGGGCCTAAAGTGTCAATCTTTATACAGAAAAGTGTCAATCTATATGAATAAAAGTGTCAATCTTTAACATAATTATTTTACAAATAAAATGACAGTTTTTAAAAGTGTCAATCTTTATACAGAAAAATATCAATCTATATGAATAAAAAATGTCATTGTTTTAGCCCGGCCGCACGGTGCCTCCGGCTGACCCAGGTCAAGTGAAAATATATAATCCCTAAAATTTTGATACTCCAAATTTAGGATGTTCGTAATATTATTTAAATTCATCAAATCATGCCAAGAAAAAAATGTAATTATGGATATCAAATTAAATTAGGATAAAATCCTTTTTTTTTTTCTTAAGACTTTTTTATCAGTACTTCGTAGCCCAATGTTAATTATCAAGAATCAAAATTATTCCAGTCATTTTTAACTATCGAAAAGTCCACGTTTTAATTATTAAAAACGAAAATTAGAGATTACAAAAATTAAAAGGCGTGTTATTATTGAAAAATCATGAAGTCGAAGAGTCAGTAGCACTATCTATTAGCAATTATATCACGTATCAAAAATCATTTTTCCCATGAGAAAAATCTCAGGTGTTGGGTTTGGTGAATTAGGTATTAATCCTAGAGAAAAACAAGAAAGAGTCAAAAGAAGAACAATAAAATTCTTGTGTTGCTCACCACATTGGTTGCCTATCTCTCTCATTTCTCAACTTCTTTGCCTACCCTTTTTTTGCCTATTAATTTGGTTTTCAATTATCCACTACTTATTTATTTAATTAATGTGCATTGTATTTCTCCATTTAATATTATCTAAATGTTGAAATTTATTGCATTAAAAAAAAATTGTTGCTACGAGTAGGTTTACCATTTCAATATTTCCCTTGCGTATTTTGTATAATTACCTGATAAAAATCATTAGAAGAATTTGATAAAAAAAAATTCAAATATATACAAAAAAGTTATTAAAAAAAATAATCTCTCTGTTTCAGCTGAGTATTCACCTTTTTTTTAACACGAGTTTTAATAAATGACAGATGAGTGGTGTTAATGGAAAGAGAGACCACATTAATGTGAGCGGAGTTGTGTACAAAAATGAAAGAAACCGAAAAGGAAACAGCGAATACTCCGAAATGGAGAGGGAGTATATAACAATTTGGAATGGAATACTCATCTAATCTGTTTTGTGTTTTTCCTACAACTAGACTTTACCGAACTACACCAATTGTTACCATGCTCTTTAAATTATTTAATTTTTATTCAACAGTAGTAGTATATTTTTCACGGTAGTTAGGAGTAGTAGTACAGTCGCCACCAACTCTATCAATTTTTTTTGAAATATTCTATATGTAGCATCAAGTTCGTGAAAAAGGAAATTAAATTAGCCTAATTAGCTTGAAGTGATAAAAATGTTGATGTTTTTTAGCAGAATGAAGTCAAATACTTATTTGAAAACACAAATTAAAATAGTACGTACACAAGTATAGACGTATAATAGGAGTAAAAGGTAGAAGAAAACTAGATTGTGTATGCATGCATACATATATATATATATATATATAGATACAGAGAAGAGAGACAAAGAGAAGAAGGCTCGAATTCTGCGTATCGATTGGGGAGTTGATAGTACTCCAAGCTAGAAAGGTTGTACGGAGAAAGGATGACGGTGGCGGCGAAGGTGGTGGTTGAATTGGGGCCTCACCCCGTCAAAGAGCAGCTCCCCGGAGTTGATTTTTGCGTCAATAGCAACCCTTCATGGGGTATGCCTCTCTCTCTCTCTCTCTCTCTCTCTCTCTCTCATGGTTGCTTCAGTACTTCCTATGTTGCTTGCATGTTCATGCATGGGGCATCAATGGCGGCGTTGATTAGTCCAGTACTAATCACCTTTGGTTTTTCCACTTCTATAAAGATTTTGGATCTGAGTTCGTGAAATTGAAGTTTATCCCTAAATTAATCTGATGTAGGTGAAGCTGTAATTCTGGGATTTCAGCATTACTTGGTAATGCTGGGAACTACTGTGATAATTCCTACCATTATTGTTCCTTACATGGGAGGTGGAAATGTTAGTATCTCTCTCTCTCTATATATATATATATGTATCATTAGTATGTCTTCAATCTATTTGTGGTAATTACACCTCCGAATTAAGTATGGATAATTATATATAATCAGATCGAGAAGGCTCAATTGATGCAAACTCTGTTGTTTGTATCTGGAATCAACACGTTGCTGCAAACTTGGTTCGGATCCCGGATGCCGGTAGTGATAGGCGGTTCGCTTAGATTTCTCGTCCCATCCCTATACGTCGCCTTTTCCCAAAGATATTTCATCTATCTTAATCCTAATGTGGTTAGCCCATCATCTCTAGTTGGATTTTGATGCACTCAGAAACCACATTACTTGTTACTAATAATTTCTCGTTCCGTTGATTCAGAGGTTTCTAAGAACAATGAGGGGAATGCAAGGTGCTCTCATGGTTGCTTCTGTACTTCCTATGCTGCTTGGTTTTCTGGGGATTTGGAGAATTGTTGTGAGGTGGGGAAATGTTAACATTTGTTTTATGGGTGTTAAAATCTTGTGAAATAATCGATAGCTAAATCCAAATAGTCGAACCGTGCAGGTTCCTGAGCCCTCTTTCTGCTGTGCCTCTGGTAGTTCTTGTTGGCCTTGGTCTCTATGATCAGGGGTTCCCACTGGTACGAGGAATATTGTTTATTCGGATGCAGTTATTATAATATGTATGCATTCTGCATGAAAATCGGAATCATAATATGTATGTTGATGTATAAGTTCCAACACAATGCCAAAGATCAAGATACTCTATAAAGATTTTAAAGGTCTCATTATTTTTGGTAAAGGAAAATAGTGCTTCTGATGCAGTATCATAGGATGAATTCGGTTATCTCCACTTGACCACCTCGTTGCATCGGCTGTTATATGAATAAATCATACCTTTTCCCCATCAAGAATCTAAACTGAACAAAATCACTTGACAAATTCTTATTTGTTTTTTTTAATTGGCTGATGTTTGTAGCTCGCGCAATGTGTGGAAATCGGGCTTCCAGAGCTAATTATCCTCGTATTGTTCTCTCATGTAAGTGATTTCTACTCTATCGTAAAACGTTTTCACTCAGATTCTTTCTCTTCGAGGATGGAAATCTATGCAGTATGATCAACATCCTCGTCCCTACCTTATTTATATTGTTGTGCTGTAATTGATTTAAGATAAGTGAAGTGTGGAAAATTGCAAATGATTTAATCTTGTGAAAGTTACACAAGACTCTTATGATTGCCATTGGTGTTTCATGCAGTACATTCCGAGTTTCTGGAGCAAAAAGCGTCCTATATATGATCGTTTTGCTGTTCTGTTGTCGGTGGGGTTGGTGTGGGCTTATGCAGCCCTTTTGACAGTCGCTGGTGCGTATAGGAATAGGCCGCTGAACACCCAGTTAAGCTGTCGTGTTGATCGTTCTGGACTCGTTAGTGGATCATCATGGTAAGTTGTAATAGTTTTTTTTTATCTTCTATATACATACCATGTTGTTCCATGTTTTGATCACCATTTTCACCTATAGTAGAGTTTGAACATAAATTCGATACTCGATCTTTCCTAGTGCTTATGCTGCAGTATAATGTTCAGGATTAGCATTCCATATCCAATTCAATGGGGACAACCAGATCTACATGCTGGAGAAGTGTTTGTAATGCTAGCAGCAACGTTTGTTGCTATGGTTGAGGTTTGTATCAAATTCTTTCTATTTCTTTGCAAAAGTTTCTCTGTCAAGTGATTTTATCTTGTTCCGTTTTTGTTTTCTTCCACAGTCGACGGGGGCATTGATCGCAGCATCTAGATACGCGAGTGCTACACATATTCCATCTTCTGTTCTAAGCCGAGGCATCGGGTGGCTGGTAGGAAGAGAGTTAATCATACATGTTTTGGATTGTTAGTTTCTTTACATAGTCTTCAATCTCACTATTTCTTTTTGTGAAGGGGTTTGGCATTTTCTTAAATGGCTTATTCGGAACAGGAGTCGGATCGACTGTATCAGTGTAATGCTCCTAACCTTCCGAAGAAACAACTAACGATAAGAAATCAAGATCATCGTTTGATCATTCTTCGGAACTAGAAACTGCATACTATATCAGCGGCTAACTTTATCTCTTGCAGTGAAAATGTAGGACTATTAGCTCTAACACGAGTTGGAAGCCGAAGGGTGGTTCAGATATCAGCGGTGTTCATGCTCTTCTTTTCAGTACTAGGTTCGTTATTCGACACTTCACTCGAAAACATTCCTTAACCATCACATTACACAGTTTGTCTGCATTTCATACTCATTAACTCACAATTTCAATAACTATAAACAGGAAAGTTTGGAGGCATTATTGCTTCTATTCCCTTGCCAATTGTAGGAGCTCTGTATTGCGTTCTCTTCGCTCTCATGTGTAGGTTCTCGACTTCTTCATTATGACCGGATTATCTTTCAGTTTGAAACATGTCGAGTAACCATATTTCTAAGGGAAATAGTTAATAAGTATGCTTCTTTCTTAACTATAAATGACAGCTTCTGCTGGTTTGGGCTTACTACAATACTGCAACCTCAACAGCTTCAGAACAAAGTTCATTCTAGGATTTTCCTTCTTCATGGGGCTTTCTGTGCCAAGGTATTTCAACGACTACGTGCTCACTTCCGGGCATAGTCCCGTTCACACTCATTCCGTGTGGGTACGCGCCTCATATCCGTCACTCTTTTGTTTCCCAACTCCTCTTATAAGTTATAACCGATGGAAACGTGCCTAACGTCCGGTCTTGTGCAGTTCAACAAAATGGTCCTAATTCTCTTCACATCCCCGGCCACGGTAGCGGGAATCGTGGCTATATTTCTCGACTTGACACTTGCACGAAAACACGATCATACGAGGCGAGACAGCGGAAGGCATTGGTGGGCCAAGTTCAAGTATTTTCATAAAGATCCTAGGAGTGAGGAGTTCTATTCTCTTCCTTATGGCCTTTCCAAGTATTTCCCTTCCTAATCACCTCATTCATGGCTCCTAAATTGAGAATGCTCAATCACCTTTGCTTCAAGGAAGGCATACCATGGGAAGAGAATCAAGATTTGGCTTTTATTAAGTTGAACTAATTAGCCAAGTATATTTATAAATATGTATGTGTTGATAATGTTCTTCCCATTTGCTCCACTTTTGAGTTAGAGTATAGGTGCCTCTAGTATATGTTGCCTTGAAAATTAGTCGATCTTACACTTATTTATATCGAGATACCTACCAATTGGTAGGTTTGTATAAACTTATTAGCATCTCTGATGTTTATACTCTAGAACTCATCGACTTTTCTTTACAGATCGGTTGATCGGCATTGTATTTATCTAAAGTGATTATATATGACTCTCTCTTGTATCAATATGCAATATTTTAAATAGGGCATGTGGGGGGTCAATTGCATGCATTGCTATTAAGATGTCAATCGAGCCAGCCCTATCGAGGACTATTCGATTTGAATCGATCGGGTTGAATTTTTTCAGACTAGATTTTTTTTTTTTTGATCTATTGGAGCCATATGTTGATTTTTAGACTAGATTTTTTTCGATCTATTAAGATGTCAATCTAGCCAGCCCTATCGGTAGGATGTCAATTTAGCCCGAAACTCACGGGTTGACCCGAGTAACCCGAGTTAAAAGCGGGTTAGGTTGAATATTTCTAACCTGAAAAAAATTTCAACCCGAATAGCCCGAAACCCGATAGGGCTAGCCCGGAAATTTGGCGGGTTGGACCGATAACCCAAAAGTTTTCATTAATTAAGTTAATTTTTATTACTTTGTTTCAAATATTAAAATTTATTTCTTGATTCAAATATTTGTGAAAAATATTACAATCTTCTATTATAAGTTGTATTCATCATAATATTTTCTCTATTTTGTATTTCACCACATAATAATAAATGATTAATATAATCATTAATTGAAAAATATCTTCACATCTCATTGAGCTACTTATTATATTATGCAAGTTGGAGTAACATAACATAATACGAAATAAATTGACTTCAATGGCATAACATGATTTATTTATTTTTATAAAATTATTGTTATAAAAAAATCGTCAACTTCTTGGCCAGACGGGCTAGCCTGAGCCCCGAAATTTAGGGTTAGGGTTGAAAATTCCTAGCCCGAAAAAAACTCAACCCGATTCAACCCGAAACCCGACAGGGCTGACCCAAACCCCGCTCGGGTTGGCCCGATTGACATCCCTACCTATCGGATACAACAATGAGCTTCCTCAATGGTTGTGAAATTTCTTGGACATGATAGAGAATGTTATTTAAATAGGTATAAAATGGTTTGGTATAGATTCATACTATATGTCTATTGAAAATTAATGAACCGTAATTTATATAGTTCTTGAGGTATTAGAATAAAAATCAATGAAAAAATAAGAAAAATCATGATAAAATGACTAAAATACGAAGAGTGCCTAGCCACGGAAGATGCTCACGGAAAGATGACTAGCATATCATGTCTCTAAGTATATATATTTATCTTTCTATGCTTGCCAGACTCATTATCCTTCTATTCGGTCCGAGTAATATTTTCTGATTTGCAATAAGAATAGGGACCATAATCACATGTACTCTGTTTATATTAGTATTGTATTTTTGAGAATGATAGATTAAAGATATATTGCTCTAGAAAAACTTATATTATGATATTATAAATATTATAAGAAATGTGTTACATACTTACATATATGTTGTTATAAATAGAAATTGATTGATTGATTTTGCTTGAATAGATTATTCACAAGGATATATAGAAGACTGAACAAGAACAAGAAATCGAACATAGAAGAGTGTTGTGTTTTTATTTTATTTTTTAACACAATTGAATAAGACAAATATATAATGTGTGTTTGTTTATTTTCTAAAAGTCTGCAGCACACAACTCACCCGAGGCCCCATTTTATGTTGGACCAGCCCTGGCTTGTTTGGGGAGCATTCTGTTGATTTTAGTTCAACCAGAAAGACGAACACATTTTGCACCGGTAATGCACACATGCTTTTTTTATAATTTTTCTAAAAAAAAATTCATGATCTATATTGCATTGGTCTCATTCCATTTGGTCTGTTTGTACGTATATTTTCTACTTCAAAATTTGAATATATGCTGGCCAAATGAAACGGGACGGAGGAAGTACTATTTTTTAACGTATGTATATTTTGTAAAAGCTACTGCAAACGATTGATTCCTTGGCATCATTCTTAAAGAGAGGGATTTGATATATCAGAAATGTTGAACCAAAATCTTCTGAATCCCCCTAACCCTCTTGTTTAAGCAAATCTCCTTATGCATAAATGACTCTAAATCTCTTCGCTAATTTCTTCAATCAAGTTACCAATAGAGTGGTTGATGCAAGCCGTGGTTCAAGATTTTAAGCTTGTGGGTCAAAATTTGAAGATTATATGCGATCAAGTTTGAAGATAATATTTAGAAGATTTATTTCACTTAATTTTCGTTTTTTGTTATAGTGTATATCTAGAAGATTTGGTTCCTTCTTTATTTTGGTACTAATTACCTTGTTAGACTAGGGATTGATTTGTTACCCCTTAGGACAAGACTTTGATTTGTTTCTATGTAAAAAGTAGGTTTTTTGAAGCCTATAAATAAGGCCTATAGGGGGTGACGAAATTAACACCTTCATCTTTGATTATCAATAAAAATGTGAGACTTTATCTCATTTGTTTATCCTATGGATTTCTCGGTTCACTGAGATATTCTTTATCGGCGAATCAACGAGTAAACCATCCCTCGTTGTGTGTCATTCAGTGTTCCCGTGTGGCTCGGCGACCGTCTCTTTGGGATATACAGGTTTCGACTTATCTATATTACTTAGGGAATTTAGTCCGTAGGTGTATTGGGATTTTCATCGTATCTTTTATTTTTAGTTTATTTGTTTTAGCTACATTTGATTTGATCAATGGAGTTGACTAGTGTTGTTGGGGCGACCGTCTCTTTGGGTTATAGGTTGTTTTTGACATTCAGGAGGTTTGATCTCAAAGGTGTTAGTGGTCCATCTTATCTTTCGATTTGTAGTGTTTTTTTTTCTTATTTCTATGGCTTCCGATTCTGGGCTACGTATCTGCGTCGACATATCTCTTGCTCAATGAAGATCGTATCAGTGGTCGCGGTATAAATGACTCTAAATCATAGATCTATCTAAATAAACATCTCAGATTCAATTTTAGTTAACACGTACGGAACTATTTATATTTGATCTCCCTCCTCTCTCTCTCTCTCTCTCTCTCTCTCTCTATATATATATATATATATATATATATATATATATATTTTGTCCTCACAATTTTTTCCACATTCAAAAAATTACACATAGTTTTTGTATTTTGAATATGGCCGCCAATTCCTTTAATCAATTCCCAAGAGAGTGGTCGCTGCATGTAGCCTGAGCCGGTTTGGTGAACACGTGCTGCTCATCGGGGAGAATTTTGACACACACCCAGTGGTCGAGCGCGTGAGGACGCTCAACCCGGGGCAGTTGGCTCTAACCATGGCTAGTGTTACGATCTTTGCACCCATTGCTTCGGACAAGTTTCCGACCAGTGTGTTGCACTACGCGCTCGTCCCGGCGTTACTATGGAGTTACTGAATGGGGATTTTTTTGCCCTCGAGGGTGGAAATATACTGCCAGCTCTACGGTTTAATCTTGTTCGTCGCCAGCTTTATGATCTTGATGGGGTCATTCGGGCTGATTTACTCTGCGGTACTCTGCTAGTTGGGGAGGCGTCGTATTTGTCATCCCCTTCATCAACATCCTAGTCAACCCTACTGCAGGCCAGGTGGTGGCTAGTCCTGAACTGGTGTAGCCCGTTTATCTCTAGCATGGTATCTCTATCTTTAGTGTGGTTTCTGTCGTTTCTTTTTTCTTTTTTATTTAGTTGGTTTATGTACTTAAGATTGTCTTGTAAATGTGGTCATATTATTCTGTAATGGGAAAAGAGTTTTCTGAATTTCTACCATAAGAGCTGATATTATAAGCTATGATTATCTGCACACATCTATCAGAAATGAGTAAAGCACAATCGCAAATCTTCTAACACGTCCATGTAGCCTTCATTCAGAAACAAGTAATTTGCAGAGTGATTTTTTAAACTCCACTTGTTGCAGAACATGAAAGAATGTACACATAGAAGAGTCATCTCAATCTATTCAAATGTAGCCTGATTACACATGTACTATTACTACAAAGAGCAACAATAGCAAGACTCAAAATCATAATCTAGATATATACAGAGTCTTATTACAATGCCGAAAGAACGATATCCTAATCTAGTAATAAGGAGCGGTGAGATGTTCTACGGTAGACGAGTTTAATATCCAAGAACCGGTAAGTCTTTGAAGATGTTGATTCAGCTAGAAGATATCTGCATAAATATTTGTCAACCATGCAGTATTTTAAAGCAATTGAAGAGATTTCAAATAAAAACAATGTAACTGAATTTAGTGAACTAACAAACAAACAAACCATGGGAAATTCGTATCAAGTTTGTGAGACAGAAGCAATGACATCATGCGTACAAAATGACTATTGAAAACAATCTCTTCAACCACATGTGAATGATGTTCCTTTTCATAAATATATTATCGTTCAAATTTGATCCATTTAGTACAATACCATTTGACACTAGTTGAATACATTAATCCAAGAATTTGATTAATAGCATTATGATAATATGGGAATTAATTTTTAAAATAGAAAGATGCACGCATTTTGCACGTGTAATGCAGTTCAACAAAAATGCATCTCTACTTTTGCAAGTACAACTAAAGTTCGTATTAGTTGTCCATGGGGAGAAAGAATCTATAAAGAGGCTTTTAATCCTTGTTTTCTACTTCAAAATAAGAAGAATAAACTTATAAGTGACATGATTTTTTGTCGATATACTAGGTACTCCTTCCGTTTATTCTAACTTGGCTCATTTATATTCAATATGTGAGGTATACAATACAGGGGCGGATCCAAAAAAATTGCTCAATAGGGGCTGAGATTTTTAAATTTTCAACGCCGACACAACACTCCTAAAATTCAACTCGTTGGTAGGGGCTTTAGTATAAAAAATCAATAAAACTATCAATATTTTTGTAAGTTTTTAGGTTAAAAATAGAAGACCTTTTTTTTTGGGTAGGGGCTTAAGCCCCTTGTGGCTTGCGGGTAGATCCGCCACTGATACAATATACAAAGGGGCCAAGTCGGAGTAAACGAAGGTAGTAATACTTTCGAATATTAGTGATAGTAATCCATGAAGATATTATTACGAATTTTAATTATTACTTAATATTTGTATACTACAAAATTTACGATTCGATCTTCTGCATCACGAATTTTTGTACTAAAGTGTCGAAAAAACAAAAGCAAATTCATATAAATTTTAACAATTTTTGAATATTTTTTATAAAAAGACAATTATAATTAGATATTCACTCACATATAATTTTGGAACAATATATCGAACTTGAAAAGAATGTTCATTTACGCACCATGGACATCACTTAACGTGCCATCAAGTGATATAATAGTGCCATATATACAAAGATCTACTATAAATATATACCATACTAAAAAAGCTTACCGAAAACTATCACATTATCAGTGACCGATTGACATAGTGCTATATATCTAATAGTTATCTAGATAACATAGTGTTTTTAAGTTAAATTTTACCTCTGATCACAAATGTTTAACATAAATTCAAAGAAGAATCATCATATGCTCACCTTGGACACTATTAATGTGTATCTGGTTAATTTGATAATGCAAAAATTAAAAAAAAATCTAAACTAATATATCTCAAAAGCTAAATCCAAAATTATTTAGTTTACATGATAATATTACTTGAGCAGTTGGCACATTGTGTGACATTCCATATCGAATACGTAAGGAATGTCAATACAGTATAAATATAGGTTTAATAGATTCTCTAGCAAGTAGTGCTAACCATTTTGGCAAAATGATAACAAACGTCAAGTAATTGCTAACATGCTCATAATGTCATCATGACGTAATTGCTAGCATGCTCATAATGCCATCGTAACGTAACGGGGTCTCTCATCTCATGGGCCGGGGACGTTACTCACTGTCATACAATAGAAAATTTCTACAGATTCATATACACAAATCGAAATAATAAAATGAAAAATAATTCTTTTTGGACAAATGGAAGGGAAAAATATTTTTTTAAAAATAGAAAGGAAAAAAAAAACAGCTGGGCAGCAAGAAAAAGCACATGCACTGTATTGAAAGTTGTACGTGGCTAACAGAGCATTAAAAATGAAATGAATAACAAGAGTTAGTGAAAAGCAGCAAAGACCAGTCAATCACGACTATCAAAGTACAATCCCTATTATATAGTCTCAATATCCATACATTACTATAACATCACTTTTAAATACTGGATTTTACAATTAGATTTCACGTAATCTATATTTTATTCATTCTAAATTAATTCTTAAAACTGTCACTTGTCATCTTATGGAATCATGTTCTTTGAAAATAATTATGATCATGCCTTGACTTTAATTGCAAGTTAAAGATCCGTTTCTTTTTTTAATTACAACTTAAATTTATCATCATAAAGTCGATATCTAATAGTATATGAATATACATTTAAGACTACAAGTAGAATTGTTTATTTATTAACAGCAAGGTATAGAATTGAATGACATATAATGGAGTATATATAAGTATTAATGTTATGAATAAAATAACCATGTAATAATGTGCATAAAATTCTAGCCATCAAGATTAGAAAAACAAATAGCCAATTTTTTTTGCATTAAGGGACAAACATGTCTTTTTATAAGTTTGGTTTGACTAGTTTTGACTTAAATAATTTTAGCTTTTTTTTTAATCTCTCATCTCCTCTACGAGATCGATTTTTATCTTCCAAAGTTTTTTTTTTTCTTTTTTTTTTTTTTCTCTCTCGATCTTTATATCCCTCTCCGAGCTTGATTTTCGGCGTATATGTTGTCGATTTTTTTATTTGGTTTTTTTTTCTGTCTGTCTATATTCTTTTTTTGATTTTTCTTTATCTCTTGATTTTGTTATTACAAAATATTTTCAAGACTTCTCCCATTCCCATATAATGGAATTAATTAATTATTGACACTAATTTACAAAATAATATCATTAATTCCAAGAGCGTCGGTCTCATGAAATAAAGTGGCATATTGTATGACCATAAAAAAATAAAAAATAAAACTTCTCGTCATCAAAACCCAATAAATAGAATTTTCATATTTTCATGTCCAAACTCTTCCAACATCTTTCTTATTTCTCCAGTCACTATTTATTTCTCAGCATAAAGTATGTTAAGGTGGCTTGTAAATATAGAACTAATTAAATTCAAACAAAAAATATATATATACATATAAAATGGAACTATTGGAACTAATCAATCATTTGAAAAGGGCGTCAGCACTGAAAATGAGGCGGAAGACAACGGAAGGAGACGAGAGAATTAGGCTGCGTTCGGTAATCATCTCAAGATGAGAAATGATGATTCATCTCAAGATGACTCATATGAATAGGGTAAAGGTGAATCATTCATCTCTCCATTTGGTAGCAAAAAATTCAGACTCGGATGATATCATATTGTGTTTGGTGCAAATTGTAAAACTCTAGATTAAAATTTAGATTGACCAAATTACCCTTATTAAATACCCCTACCAATTTCACTTTTTATCGTTGAGATTAAATAGTACCCTTTATTATTTATTATTTATTACTTTGTATTATTATTATTATTATTATTATAATAATTATTTATTATTATTATTATTATTATTATTACTATTATTATTATTATTATTATTATATTACATTATTATTATTAGTATTTATTATTATTATTATTGTTGTTATTATTATAATTATTACTATTATTGTTATTATTTATTATTATTATTATTATTATTTTATTACATTATTATTATTATTATTATTATTATTTGAAATGTATAAATACATAAGGGTAAAATGGTAAAAGAGACAAAGTATTGTGTTACTGTTCGAATGAGTTGAAGTCATCCGACCAAAAACGTCGGATGAGTTAAAAAGCGAAAACAGTAAAATTGCAGCGGGCTTGGGCTTGATCTCGGGCCATCCAGTTTATTTCATTTCAGTACTAAACACTTAGATGAACCAAGATGATTCACCTCATCTTGGTTCATCATATCCACCAAACACACTTAGGGCTCGTTTGGTAGCAATACCGAGAAAATGACAGATAAGAAAATGTGTGAAAAGTTGAGATAAAAAAGTATGATAAGTTGGAATAAGAAATATATTGTGTGTTTGGTACAAACATAGATATTTTGGATTGTGTGTTTGGTAGAATAGTTATAAAAACAATAATTTTTTTTGTAGTTTGCAAATAAAAATAACAAAATCAAAAATAAAAAATTGATAATTAAAATTGAAAATAAAAAATTGATAATTAAAATTGAAAATAAAAATTGATAATTAAAATTGAAAATAAAAATTGATAATTAAAATTGAAAATAAAAAAATGATAATTAAAGTTGAAAATAAAAAATAATAATTAAAATAAAATAAAAAAATGATAATTAAAGTTGAAATAAAAAAATGATAATTAAAATTGAAAATAAAAAATAGATAATTAAAATTGAAAAAAAATGATAATTAAAATTGAAAATAAAAAATTTGATAATTAAAATTGAAAATAAAAAATGATAATTAAAATTGAAAATAAAAATTGATAATTAAAATTTAAAATAAAATTGATAATTAAAATAAAAAATAAAAATTGATAATTTAAATTAAAATTAAAAATAAAAATAAAAAATTGATAATTAAAATTGAAAATAAAAAAATTATAATTAAGTTGAAAATAAAAAAAAATGATAATTAAAGTTGAAAATAAAAAATTGATAATTAAAATGAAAATAAAAAAATTGATAATTAAAATTGAAATAAAAAAATGATAATTAAAATTGAAAATAAAAATTAATAATTAAAATTTAAATTAAAAATTGATAATTAAAATAAAAAATTAAAATTTGATAATTAAAATTAAAATAAAAAATTGATAATTAAAATTGAAAATAAAAAATTGATAATTTAAATTGAAAATAAAAAATTGATAATTAAAATTGAAAATAAAAAATTGATAATTAAAATTGAACAATACTTATGTCGACTTATGACGGGGTAGAGGCGGTATAATATATACAAGTGTAATAGTGAATTTAGTACGGGCCCAAGCAATTTTATGGGCCGGTGAGATTATATTTTCCGGATACCAAACACTGTATAAACCGAGATAAGCATACTTATCTAATATTTTCTCGGCTACCAAACGGACCCTTAGAGTTTCAGAACTGAAAATGAAAAGAAGATGCAGTTCATATAAATTCAAATTCTATTTTATTTACAATAAGAGTATTTTTGACCCAAAATGCAAAAATTAACTACTATTATTTTAAGTTTTTTCTATATTAATGGTTAGTATTTATTACTCATTATCTTAAATGGTCATATCAAAATTTCTCTATATGTAATTCCTATATGAGAAATACTTGCTAGTAATAAAGAAATAAAACGCAATAAGCTTTATTTTGCTTCAAATTTCGATATAAAAAAATGTACCCCTAGCTGTGTCAAGAAAACAATGAATAAGTACAGCCCTAGCACCGAAAAGGTAGATCATAAAAAAATAGTGTTCGAAATCTAATAAAACAAACTATAGTAAAATTCAGTATTTAACAAATTAAAAATTATTTTGTTTAATTGTATATAATGGTTGTCGTAGTGTACGTCTACTTGTCGAATGACTCTTGTGCAAAACGAAAGAGTAGATGTAAATTATAATGGTACTTTTATCTGATTTGGTAAAAGTATAAAAAAAATCTTTCTAATTTCTGAGAAAAAATATATCAAAAATCATGGTTGAAAAGAAATGACGATCGAGCTGTCTGACTAGGTTTTATAAGATGAATTACTGAATAATAGTAATGTTGAAGTATACGTGTGTATTGTATTTGTTACTTCCTCCGTCCTAATTATATAGAACCAATTTTATTTTTGGTATATAGAGTCATTATTAAATATAGAATTTTTCAGCACAATTATTTCAAAAAATAAGAAAAACTAATTCAATTAATTAACACACTAAATATATACTATATTCAAATTAAATTAAAAGCAAAAAAAACTGAAAATAAAGTACACATGAATAAAAATTGAATAAAACCTCTACACACATCTTTAACTCACTACTAATCACTCGATCTCATCTTAATTTTTATGGCAAAAAAAAAATATACTCCATTTCTTGTGGAAAACTGCATATAAGTCGTATCAAATATGTGATCGCCTGTTCATATATAAAAAGATCTATGCTTTTAGGCTTGTAGATTGCACGGATTTCCATTCTCTTTATATTAGACGTATGATATTCTCTTTGTTATAGATTTTAGTCTAAGACTTTGGGCTCGTTTGGTAGCAATACCGAGAAAAGGGCGGATAAGAAAATGTGTGATAAGTTGAGACAAAAAAGTATGATAAGTTGGGATAAGAAATATATTGTGTGTTTGGTAGAAACATAGATAAGTTGGGATAAAAAATATAAAAAATTGATAATTAAAATTAAAAATAAAAAATTGATAATTAAAATAAAAATAAAAAATTGATAATTAAAATAAAAAAATAAAAAATTGATAATTAAAATAAAAAATAAAAATAAAAAATTGATAATTAAAATTAAAAATAAAAATAAATTTTTTAATTAAAATAAAAAATAAAAAATTGATAATTAAAATTGAAAATAAAAAATTGATAATTAAAATTAAAAATAAAAAATTGATAATTAAAATTGAAAATAAAATATTGATAATTAAAATTGAAAATAAAAAACTTATCACAACTTATCCGGGGGTAGAGGCTGTATAGTATATGTCAGTGTAACAGTGAATTTAGTCCGGGCCCAAATATTTTCGCGGGCCGATGACATTATTTTTCTCGGATACCAAACACTAGAAAAGCCGAGATAAATTTTCTTATCTAGGCTGTTCCTGAGTTATATGGCTACCAAACGGGCCCAGATATTAATAAACATTTAATATAAATATGATATTAACACTGTACAATACAGTTGTATAGTAAGGTTTAAAATGCGAAATTTAATCAAAACAAAAGAGCCGACGTGTATAATGAATGTATATTGAAAGATAAATATGCATAGTCAAATCAAACAATTCCATTGTTAGTGCATGGTATTTTCACTACTGCAGGCACAGTCATTCCTACCCATAATTAAAGCCAGCTCGAATGTTGAAAATTCTTTATACGTGGTTTTGGTTTACTCCATAACTATTTACATAACCTATACTATTCAAATTATTTCCTACCTACCAAAATACGCGGGAAATTATTGGTACATTATGTCCGTTTTTTCAACAACCACATCATGACCAATAGTTTGTGATTATAATTCTTCATCACCTACGTCAAACATTAAAAAAAAAAATCAAAATTTGTAAAGTTTACCCTTTTTTTTAACGTAGTTAAAAACCGCGTCACGGAAGATACGAACTCGAGACTTTTGGTCCCGAACATTAACCTCTACCGATAGGCCAACACACACACAATGTAAAGTTTACCCTTGATCGTTAGAACTCTCATTTACCTACCGTGAGTATACTTAATATTGTCACGACTGGTGTGACGATGATATATTTAAGGAAGTTTTTTTATAAATATATACCCTAAAAATAACTCTACCAAGAAAAATTAAATCATACGGAGTACTAAAAAATTAAATCCTAAATGAAAAAAGTATCGACGTAACACTATCATATCATCTGTAGGCATATGAAATGTGCCTACATTGGATAATGAAAAGCTTATGTTTACATCAGTGTCACTAATGTTAGACATTAAATATTTGGATCTCAATTGCAAAAGACACCAAATAATGTTCTCCAATTTATAGGCCATATAATAAGCTTTTTAAGGGATGACATGTTATATGTTAGATATCCATTTAATTTTTCAATAATGATATTTGACCATAATGTGGTCGGCCACATAACGACATTTTTCATAATATATGTCATTTTAAAATAATAAATAATTATTATAATTAATTACCTTTATATTAGAATTTCAAAAAAAAAAAAATACCCCAAAAAATTACATATTTTTTTTATAAATAAAATGTAACAAATTATTAAAAATAATCAAAATTATCAAATAAATAAAGGGTTAATTTTTAAAAATACATAAATTATACGAAAAATCCTTTTGAATTCTCTTATAATCTAAAAAAAAGTTTGACATAAATATATAAATTATTACATGTTAAAAAAATAAAATAACTAAAATTATGACAATGGCCGAATAGCATTACCCTTAATTTTTATCATAGATTTGAGTATGTCATACGTATATTAATGGTGATTTATCTCTCATGTGTTATTAGCATACGATGATTATACGAAGGCGAGAGTTTAATCAATATATATAATGAATTAAATACATAAGGCCCAATAAAAAGAAATGAAAAATAAAAGAAAAGCCAAGAGGGAGAAGAAAAAGGCGAGGAATCGAAAATCCTAAAAATAGTCGAAGTTTGAGAGCCCATACATAAATGGATGTTCTGTTGCTTAGATTGATCCTTCACTCCCCCACTCACCATTCTCTCCTCTCTCTCTCTCTCTCTCTCTCTCTCTCCTCTCGCACTGCTACTTATTTAGAGAGAGAACACACACCACAGACCGCACCAACAATGTCTTCACTGGTCGTACAACTCCACAAACCATAAACGGCCATGTGTCAATCCCCAATTCCGCTCCCGCAGCCGCTGATTGCCGTCCTTCCTCCGCCGCCATGCCCCGCCCCAACCTGGAATTAGGCGACGCCGCCGCCGTCAGATCCGATGCCGAGGATTCCTCATTCATCGCCCAATTGCTGGATTCGGAGCCCCACCATATGCCCCACCCTGATTACATCCGCTCCATCCACCTCACCTCTCGCCAGGACTCCATTAATTCCATCCTCAAGGTAAAACACCTTCATACATCCTTACATACCTGCAGAGTTTTGAGTTTGAGTTTGTTGAAGAAATGAAATAATGGCAGCTACGATTACATTAGGTACATGCACATTTCGAATTCAGACCGGTCACGGCTTTCCTCTCTATCAACTACTTGGACCGTTTCCTCGCCGCTCATGCCCTTCCGGTACTTTAGATCCATTTCCGTATTTTTTTAATCATCACTGCACCAAAATCGATTCGCTAATCTGCAGAATTTTCTGCTGAATAAAATAGGAAACTAGATGGCCGTTCCAGCTTCTATCGGTAGCGTGTCTCTCTCTAGCGGCGAAAATGGAGGAATTGCACGTTCCGTGGCTTCTAGATCTCCAGAAACTCGAGCGCACCTACATTTTCGAGCCGAGGACGATACAGAGGATGGAGCTTCTCGTTTTGGCTACTCTCAAATGGAGATTGCGCTCCGTCACTCCATTTGATTATCTCCATTCCTTCATCTCCATGCTTCCTTCCTCCGCCGCCGCGCCGGATTCCGATCCCGATTCCGCCGTTCACTCCGCCGCCTCCGATATAATCCTCAACACCGCCCGTGGTAATTAAAACTCAAAACTCAATCTCCAATAACTGTAGATAAGATTCTATCAATGTCGATTTAATCCCTACCGCTTTTTTCGATCGATCAGTTATAGACTTCACGAGGTTTCCGCCGTCCGTGGTTGCGGCGGCCGCCGTGATCTCCGCCGCCGGTGCTGGCGCAGATCTGCCCGATTTGTTCGACGAGAGAATAAACAGAGTAAGATTCGCGTGGGGTCAAAAGTGGAAATACTTAAAAATTTTGGGGTAGAAAATGGAAATATTTTCTGATTCGTGGTTTTTTCCCGGGGGGCAGGAAATGGTGAGGAGCTGTCATCAACTAATGGAGGAATACTTGTTGGACACGTGTCCTTCTCAGGGTCTAAAAGTCGAGCCGCTCGCACCGCCGAGTCCCCTCGGCGTCCTCGACGCGGCGGCTTGTGCCAGCTGCGACACCCACTCCGAAAATCCGGCCTCCCTTCCCGGCTCCGGAGCCGAGCCGGAAAACAAGCGGCGGAGATTGTCTGCGCCGGATGTACAGGATTCGTAACTATAGATATGCGTTAGGTATTCTCCCCTTCTTTTTTTTCTTTTTTTTTTTTTTTTCCAGAAAGAAAAAACCCATTTTACTATTTAGCTATATTAATTGGCTACATTATTTCCATTATTGGTTGTAAAAAAAATGGACTTCTTTTATTTATTAGTCCAAGAAGAGAGCTTTGGATAAGTAAAGAGCACCCTAATTTTGAGACTTTTGTTAAAAGGGGGCTGCGTTTGGGAGTATAAAATATTATATTTGATTGGCTGATAAAAGGGGCCTTGCCTTTTGAAACAATTTCAAGACAAGACTCCAATTATTCTATTCTTCTTTTTCTTTCTTACCTTTTAATTCTGTAACCCATTTTCAATCTGAATCTCATAATCATGCGTTATATTTGTGCTTTTTGATAAACTTATTAGTCGTTGTTATTTACTATTCAGAAGAATTTTATTCCTCGTAAACGTAAAAACCAAAAGAATTTCAAAAAGAATTGTAACTATTTCCACCATGGATTCAGAATAATATACTTCTCCCTATGTCCTCGATTTACTGATCCTGTTGACTTTTTAGATGATTTTGGCGTGATGATGGATTTTAAATTGAATTTTTTGAGATTAGTTTTTTTTACACAATACTACAACACTCGTACTACCTTGTAAAACAAACTAAATTCCAAAAATTCAATTTTAAACCCATTATTACAAAGCTTTAAAATTATCTAAAAAGTCAACAGGTCAATAAATCAAGGACGGAGGGAGTAATAAATTCCACTCTTTCTTATTGAACTTTCCAAATATTTTTTTATTATTAGTCTCTTTCTAATTTTCCATGATTTGAATGATTTGTAATGTTTTTTTATGAATTAATTCCTCATTAATATTGATTGTAGAAAATAGATGATAATTATTGTACTACTATTGATTATTATTTTTTTTCATTTAAAAAATATTTTAGGGGTCTAAATCTGTAGACCTCCAGATCTGGCTTGGATCTTATTTTTTTAGGTTATTGGCAAAAAAACACATGAACTTTGGGGGTAGTTTAGTTTTGCCCACGAACTCAAACTCGTATCAAAAAAATACATTAACTTACAATGTCCAATTTCGAACAATTCTGAAATTCCGATAAAAATTGAATCCTAGATGGCACCGGAATTTGTACGCGTGGATTATGTGCAATATTTGCTTTTAATATGTAAAATAAAAAAAAATAATATTATTTTTTCTTTACACCTCAGCTCTTTCTCTTTCCTATTTCATTTTTGTTTCTAACCCACAGCCTCTCCATCGCCAACATTGCCTCCACCAGCAGGTCCACCGCCATCTCCTGAGTATTTGCTGTCGAGCAGAAATTGGCAACTGCCACCCGCCGAGCACAACAGCCAAAAACCACCGCCGGGAAACGAATGTTCTTTTTATCCATATTACTCCGACGGCCGCCACAACTTTTAGATCGGAAAATTTCCACAGCTTTGTTTTGTAGGCGGTGGCATTTGATGAACTGAGTATTTTGGAATCCTTGGGGTTTATCTGTTTGGTTTAGTATTGAAGATCAATTTAGGGAAAATTAACAAAATATAGAGAATGAGGGAACAAAAGACTGATAGCGTAAATTTGTGAAGCTGCGCAGCTTCAAATTTCAAGAAGAAGAATATAAGGATGAAAGAAAACTGTAACAGGCGCGGAAGATATTGAAGAAGAAAGATCGAGAGATCCGAAAAATTCGTCCAGATTCATAGGTTTCAGATCCCCAATTCTACTGTACGGGGATGAAGAGAGACCGCAAATTTATCCAAAGCCTGATTGGCGTGATCTCCGCAGTCAACGACGCCTAGAGCGGCTGCCGGAGAACTGCAGCGCCAACGACGCCATACTCGCCTCGCTGTGCCAAATCGGCGACGGAGAAATTGGAGAAGACGAAGGATCGAGAGATTCGAAAATTCAACTGTACGTGGTGCCCTTCTTCTTCCCTCAATCCTCTATGTCGCCGCCGCCTTCCGCCGCCGCAGTTATTTTGTCCAGTCCGGCGTTCCTGCTCAGTAGGGAAGAAGTAGAGAAGAAGAAAGCCCCAAAGAACTTGAAATTAATTTTGTTTTTATTTTAAAAAAGGGAATGGTGTTTTTTAATTAAAAATATGATTTTTTTTTAAAATTCTAATTCATGTTGAAATGACGTCGTTTTCATTAATCTATACGATGTCGTTTCATTTTGCCGTCGGCGGGTGCCACCTAGATAATCCAAGAGCCACGTCAGCCCGGAAATTGGGAATTATTTGAAATTGAAAAACAATGTAAGTTGATGTATTTTTTTTGGTACAAAGTTCGAGTTCGTGTGCAAAACCAAACTACCCAAAATTTGTGTGTTTTTTTAGCCAATAATCCAATTTTTTTAGACCTGACATACTATAACCAAATTGAAAAAATCAACAATTATGAATTTGGATTTGGTCCAAGATCCGGCTTGTTGCAATCCCTAGTTGTAGTTTCTATGTATAGTTTTCGAGGTGATCAAATTAAAAATGATACTGAAAAAGAAATGATACAAATAAACTTATGAAGATTCCCTTATTTCGTATGTATGTTGGGTATTAACTTAAAGATTATTGTAATGTTACCATCTAAAAGAGAATATAAATGAAAATGTATATTAGCAATGAAAGTAGACATTTGATTAAATAAACTTATTCCGTTTGTTGAGTCGTTCCTAATTCCTATTATCGTGAAAAAAGTGAGGGATACAGCGTTCCGCAGCAGTGGGCCAATGGTGGCGCAGGGGCAATAGGGGGTGATGCCACGTGGCTCATAAAATACAAATAACCCGCACCTGAATCTCAGGCTTACGATTGACTACAGAATGAAATCAAGTTTGACATTTGTTATTTACCTATTTTGCCCTTTATTTGCATTCTAATCGATTATTACTTGGCAAAGTATTTAACGTTATAATACATTTTTTAAAATTTTATTTTTTGAAAATCATATTTTTTTAGTTAGAGTATTATAGAATGTGCAGATGATAAAATTTAAATAAAAAATCATATCGAGATATTTAATTTGACATAAAAATTATAAAAATATAAATATAAATAAACAACTTATGATAATTTATAATTTTATAGTCATGAGTAAGTAGATGTGAATAGGATTTTTTTTAAAGAGGATAAATAACGGTTTTCCATTTTCTCCCGTAATGTGATTCGAATTCCCAACTTCTTAATTGAGATAACGTATTACCAAGTGAGTTGCACTTTGTTGTTGATCATGTGAACATAATTTATCATCTACGCATTTTATGAAAAGAACCAGGAGGATACATACCCTACAAAGCCTGATTGGAATTGACTGAAAGCTAAGCAAAATCTAATGCACTATTCGGTAGATGTAGCTTGTAAAATTAAAAGGAAAAAAAGCTATGTCTCTTGTCCGATATAAGAAAAATTAAAGTTTTCCACTATTTATATAAAGTTATCTGCAATAATATTGTCAACTTGAGAAAAATACAAAATTAAAAAGATTGATAAGATTTGCATTCACTAGATGCACTGTCACACCGTCACATTTGACTTATTGCTTGAAATTTTTGCATCTATAAAATGAAGATTATTTGTTTTAAGTTTTTATTTTTTAACTTTTATTTCAAGCAACTCTAAAAAATTTCAAGTTGACACTTATCTTTTGGTAAGAGGAATTTCCCATCATTTTATCATTTAAAAATAATACTCCACTTACGAAATCAATAAAGAAACAATACCTCATGTTAAATCTTTTAATATTTTTTTCACACCACGAATCTAACTCTCAAGCACCGATAAATCATACTCCATTCATGTGCAATAACCGCAAATTAATATAAAAAATAAATAAGTTTCATTAGAAATTTGTAGTGCTACATGCTCATCTCGTTAAGTGTTGGTGAATTCAGACGAGTGACATAGAAGATTGAACGATTCTCGTACTGAAAAATTTTAGTTTCTAAACTTGAAATATTCAAATACAATAATCGAAAATTCTTATGAAGGGTTACGTAGTAAGAGCATCTCCAACCATACTCATTTTGCAATTATAATATGAGGTGAGAATTAATCTACCTATTGTAGGATAGTTTGGTCAATTTTTCCTACAAATTTAAGAAAGTACAAAATTTACCCAAACTTTGGGGAGTGGGACTAAAATACCCTCTCCCCTTTCTACTCTCACCCCCCCCACCCCCCTTCCTACTCTCTACCCCCCTTCTACTCTCACCTCCCACCCACCTTTCTACTCTCTACCCCTTCTACTCTACATTTTATATTTTAATTTTTTTTTTCTTCTTCTTATTATTTCTCTTTTTATTATTTATATTTTTTTTTTCTTCAATTTTTTTTCCTTCAGTTTTTTTTTCTTGTTTCTTTGCTTCTTTTTTTTTTTTTAATGTATTGTAAATAGGTTTCGAATGAGACCATCAGGTTTTATAAAGTTGGTAAGATATTGATGTAATCTTGTCATTCATGATATGATAATTGACAATATGTTGAAAATATCTTGCCAACTTATATGCAAAGTACGCAAGAACATGAGATTATGTGATATTCATGTGAAAGACAATACATGAAGACAACTAATGAAGAATGATTGGTATTTTGTAGCTCTTATTTAATGATGACAAATAATGGTGAATCTCTTACTTACTGATGACAAAAAATGGTTAACATTTTATCTTGATAAGGCAAGAAATGATAAGAAATTGACTATATCTTGTCAAGTAATTGTTAAGAAGTGAAATTGGTAAGAATTTGTCAAATTATTACCAAACGATTTAAATAAGGTAAGAAATTGATAAATTATTACCAATTAATTTGTCAAATTCTCGCCAAATGACTGACAGAATATATGAAGTTGTCAAGTTCTTACGAGAACAGAGTTAGAGAATGCAAGAAATTAATAAATTCAATCGATTTCAAGCACAATGATTTCAAGCAAAAAATAAAAAGAACTAGAAAAGAAAAAACAAGAAAAAGAGAGCGCGGATGATTGATATTTTGTAGCTCTTACGTAATGATGGCAAGAATGGTAAAACTTTTACTTACTGATGACAAGAAATTGTTAACTTCTTACTTTAATAAGACAAGAAATGGGATAAATGTACCTACCATTAACTGCGAAAAAGACGAGGCAAGAAATTACATGATTTCTTACCTACTGATGGTAAGAAATCGGTAGTTACTTGCCTGCACAATGCAATAAATTAGGTGAATTCTTATCGAAAAAATGCTATGTAATAAAGAATAACCACAAAAGAATGTCATGTGAAAGACAATACAAAGAAGGTAATTAATTAAGACATTTATACCATTAGATTTTGCATGATTGGTAAATTATCGATAAAATCTTATCATTTATGGTAAGATAGTTGGCAAGATATCGATAATGTCTTGCCAAGTTAATTAAATCATTATCCTCCAATACACCAAAAAAATCTAACAAATCAATTCACCAATAATCGAACTCGAAATTGGGCTTTTTAAAGCAAGAATCAAAAATTAAAGAAAAAAAAAAGAAAAAAGTCTACACAATTTTTTCTTCTTCCATTTATGCGATTACTTGAAAGTATAAAAAAAGAAAAAGAAAAAAGAAAGCACAAATCTATCAAATATCTAACCACAAAGCAAAAGGAAAAGACACTAAGATTTTGGATTTTTTTTATTTGATTCAAGCATTTTTTTTTTAATTACACATAAAATGTTGGAAATAGATAGAATTTTGTATAATAGTTGTTGGTTATCTTCTTTATCTCTTGTCCCACATTGAAAATATAAGAAAAGGTGGGAGAAGTTGGAGCATTATATATTGCTTCATTGTCCCACATCGAAAAAATGAGGAAAAATGGGAGGAGTTGAAGCATTTATATTTTGGTTCATTGTCCCACATTGAAAATATAATGAAAAATTTGAGATGGAGTAGTCTATAAATATTTTCTTCTACATCCTTCTTAAAACACACCAAAAAAGGATAATTCATACTACGTAATAGATTTATCCTATTTTAAATTAATTAATTAATTATTATTATTAATATTTGTTTTTTAAAAAATTAAATTTAAAAATTAAAATTCGATTTAAAAAAAAATTATATGCTGACTTCATAATGACGTCAGCCGGAAGGCGCGAGCCGGGCTTGGGAGTGCGAGGCGGGCGCGAGTCCCTCCGGACTCGCCAGCGTTGTACGGGCTCGCATGAGAGGCTCGGCGGTGGGCTCAAGCCCTTCTTTCCGGCAGCGCTGGAGATGCTCTGAGGTTCCCAGGTTCGAAACATGACCACAACAATTTTAATTTTTTTTAAAATAGATAATAATAATAATATATATAAAATATAAATATAAAATAAATTATATTAAAATATTCGGATATCCGAATTTGATATCCGAATAATATCTGATAAAATATGGTAAAACTCGGATACGGTCGGATACTATGTAATCCGAACCCGATCCAGTATCCGAATTCAATTACCCGTATCCGCCCGGATACTAATTTTTTATAGCGAATTTGATACCGACCGAATATGGTTCCGGATCGATCGAGAAATATCCGATCCGTTTTCACCCCTAGTTATTGAAGTGGAGGTAGCTTAATGAGAGAAGCATGATGTAAGCAAGAAGATGCCACGTAGTAAGAGGGTAAGTTGCAAAAAGAGGTGACATGTGGGAGCACAGAGGATCTGAGTTGGTTGTGGGAGACAGCCGTATGGAACTAACGGCGACCGTGAAAGACTAACGGCAGACGTCCATCTGTAAAGGCTAAAGCACGTTGTGATTTGACGGTTGATAGGGGTCTGATTTTGCATGTCCAATCAACTATAGTAATATATATAATCACATCACGATCTCTCTATTATCGCTGTACGTACGGCCGCACATGAAACGAACCTACTACAAACCCAAATTATTTAACCTCGGCCCAAAATACTTCTAAAGATTGAGTGGATAAATTTTATGGAGTACGTAGTACTCCCTCCATTTCGTTTATCTTGACTCATTTCTTTTTTTACTGTTTTTGACATGTTTTTCCACGCTTTAAAATGATGGGTTTGAAAATAGATTTTTAAAGAATTCATTCTTTTACGAGATACTACGACTGTCATAGTATCCCGTAAAAGAAAGAATTCTTCAAAAATCCATTTTAAAACCCATCATTTTGAAACGTGAAAAAGCGTGCCAAAAAAGGCAAAAAAGAAATGAGCCAAGATAAAGGAAATGGAGGTAGTATATTTTTGTTGAAGGTATACACATTATAATATATTCTTAAATACTACATCCGTCTCAATTAAATAGTCTCATTTTCTTTAATGATTTTTTCAGCACGTATTTTTACCAAAAATCTAGTACAAGTTTTAAAATATACTCCACCCGTCCATGATTTCTTAACCCAAAATTCTGGGCACAGAATTTAATGTGTTTTGATGGCCATATTAATAAATTAAAGTGTTAAAGCGTTAAAGTGGAATACTTATGGGTCCATCTATTATTTTTATTAGTATTAAAGTGATAAAGTGTTAAAGTGATAAATTGTATATAGGGCCTACGTCCCAAAATAGAAATGGTCAAGAAACGGTGGACGTCCCGATATAGTATTAGTGTCAAGAAATCGTGGACGGAGGGAGTAATTTTGAAGTATTTTTTTTTACGGGATACTATGAGTGTCATAGTATCACGTAAAAGAAAAAAAACTTCAAAATTATATTTTAAAACCCGTACTAGGTTTCGATGGAAACGCGTGCCGAAAAAATTAATAAAGCAAATGAGACTATTTAGTTGAGATGAAAGTAGTACATTATATTGTCACATCAGTCATCGACATATTTACTTGTACTCAACACATGAGAAATACTAGTACTCCTTCCGTTATTTTCGACTTGGCTCATTCTTTTTTTGGCACACAAATTAAGAAATATAATAAAAAAAAACTAATATGTGGTACCCACATATTATAATGAGTGTGGATGAATTAGAGATAATGGTAAAATTATGAATAAAAGTGGTGTTTGTTTGGCTAAAAAAGGAAATGAGACAAGTAAAAAAAAAACAACCTAAAATGAAAAGTGAGTTAAGTTGAAAATAACGGAGGGAATATTAATTAATTAAGCGACATAAGATTGAGTTATATGACTTTGTTAAAAAAAAGTACTCCGTAGTAGATTAATCACGAGAATTTTAAAAGTGTTAATATACGAGATTATTGTATTCATTACAATAGTAGTGTTTATTATGTATTCATATAGTTGTCTACTTGTCTAGTGATATTGTATGTCATCCATTTATTTTGAATATGTAGAGCTATATAATTTCATTAGACATGCACTGATACCAAGTATTTTAGTTAATTTTAATTCAATATTTCAATAACTTGCATTTTCTAATATGCTAAAAGTCTTATTACTTAAATTTGGAGTATGTTTTTGAGTTTAATAGAATGAATAATTCCGACTCAACAATAAATGTGGTTCATATAAAAATAGATGTACAGAAATTTACAAATGGGTACAATTTATTACTCATTTATAATTTGTTTAAAATATTAGTCATTCGTCATTATTTAATAAAATACGTAATTATTCAATTGTAACATATGCACGAGAACACAGTGGCGAATCTAGAATTTTTGTTCCCGAGGGGGCTGCGTTTTAGACGATAAAAATGAATTTGCTTCCTATTTTCTGTTAGCTTGACAAATGGTTTTTTTTTTTAATTTAGTTTCTTTATATAACTACCACTACAAAAAATTAGACTTTTAGCTTCATTTTTATGTGTCGCTAAAAATATACTTATGTGTGATTATACATTTTTAGTCACACATGGAACAAATGTCAACAAGTGTGGTTATAATTTCGTAGAGAAATAGTTTTACCCACACATGTATGTATGTGTGGAGAAAACCATATAGAATTATCTACACTTACATGTGTCACGAAAAATATAAATTATGTGTGATTAAATATGTTCCACGTGTATTACTTGATGATGTGGAAGCTTATGTGGCATACAATATTGACATATGTATGTGTGGCTAAATGTATAAATATGTGTGAAGAATAATTAAGTCCACATTTAATTGATGATGTGGAAGCTTATGTAAGCATACAATATTGACATATGTGTGGCAAAATTATATATTATGCGTGGATAATAATTTTTAAATGTTTTTTATAATCTGTTAATAAAAAAAATATATTATCATAAATTAATTTAAATAAAAAAATTTAACAAAGCATTTAAATACGACAAAACCATAATTCTACTATATAAAATGTATTCAATAAATTAAAGTATACAACATTTGAGTGCTTGCCAACTACTACAAAGAAAAAGAAAAAATCTAAATAGTTATACAATTAATCTAGGCCTTCTAATTTTCGTACGATCTCCTCGATCACAAGATCATCTCATGTACG
This sequence comes from Mentha longifolia, assembly GCA_001642375.2. Classification (NCBI taxonomy): domain Eukaryota; kingdom Viridiplantae; phylum Streptophyta; class Magnoliopsida; order Lamiales; family Lamiaceae; genus Mentha; species Mentha longifolia. Next base: position 23,516,466 of record CM038120.1, on the reverse strand, counting down.
TACACCATAAATGATGGTTAACTTTGTATCTGCAAGCTTCATTCTGTTCCTGTTATGACAATAGAAACACAACTCATTAAACTTATAGTATTATGCCAAAATGAAAGAAAAAATTTAAAAATAAATTTACAGTAGAATTGAATATTTGTACCAACCTCTGAAGTACCAATAAAATAAATTAGCTTCCATTGCTTGAATTTAATTTAGACGTGGGCGATGCAAATTCCTAAATAAACAATAAATAAATTGTCAACTAGCATATAAATTGATTGGTATTTAGATCAAGTCTTCACTTTCTTAAATAAACAACTTTGACAGCATATATTTTAGGGAAGTGGACAGAGAGCTAATGAGCAGTAAATCTAATCAAGCAATAAATAAATTTTTCAACAGGCAAAACAAGCATGTCTCATTATACAATTGAAACCGTAAAAGAGTAAACAAATAATTTAGAATTCAATACTATCTAGCGCCAATTTGTTCCTGTATCTCCTTTTTATCCAACGAAATCCGTCGCTGTCAAAGATATGATTAACTATTTCATTAAAGCACAAAGCAAAGGGCAATGACTAGTTTAAACATAAATGAAATACAGATGGTAAATCGATTGGATCGAAAACAAGAGAAGCATAAGGAGAGAATTTATGGAATAGATTTACCGCAAGAAGTAAGACATTGTGCTACCGATTCTGAAAGCAACCCCCACCACCTGCAAGCTTTCAAGAGAAGCATAAGGAGAAAGATTAGATTTGCAAAAAAGAATGGATAGAGAGGGAATTTTGGAGCAGTTTGATAGGCGTGGACCTAAATGGAAGAGTGGGGTATTTGAATTTTTTGGATTGAGCGGGTTATTTGATTTTTTTTTTTGTTAGGCGGGGAGAAGCTTTTCAGTTTTCGCTGTAATCTTTCGTCCATATATTAAGATTTTACTTAGTAAAATAGTAGCATAGTAGCTTTTAGTTTTTCAATATATTTATTTTTTGTTTCGAAATAATTGATTGTTTTTACAAAAGTAGTACGGAGTATTTGTTCTTGCAGATGTAATATACTCCAAATCCTGAAAAATAATACTCCGTATAGTAAATAATTGCGTACTCCTAATGTATTTTGCTGATTTAATTTTGCTGATTTTTTTATGTTATTTTTTAATTCTCACATTTCTTAATGTGTCAATAATTAATACTTGTAATACATATCAATGATCATACGTATGTATTTTTATTTAGATGTTGGAGGGATTTTTTTGAGGTAATTATTTGACTGAATTTTTTGGTGGGAACTGTTTTGAAGGATATCCGATCCATTCTTATTAATTTAGGTTTTAATTATTTCCTTATTAATTTGCATGTTTTCTGAAAAAAAAAAAAAAACCTTATTCTTTAAGAGTCATCATTTTTCTTGGAGATAGAGTTGATACAGTAGAAAAAATAAAATGTCACAAACATATAAGTATGACCGATTCGCAAGTGTCGATAATTAATAATTACATAGTTATAGTATAAAAATTTATTAACCATAATTACACATATAATTAGTAAAATTATTTGTGGTTTAAGAAAATATGGAAAGGTCTTTATTAATTACCATGTGAGAAAATAAATTTAATAACATATTTGGTTGACTAAAGAAAATGATAAAAACAATTAAATTAAAATGCAAATGTGACTAAAATTTATTTGCTAAATGTAATAGTTCGGTTATTTCACCTACAGATTTAAAATTATGCACACACAATAATTTAGAGACAAATAATACAAGCATATCATACGAATTACAACCTAAATAATTTATCTTCACGTGTCGCTAATACCTTTCACCAATTTTGCACATGAGTATTTATAAAATATTTGGAAATCATATAAATAATTAAAAATACCGTCAAAATATAAACGTGCCTAATCAATTTTACTCACACATATTAAATGTGGAAATACATGTATCGATATGAGTCACTAACCACACATAAATAACATATAATTATATGTGGTTAATAATTTTTATTAATTTTCCATGTCAGCATATATAAAAAAAACTTAAATGCTTAGTTAAATAGAAAATAATAATAAAAGTTAATTTAAAACTCAAAATGTGATTAAACAATTTTAGTCACACATACTAAATGTCCCTAAGTTTAAAAAAAGTGTCTCATTTATTTACCCACACATATTTTGATTATGTGTGACTAACTTAGTCACACATAATTATGTGTGGTTAGTTTATATGTGGGAAAAGATTCAATTTCTTGTAGTGTACTAGTGAAACGTTGTTGGTTTGATGTTGTTTCGTTCATTATATATTAAATTATACTTAGAATAGTTATATTTTCAGTCGTAACAACCACTGTAATGAGGGGGCTATCTCCAAATTTTATTCAAAAATCACAAAATTATACATATAAAAATATAGCAATATAGTAGGCAGGGGGCTTTAGCCTCCACCAGTCCCTCCCAGAATCGCCCCTGCAAGAACATATACTAGTTGTCTTACAAAATCTAGTCACATAGTGTTCAAAATTCAACTGAATTGCATATAACCGAATTAACAAACTTTAGGCTGCTTTGATCATCGTCTTTAACGAGCTTATTGAACATCTCTTAAGCTCAAACATCTTGAATTAATCCATGCATGCAAGAATTAATACACGAACTTCTTATTCTAGTTCTTGTAAAGGATTCAAGAGAAACGTGGATCAAGCTTCGAAACTTTGAACTCTAACATGCATCACAAAGCTTATCAACCTTCAAATTAAAGCTATCCTTATTCTAGTAGTCTTCTTTTTAGTTTTTCTTTTTTAATTTTTTTCTTAATTCATACCCATGAACATGAGGTTATATTGTACTCGTGTAGTGTCATTGTTATGGACGTATAATTTGATATATCATTGTCATTGTATAATTATGTTATTGGTTGGGTATATTAAAGGAAGAAAAAATAAGGCAGAGAGATATGTGGTTTTGATATGATTTTGCAGTGTAAATTAATGATGGTGAATTGAATTGGGACCCTATCACAGCCTGTAGTAATAGTATTACTTCTCTCTCTCTCTCTTTCTCTCAAACTGAATCATTATCTAAACAAAAACATTAAGAAAAGAAACATTGCCGTACCAGACTAATCAATATATAGTTGAGTACAATATTATTATTACATCGATTGATAATATACAACTTCGTACGGGACATAATGAGATACTTTAATTTGTAAGAAATCGAGCTAACAATAATGACGACGAAAAGAAAAGATAAAAAATAAACACAATCTTAAATTTCAGTGAAATTGTGAAAAAAAAATATATATATATATAGCCTCGACATGCGTTATGCATATGTACGGGATCATATATCTTACTCCTAATAATAGTACTATTTATTCGGATGAGATTCTATTATTTTAATAGATTAGCAACACGTGACAAATTTTAGGGATTTAAAATTTTAAATGTTATAGTATATATTTTTCTTATATAAATTTTAAATTCTAAATTATTGATTTTGTCACGTGTCATTAATCTATTAAGGCAATAGAAGATATTACATGTTTTGACAATAAAATATCCGAATTGCTATTTATTAACTAATTAATAAATTAAATTGCCGCAGTTTTTCTCTCTTACCGCAATTAATATATTTTGCAAATAACTAAATACATCTAAGTAGCATTGATACCTTATGCAATAAATTTGATAAATTATTTTGTAAAAGAGATTTTAACTATGATTAAATTATTATAATTCAATATTATCCAATCAATAATGTTATGAGTTATTACACATGATGATTGATGAAATGCAACTTAATTAGTAAGACATTTTTCTCAAACTAATAGGTCAAACGTTCAAGTCATCTTGGAAGTACCGTGTCCGTGAGTGTGTATGTATTGTTTTAGAAACAATAAGCCATCATACATATTATATGAAAGAAGCTAAGAAAAAACAATGTGACAATCTTTTGACGTGTTAATGATAGAAATTAAATGTTTTTTTTTCCTAACAATTTAAAATCAAATTTAAATTAAAAACGCGTCACAAATGACTTGAACTTGAAACTTTGGCCTTAACGTTAATTATCCACCACTATACCAATACACGCTTACATCACCTATCACCTATTAATTACAATTTCCAAAATACATTTTCTAAGTAATGATAATTTTGTTTGATTTATTATTCTCTTTAGAGTTCAAAATATTATACTCCCTCTATTTTTCTTCAAGTGGCTCAATTATCATTTTGGGGTATTTTTTTTGAAGTGACCTATTTCCATTTTTGGTCCAACAACCCCACATGTGTGCCCTTTAAGCCCAATTAACCCTAATTAAAACTCTCAATTAATGTAACTCTAACCTGTTTGTGAACATCTATTCGTCCGCCTCACTTTCAGTATTGATATTGAGAAGTGTGCTTGTATTTTTCACTTTGAAGATTATAATCTACATTCTGCATTTGTTGTCTTGTCATTACATTTTTGTGGTTTTATTTTTAAATTCGGCAGGCAAGAAAAAAAAAGTTACAAATTAAACTAAACAGAATAAAAAAAATAAACTAAATAGGTTAAAATAAATAAATTGAAATACAATAACTTTGGTGGGAAATTGAAACACATTCAATTAACAAGATTAATATACACTAATGATTTTATGGTGTGTACCCTTTAACCTCTAATCCTTCTTTCCTTAATATTTGTGCAAAAAACAATTGAGCCACTTCGAAAAAAACAGGAGGGAGTATTTTACTAAATGTCAAAAGCAAATAAATATGCTCACATATATAGTTTAGCTAAAATTACTATTGAGAATCAAAGCGTAATGATTTGGAAGTCGGATTATCGAACTTTGGCTTCTAAATTGTACCCTCAGATTTTATTTAGTAGTAATAAAATTTTCCCCTTAAAAAAAATAAAAGACAAATCATTTTATCGTTTATTCGCCTATTGATATTTGATTAATCACAAAATCTTAAAAGCAAGTTGAATACTATTAAAGATATAAAAATGGGTACACATAGTACCTTACAAGAAAAACAAACAAGAGACGAAGTTCGATATAAATCATGTTGGAGTATGGAGCATGGCCCAGTTGGAAATCCTAATGGTTTAGGATTTGAGCTTATTCCTAATCTGTTTAGGATTAGGGTTTAGTGTTTGCTATATATATAGATGCATTCTCATTGTAATCTATCATCCGAAATATAGTGCAAATCCCTGGCTTGGTAGCGCCCCCAGACATAGTCATTGTGACAAACTGGGTAAACAAATTCGCATGTATTTTCTTGCTTTCGTATCAATTGCGTGTGTTTATTTCATAACAACTGGTATCTATAGCATCAAGTTCGGTGGGACAGATACGATGGCTGAGGAGAAAACACCGTTGGAGAAATTCGATGGTACGGATTTTGGGTTTTGGAAGCTACAGATCGAAGATTACCTGTATGGTAAAAATCTGTATCAACCTCTTAAAGAGAAGCCGGAGGAGATGAAGGACGCCGATTGGAAGCTGTTGGACATGAAGGCGATGAACGTGGTCCGTGTGTCGCTGTCCAGAAAAATCGCCCTTCATACCACCAAAGCCAAGATGACGAAAGAGATACTGAAAATATTGTCGAATATGTACGAGAAGCCATCAGCAGCGAACAAGGTTTATCTTATGAGACGTCTTTTCAACCTAAAGATGTCAAAAGGCACAGCAGTAGCAGATCATCACAACGAGTTCAATTCAATAACGACACAATTGAGCGTGGTTGAGATCAAGTTCGACGATGAAGTTCAAGCCCTAATTTTGTTGTCTTCTCTACCAGAAAGCTGGAGCGGAACAGTTACAGCAGTAAGTGCTTCGGTAGGGAATGAGAAGTTGAAGTTTGATGAAGTCAGAAACCTGGTTATGAGCGAAGAAATTCGCAGGAGGGAATCGGGTGTTACTTCAGGATCAACTTTGAATAAAGAGAACATGGGCAGGACGAACTCAAGGTTGAAGCCAAACCGGGGTAGATCGAGATCGAAATCAAGAGGCAAGAGCTAAGGAAAGAAGGATAGGAGCTCGATGCAATGTTGGAATTACGATGAGTACGGGCATATCAAGAGCCAATGTGAGGAACTGATCAGAGACAAGAAGGATCAGAAGGAGAAGAAATTTGCAAATGCAACTAATGAAACAACGGGAGATCTCTTGATCCTGAGTGTGAGCAGTCCTTTGGAGTCGTGGGTTCTAGATTCTGGAGCTTCGTTTCATTCATGCAGTAGCGCTGAAGTAATGGAACATTATACTAAAGGGGATTTTGGAGAGGTATACCTTGCTGACGATGAGCCTCTTCAGATCGTGGGAAAAGGAGATGTAAAGATCACCACACCAAACGGAACTGTGTTGAAGCTGAACGGTGTCAGACACATACCTGGTTTGAAGAGGAATTTGCTTTCAATTGGGTAGCTCGATGAAAAGGATTACGTTGTAACATTCGGCTGCAGAAATTGGAAGATAACGAAGGGAGCTATGCTGGTTGCCAGAGGAAAGAAAGAGGGTACGTTGTATGTTACAACGAACTCGAAGGATAGCATTGATGTTGCTGCTGCTGCTAACAATGCAGATTTGTTGCATTGTCGTCTCGGCCACGTGAGTGAGAAGGGATGAAGGAGCTGTGCTCGAAGGGAAAGCTACCCGGCCTGAAAACAATTGAAGTTGGCTAATGCGAGGATTGCATATTCGGGAAGCAAAAAAGAGTGAGTTTCTCGAAGGGTGGCAGAGCTGTGAAACAACAGAAGTTGGATTTAGTTCAAACTGGACCAGCAGAAGTGACATCCCTTGGTGGATCCACCTACTACATCACTTTCATCGACGACTCTACAAGGAAGGTATGGGTTTATTTTCTTAAAAATAAATCTGATGCTTTCAGGGGGTGGAAAGCCCTTGCAGAAACTGAGACAGGTCTGAAGTTAAAGTGTCTGTGGTCCGATAATGGATGAGAGTATGAACTGCGTGAATTCAAGAAATATTATGCTGAGAACATGATTCGTATGGAGAAGACTACGAAATGGACTCCCCAGCATAATGGAGTAGCATAACGTATGAACATAACACTGAATGAACGTGCTAGGTGCATGAGGGTGAAGAGTGGCTTGCCAAAGATGTTTTGGGCGGATGCAGTCAACACTGCAGCATTCCTCATCAACCGAAGTCCAACAATTCCGTTGGAGAATGGCCTACCCGAGGAAAAGTGGACAGCTAAAGAGGTAAATCTACCGAATCAAACAAGAGACAGATGGTAGCAAGCACTACAAGGCCAGACTGGTTGTGAAAGGATTTGAGCAGCTCTACGGCATTGATTATACTGATGTATTCACTCCTGTTGTGAAGTTGTCTACAATTCGAGTGGTGTTGAGCATGGTGGCTGCAGAGAGGTTGCTGTTACATCAGATGGATGTGAAGACAGCCTTCCTTCATGGCGATTTGGAGGAGGATTTATACATGACACAGCCAGAGGGGTATGAATCGGAAGGCAAATAAAAGCTTGTGTATATATGGGTTGAAACAAGCACCAAAGCAGTGGTACAAGAAATTTGATGGTTTCATGCTTGAAATCGACCTTGTTAGATGCCACGACGACCATTGCTGTTACTACAAGAAGTTCGACAACAGTTATCTCATCTTGCTGCTATACGTTGATGATATGTTGATTGCAGGAGCAAGTGCAGTTGAGATGGATAAGTTGAAGAAGTAGTTATCAGAATGATTATCCATGAAGGATCTTGGAGAGGCTAAGCAGATTTTGGGCATGCGAATCGAGCGAGAAAAAGCGGCAGGTAAGTTGTATCTTTCACAAGCCGAATACATTCAGAAGGTCTTGGAGAGATTCAAGATGCAGGATGCGAAGCCAGTGAATATCCCGTTAGGTAGTCACTTCAAGCTAAGCAAGAGAGATTCGCCAAGCAGTAAGGAGGAGCGTGCTCAAATGCAGAATGTCCCTTATGCTTCAGCAATTGGTAGTATCATGTACGCAATGGTATATACTAGACCAGATATTGTGCATGCAGTGAGAGTAGTGAGGCGGTTTCAGAGTGATCCGGAAAAACAACATTGGGAGGCAGTTAAGTGGATCTTACGATATTTGCGAGGTACCACTGGTAAAGCTTTGTGCTTTGATGGGAGAAATGTTGAGCTAGCAGGTTATGTTGATGCAGACTTAACATTAAATGATCTTGATGGAAGAAGAAGTACCGCGAGATATGTGTTTACATATAGAGGTACAACAGTATCATGGCGCTCCAAGCTGCAGACGTGCGTTGCCTTGTCTACTATTGAAGCTGAGTATGTTGCAGCGACAATGGCGAGTAAAGAGATGGTGTGGTTGCAGAATTTGTTGAGTGAATTAGGGAAGGAGCATAGAAATAACATCCTCTATTGTGACAGTCAGAGTGCTATTTTCTTAGCAAAGAATCCAGCATTTCATTCAAGAACAAAGCATATCGAGCTGAAATACCACTATATTCGTCATCTTGTGGAAATGAAGATCTTGCAGTTGGAGAAGATCCTTGGAAGTAAGAACCCAGCCGACATGCTAACTAAGGTTGTGACCTTAGAGAAGTTGAAGCTTTGCATAGCTTCAACTAGCCTTGGAACTTGAAGATGAAGGCTAGGCGCTGCCGTGCAGAAACGGGGAAGAAGATATGGTTACGTGAGAAGTCAGTATCCAGGTGGGAGATTGTTGGAGTATGGAGCCTGGCCCCGTTGGAAATCCTAATGGGTTTAGGATTTGGGCTTATTCCTAATCTGTTTAGGATTATGGTTTAGTGTTTGCTATATATATAGTTGCATTCTCATTGTAATCTATCATCTGATATATAGTGCAAATCCCTGGCTTGGCAGCGCCCCCATGACAAACTGGGTAAACAAATTCTTGTGTATTTTTTTGCTTTCGTATCAATTGCGTGTGTTTATTTAATAACAAATCATCCACTCTCTAAACCATTTGTAGTATATAGATCCATTCTTCGATATATGCCAATTCCATAAATTCCCTTTAATTTCCTCTATAATTCCACATTCCACTCTTTTCCTTCAAACAAAATTTTATTTCTCCACTTTCATAATATCCAAACCACACAAATCCAAATTCTATTAGCGAATTTCTTTCGATTAAAAATGCGAAGTGAACTAGAAGTAATAGTTAGGTATCTCTATTTACATATTTTGTTGGGACCATTTATGTCTTTTTCTTTATCTCTATGGTGATTAATGGATATATGGTCCATCCAAAATAATGAACTGAATTTGTCATCAGACATCAGCTAAGTGGGCACAAAACTATTTCTTTTACACAATATAATTCATTTTCTCACCACAATATTTTCTTGTAAAAATATGAATAACACTAAATGTTACATAAAAATATAAGATTTAACTATTAATCAACATTAAAAATTGTTTGATTAATTTTGTGTCCCTTACCCTATAGTCGTAGATTTTCTCGAGATTTTGAAGGTAATTTGAATGTATATAAATATACATACTAGGAATTAATTAAATATATGGCGCAGAAAAAGAAAAATGAAGAAATGTAGTAAAGGCAAAGGACCCAATTCCAAAGAGGTAGCAGGGTTTGGTTGTCTGGTTTCAAAATATAAGCTTAAATTCAAGGACAGTACCCTCCGAATAGGGCTAAAGGAAGAGAACAACAACCTACATTAATAACAAAATACATACACCCCATCATTGCACAACTAGATAGTTGTACATGTATATATATATATATACGTACAATTGACCCAAGTCGCCCCACGTGAGCTACTCTGAATTCTTCTCATAAATAGTCGAAAATAATTGAGCCCACCTCAACTTCAATATATATATATATATATATATATATATATAAGTCTATTGTTTGTACGGTTCCGGTTTCGAATTTGAACGAGAATAGGAATCAATTCGGGCAAAACCAAACTGGTCAATCTCCAATTTCGGTTCCGGTTAATATTGCCAATTCAACAGTTCGAAACCGTCCATTTTTAAAAAAAAAATCTTCGAATATTTCGTTTGTTTGTTGTATCACGAAAATTATTTTGAATATAATTTATTTCTAAAGTTAATAAGGAAGAGGCATCAAAGTTATACAAACCATTTTGATTTTGTCGATAAATTCTAAAGCTTTTGAAGGTCATTGTTCGATGTCTCAAGGCCGAGCCTGGAAAAAGAGTGCCCGTCTAAGTCTTTGTTCGATTCTACATGTTATCAAAGTCCAAATTATCTTCAAAGTCCACAATCATCTTCAAATTACGATGATGAAATGACTTTTCTTATTTAACATCTATGACTGATCAATCTAATGTCCATGAGACCGGTTACTACTAATTACTCTAGTTATAGAAGCCCATGTTGAGATTTACGTGCACATATGTGAAGCAAATACTATAAAATTTTACTTATATATGTATATAAGTGTCGAAAATGTATAATATTTGTACATTGTATTACTCAATTTGCTATAATTTTTTCTTACATTTGTACATTGCGTTCACCTAATTCTACTAGCATAAACATTTGTATATCACTCAAATTGTACTTAATAATTTACGTATACATTCTGAATAATTTATTTTTTCCCCTAGTTTTCTTTTATTAATTGAAAGAGGGTTAACTAATTAATTTAATATTAATAAGTAATGGATCGAGTCGAGCTGAGTGAAACTGGAGGTTAATTTGTCAAGTTACTGAGCTTAGACTTGAAAATTTAGAGTTGCGATCGGAGCTTGAGTTTACTATTATTCGGCTCGACTTGACTTTATTATATCTCGATCGACAACACTTCCTCTCTTGCCTTTTCTCTATCTACATCTACAATTCTACATGTATATAGATAAACTTTTGTTCATGTAGAAATAAATATTCATGATATGATATATAAGCATATTCTCGTGTTCGTCTCCATATGTATATATAGGGAATAGTTATGGTAAGAAATCAATATTTATTTAGGAAATAATAATTAATCTGACTTATAAATTTTTACTAAATGGATGAGCCAAATTAATTCTCACGACAAATGATCCACTGCATGTATTAATATTTCTATGCCGTTGTATGCATCACTTTGATGTATCATCGTTTGGATGCATTGTATGTCTACATCTGTCAATTAAAATCGCAAATTTTATAAAAATCAATGTTTCAGATTTGTTGTTATTTTTATTTCTTATGTATGCAGGCATGTGCAACTCTTGCATCTTAATATGAGACCAATTCCATCATTTGCTATCTCACTTTGGTCCCCCAACATTTATTCATTTACCTATTTTTGCTTCTTCATTCTGGACCATATATTTTGACTAATTGATTTAATGCATGCATGCATGTATATATAGGGTTGAGATATGGTGAAAAATACTTTTAGAGTAAGAAATAAGAAATAATATAGGACCTAGATCAATCCTAATCTAACAGCTAGTAAATAATCTAAACAAATATTATTACATTGATAATATAGGAACTTACCGTTTATTACGTGAAAGAAAGGGTAAAAAGGTAAGAAAAAAAATCAACAGTTGGAAATTGCGGATCGTGGGGGATTTTGCTAACCAAATTCCAAATCGGTTCCATTTCAATACATATTTTCAAAATAAAATGTATTGCATGATATCATGCATACAATATTCGTGGTTTTTAAAAAAAATAAATATATATATATATATATATATATATGTAAATCAATTGTCAACCAAATGTAATGCATATAATGCATTGATAACAAATCTCAAATGAACAAACTAGTAGTACGCTGTCATTTTAATTAAATAAAAGTTAATTACTTATAGGGGTGAAATTATGTACAAAATATATTTTCCGTACAAAACATAAAAAAAACAATTCATATTATGCACAACTATAATTCACGATATATATAATTATAATGCATCATTCATCGTATTATGCACAACTATAATGCACAATATGTATAATTATAATGCATCATACATCATATTATGCACAACTATAATGCACGATATGTATGGTTATAATCATACATCATGATGCATTGTTAATACTATCATAATACATCAGTCATTATAATGCATTCGCAATAAAATTATAATGCTACAGTAAAATTAAAATACGAAAACAACGTACATGCAAAAAGATTGCAAAAATTATAGATAAAATCTATAGCTAGACTCCATAGGACAAAAGGAATTAAGAAAATAAGAATAAAAAACTGTTGACAAGAAATAGAAATAATATCACTATAAAAAATAAAATAAAAAAGAAGAAATAGAAAAATGATAAATCATTGAGATTCGGTGAATTTAAAAAAATGCAACTTCCTTAATTTGAGGAAGTAACCGCCAGCCATATGCAAGTAAAGTACAATTATAACCCCTCTCTCTTGTGTATAAGGTAATATTCCAACAAAAATTTAAGGGAATAGAATAGCCATAGATGAATATAAACGGAAGGTAGAGATTACTTCCTATTTTTTTATGGATAAGTCATTTTTTATATGATCTTTTCCCTATATATATAAAGAAACAAATCCTAATGTGAGAGCGTGAGAGAAATAATTATATCTATATGCAATTATGTTTAAATATACATGTAATGATGCTTATTTTATGATTATGTTTGTTTGTATGCAATTTGATGTTTAAGTATTGTCATACAAATTTTAATATCAGTTGTAGATCGTATTAAGACTAATGGACCAGATTTATTCTTATTTTTCATACCATGCGTCGATCTTCTCTACTTGAGTTCTATGATTGTTCTATGTTTGTGGGGGAAATGAATATTAGTGAAAGGAGTCTTATAATTCAAGTAATGGGTAAAAGTATGTGGGCTTTATTTAAATCTTCTTGAAGAAGTAGGCTTTAAACATTTGGTAGACCCAATATTCACATGGGCTGATAGTCCATTGGAGACTTCAAATTTCTTCATAAAAAACACAAACTCTCTCCATATATCACATCTTGAACCATGCTTTAGAGAGATGAAAGCCTTTTAAAACTTTGAATCATGATTTGGGAATAGAATAGAATATGTATTATTTGTTATAAAAATAGGATCATCGTTATGTTATTCAGTATCAGGAGTCAGGACCGGAATATAGCCCGGCCCTAATACCATATACTACCATATAAAGTATACCACTCATTAAAATAAAAAAAAATTATTGATAAAAATAACAATTAATTTTAGAAAGTATTTATATATATATATATATATATATATATATATATATATATATATTTTACTTGAAATACCATTTTGTGTATAATTTTATCGGTATATATAGTATCCGCTATTCTACGATTTAAAATCATTAATGCTCACGTGAAATCACTGCTGATATACTGAATGACGAAAATATAACTAAAAAATTATTAGAAATTTTAATATTTAACGTAAGATTTTGACTTATTATTATGTCCAAGAACGAAAAAGGAATGGAGTAGAAATGTCACCAAAAAGTTGAAATTATTAAAATTTTCTCCGTTCTGTGTCTCAAACATCATCAATTTATATTAATTTTATGCATTTTTTTTACAATAATTTAATTTAATGTTATAATTATTTTCTAGGTTTCAATCATTCAATTAGGATTTATAATTATTTTTTTAGCATTTAATATTAGTTTTATTAGCTAAAATAGAATTGATAAATTCAAAATAGGGCATATTATTTTAAAAAAAAAACTTTTTGTTATAAATGTTATTGTGATTTATTATAATATAACGATTTTTATTTTGTAAAAAAACATTACAAAATCAATAAAAATTGATATTTAGAAACGATTGTAACATAGAAATTGAAACAAAAGATCTCATCCGAAACCGAATGTTTAAAAGCAAATAAATCATACACTTTGGGCAAAATTGACATTTTCTCCTAAAAATATTTAATAAAACTAGGGAGATATCCATAATTGATAATAATACTAATGAAATAAATTAAAGAAGAAAAATCTTTGACGTACAGTATATATTTTATTGTGTGCGGCGAAGGTACACAAGTAACCCGTACGGCGTACTTAGCTCTCCAATACGACAAAAGCGGTAGAGATCATGGCCCTAATTGGGGCCCACGGAGACGTGTCCTCCCACGTGGCGCATCCTACTACACCACCATTTTATTTCCTTTCATAGAAAAATCACACCATTTAAATATTTAATAAATTTCCCACTTTATTTATTGAGCTTCACTCTCCAACAATTACTTAAATTTCGATCATGTGCCCACATGCTGTGTATCTTTTCCATTCCAACTACTTCTAATTACATAATACTATTACTACATGAAATTATATTTCTTGCATTACAAAAATATGCGTTTTAATACTTCTATTTTGGCAACGTAGATATTATTTCATTTGAGAGGTTTGCTTTTTTGCTTATTTTCTTTTTGACAAGTATTGCATGTTCGCATGCTGAATTTGTGATTTATTGTTGGTTCTAATAGAAGTAATCAATGTATATGCAATATGTATATTATGAATGTTGTGATTGATATTAATGAATAATGGATGCTCACATGGTTATCAAATGTTGTGACCTTCCGGGTGTCGAAAAAACACGATGCGAGTAGTTCGATTTTTATTGACAACGAAATGCAGTAGCATAATGTTTTTAAATGTGTCGAAACTTCCACTTGTTTTAAGTGTCTGAGTAAAATCAAAATATGATGTTAATAGTTCGATCTTTATTGAGAACGAATCGCAGGAGTAGAAAGTTTTTAAATATGTCGAAAGTTTCAGTCGTTTTAAGTGTTTGAGTGTATATATGTTGAACTAAAATTAAAATGGTTTAATTTTTAATGCATTCATACGAAAGAAGAAAATTTGTGGCATGAGTCGAAGCAAGTAATGTGTATAGATAAAATAAATTAATTTGCAACAAAATGGTGAGCTTCAACTTGAACTAATACGAACTAAAACGAAACAATGACAAAAATTACATATATTTATATAATTTTTAGATTTAAATGATACTACATTTGAATGCGAGTTAAATCTCATACTAAAAAATGGGATAAACAAAAATCTTAACAACCAACAAAAAATAACGGAAAAAAAATCTTCAAAATCTTAAAAAATAAGTCTTCTTAATAAATATTCCATTTAAAAACTCATATTAAAAATGAAAAAATGATAGATGCCAATTGCCAACCAAATCAAGTTGCTATTAAAAAAAGGGGGAATATTTACAAAATAAATGTAAACTAAAAATTTAATCACCGCATATTTGTGTCAAAAGAAAAAACATAATCACCGTATATTTAGCAAGACAAAAATAACTTGTCATTTTGTCTAGAAAAAAAAAACCAATCATGTCATTCACGACAAAATAATATTACGAGAAATTAAAAAGAAAAATAATAGAAATAACAATGAAAAAATTTACACAAACGAAGATCTAATTATCCTAAAAAATCCAAAGCATCGGTTCAACAAACAAATTTGTCTTATACCAATAATTGGAGAGGAAAAAACGGTTCAAAAATAAATCCAAGGAACATTAAAGAAAAAAAAAAGTAATTTAAAAATGAGAGAAACAAAATAAAGAAAAGGGAAATGACAAGGGCGTGTATGAAGGAATGATTGAAATATCGGAAATTAGGAGACAAGAGAGGAGAGAGGATGGGGGCCAATGCTGCCAACCAAACATCCCCTTGTCCAACCCCTGTGGGGCCCACTCGTGAGCTGGATACGACAATCCGATTTTTAATGCCACGATTCAATGTGTATGGGAACGAAAACATTTTTGTGCCCCTTTTATTTCCATGTTTCCACAATTTCTATTTCTAAAATTGTAATTCCAACTTCCTCTTTTTTCTAATTGTTATTATTTCAGCCTATTTAATATATAAATTCGGTTGAGATTAATAAAAATCCCCTATCTAATTAGTGGATTCTTTTTATAATTCTTTTTCATTTGACCTTTTTAAGAAATGAATAAAGAGGAAACAATTGAGATTCGATCTTATATAGTTTTTGAATATAGTGATCCACACAATAATATTCGAAGTATTATAAGTAATAAAAAAAATACAAAAAATATTGTTTAGATAATTGATTTGATCATTTGATGGGTTATTAAAATGAGATTATAATTAAGCATATTAGTGAAGTGAACGAACACGTACATTTCATAAAGTGGAATATCCAACGATTGAATTATTTATGTTGTATGCATGTACGAGATATTACAACCAATTATTCATCATACAATCTATCTGTACATACATGTATATAAACGTATTATTATAGATTTCTAATGATTAATGAATATTGTTGTATTGGCAAATCCACATGCATGTATTCAAATATAATGGTACCTAACATTATACGTATATTCCTCTCAACATAATCCTGCCCTGTAATATATAAATTGCTACAAATTCTTGAACCCAATAAAACATTTGTAGCTTCATATCATTCCGTGCTAAAGACTTATTCACATATTATGAAAAGCGATGCGATTCTTTATTCCAACAATGGTGTAACAATGAGGTAATAAAAATCATTTTTTTTAATTCAAAATGATTTTTCAATTTTTATATAATATGATTTAGTTTAATTTTAAACTAATTAACATAAGTACATTGATCCAATAATGGCATATAATAATTTTTTTAGCATTTAATTTAATTTTATAAATAATGAAACTGAAATTAAATGTAAAAAAAATAAACAATAAATCATAATTGAATTAGTGAATCCTATTTAATTAGTGTATTGCTAAACTAAATCATTATATTGAGAATTTGAAGAAAAAATAAGTTTTTTTTAAAGCGAATAAAAAATAAGTTAAAACTCAAAATTAAGAAAAAAAATCAATTTTATTACACACTTATTATACCATAGTAGGATAAAGAATCTCTTGTATATATGTACCGAAAGATGATGCAAGAATCTACTAATTATAATGTTAAGTTTATAAAATCAACTAAACCTTAAAACTAATCGCTCGTATCTATCCTACTTATTTTTTTAGCTAAAAGTTCATTTATGTCTAAGATTATTTGATTATATCCCAACGCCACCTACTAACGTATTGCATCAAAAAATACTAATCGGTTTAGTTACATTTCAAAAAATAAAATAATAATTGTTTAGTTATTTATTTTTCAATTAATTTTCTTAAAAAAAGATCACGCTTACGAGGTTGATTATTGGTCAATTAGAGTAGGTTAACCATGATTAGAATTTAGACGAATTCAGTCGTAGCTAGATCTGAATCTAAAAGTTCTTCATTATCCAAATTTCAGAAAAAGTACGAGTACTATTTTAGTTCTATTTTTAGCACATGCTTATACCTTTCTTGTTTGATGTTTGCTACGCCATTCGTATACGTATTACCCCCAAATTGTATTATACCCACTCATTCGCTCCATTTAAAAACGTCTACTTTCTTTTCGACACAGTAATTATAGAGATTTGTAAAGTGTTGAAAAATAAATTATTTCTAAAAAAGGGAAGCATGCATAAACGTTTAATTGGACGGCTCAAGGAGGAAAGGTGAATAAATTAAAATGAGTGATTATTTATTTTAAATGGCTAAAAACGAACAAATTATTTTAATCAAAGCTGAATTATAGTACTGAATAAGAACAACTCGATATAGAATGAAGTAGTATAAGAAATGTGGGGAAAACAGTGATGAAGAACGACACCGTTTTGAAAGTGCTAAATAAGTAGTACTATTATATAATGAAATCAACGAGTCACAAAATATAGAAAGACTTAGTGTAGAATATAATATAGAAAGACTTATTGTAGAATATATTGATCTCATCGACCACGTGGTACTACATATCGAAGCTCACAACGAACATAGACCATATATTCGAAAAAAACTTATAGCAATTCTCTTTTGAAACTTAATATATATATATATATATAGAATAATTTGGGAGTGTTATTAATAAAATAAAATAAAAATGTAGTATAATGTTAGTAGGAACGAGTGATCCGAGATTAGGAGGAAGCACATGATGGCAGCATTTTTTCTTTGACTGTGTGTGACGATGAAACCAAAGCCCCATCAAAGTATCATGCTCACTGCACACTACTTAGTAGTTACCACAATAAATACATAGATATGTATAATTATTTAATTAATTATTTCAATCATAATTAATTATTTGAGCTAGTGTAATTAACATTGTAATCCACGTCTCTTGCCAGATAAGATCAATGTGTGTTTGAACTGATCGATGATTCCCATACAATGTTAAATGTGTCTCATGACACACACACTCTCTCTCTCTCTTTATATTGAGAATTTCAAAATACCTTTCTTTAATTTATAGCAACATGGTCCCTTAGTTTAGTGTGATGGGATCTATTGCAAAATTTGCATATTGATTTGTGTATGATAATGTTTGATACGGTACATAGCTAGAGACTATACCTCTAGTATATATTGCCATGATAGTTGTTTTGTTTTCGTTGTACTAATTAGATATATCAAAAATGAGATGACTGATCTCTTGTTCATCGCACGCAGACTAGCTCATTATCAATGTATAAGTGTCACATTAACTAGGAATCAAGCAATGATTTATTACTATATAAAAGTAAACCGTTAAAATAAATCTTATCAAAAAAATATTCAAATAACATTGTCACATCAGTAGTCAATGAGCCCATTGTAAATTTATAAACATGATTTTACTAAGGATACTACTTAAAATCATTCATTTTTAAACATAGTTTATGTTCGATTTCATGAAGAGAACAATTAAGTTGGGAATTTATATATCTTGGCGAATAGATTAAGAAAATCGAACTTGATAAATTTGTACATTTTTGGAATTTAATTTGTTTGATTAAACTACTTTATGTGATTTGATCAAATAAATTCATACACGATTTTAATGCACATGAAAATGAGAAATGAGTATGTACCGCACCGCACCTTCTTAGAAATTAAGTTTTTAGATAAATTATTCATTTAAGTAAAAGCGCACTTTTTTCTCCTCAAATGTAAATAAATGTTTAAAATTCAAACTAATTAGGAGATGTATTTCTTTAACAAATTATTCGTGTTCTGCAAAATGAATATTCGTCAAATACTTACAAAAAAATTAGCATATTTTAAATGTAGGCATAAATTAAATTAATCATAAAAGGAAATCTGGTGGAGGATAAGAATGAACAAGAACTGTACATTGGAATGAGTAAGAGAAGAGATCACAACCCCAAAACTACTTAATTAATTAGTTAATTAATTAATTAATTAATAGGTAAATTAATTAAGCCCAAGAAAGGCATTAATAAGATTGAAATGTGTGCGCACGTGCATACATGTGTGCATATCTGTTGGAAATTCTGAATTGCCATATGCACACGTGCAGACATGTGTGTGTGGGTGCGTGTTCATTTGGAGTGGAGAGGAAGTGAGAGCATGTGAAATTTTAATTCACACCAAATTTAAACACACACCCACACAGTAAAAAAATTAAAATTAAAATTTATTTTATCTTCAATATAAATAATAATTAACATTAAAGAAATCACGAAATTAAATTGCAAACGTGAAATTAATCTATACAATTTCATGTAATATTATTAGATAAAATTATATTCACATCTTTGTTGCTTCGATTCGTAAAAAAAAAAAAAAAAAAACTCACTTAGTATGGGATAAGTACAATTAGGGGACATAATCTGGTGATTTAAGGTCTAATACACAAGATATGTTCCCTCTCAAAGCATGCCCATTGAAGAATCTGATGCATGAATATTTTTAGTTAAGTTCAACTTGTAGTTTAAGTTAATTAATTATACAAATAATTAAGAGTTATTTTTTTTCCAGTCAGAAAAAAAAAAACAAATTTATTTTGAACATCTAGTAGTCAAACTGACCTAGTTTTTGACTGACCCATATGTGTCTTTTCTTGATCCTTTCTGTTTGTTATCTAATTTTAAATTAATCTACATAGTACTAAATTAAATATTAGTCTATGTTGAGCTAGTTTTGGAACTAACACTTGGAATATATAATTGCAGCTTCCAACAATAGTATTGTTTAGTTTAGAGAAAATAGGTTGTCTTTTACTTAACTAGTACTATGTATGATGACGCAGATGGTAACTGGTAAGCAATAAGAGATAGGTATATGTCGACTTCATCAATTTTGCTATATATATATATATTTTTTTTGAAGATCCTAATTAATCAATTGCTTAGTGACTTTTAAGAATTTATTATGCATATAAAATACTGTAATAAATTGACGTTAATTACCTTTCTAAGATGCTAACCAAAGTAAATATTCCTTCCATTTTTTTAAGTGTTCCTTTCATTCCAAACACATACTGTATTAATTAAAGAAGTACATATAATTAAGGTTACACTCATAAGTTTATTTATTGCATTCTCTTCCCTCAGTCCCATTATTTCAGCCTCGTATATTCTTGACACAAGAATTGGTTAAGGAGATACATTTATACCGGGACGATCCAAAAAGAAATACTCTCTCTGGTTCAAGATTACCGATCCCTTTTTTTTCGGCACGGAAATTAAGATGAGAGTGTTTAATTTTTTCAATGTACTACCTTCATCCCATATAGTTAGTCCACTTTGCTTTATTGACTTTTCCGCACGCGTTTCCACCGAAACCTAGTACGGGTTTTAAAATATAATTTTGTAGTATCGTTTTTTTTACGGGATACTATGAGTGTCATAGATGCATAAAAACATATGGATGTCTGATCTTAAATGAAAGATCGTATCAAAACCTTTAATTTGGTAAATAAATTATAAAAAATGGAGAACAAACGAGCAAGTTATAATAATTTAAACTTTTATAATTTAAATTATATTGGGATACATGCTGAGAGGTAAGCGGATGATGATATTTAATTAGAGAAAATTAAGTGTAATAAGAGATATACCACTACTAGAAAAATGACCTATTGTTACATTGACATATATGACACTTCAGAAAATGTCATTAAAAACTATTTAATAATGCAAATAGTTAACACTGCATTTGACTAAAACACTATTGTTGCATTTCGGTGGTTACAAGTGTCATGACAAAATATTAAACATTACACTTTTATCTATTGTTATATTGACACACATGACACTTAGAAAATGTCATTATAGAAAAAGTGTAGCAATAATTATTTTATTTTGACATTTTTAAGTGTCATTGTAAGCCAATTTTATAGTAGTACTATTAGCATGCTAATTATTTCCGAAAAGAGAATCTTGAAACGGCCCAACAAGAAAAGGGGGTTAGTAATCTTGAGCCGGAGGGAGTACAAGACAGATTTAGCAGGACGTAAGGAGTACTTTCTAGAGCCAACTAATACTAGTAATTACTAATATATTAAACAGAAAGGTAAAATGGTAAAGATATAACTATTTTATTCTCGAATTTTGAAATATGACACGTATTCTTTCCGTCCTGCTTCATTTGACCTACATATTAAATACATAAGAGGTATAAAATATACAAACAGACCAAATGAAATGGGATGGATGTAGTATTATAAAATATGAACAAAAGTTAAATATAAAAGTACTTAAGAAAAAATCGGAGGGAGTATGCAATAATATTATAATTTATTAATGAGTATGACGCATTTAATAAAAAGTAGGATATTAGACGCAAGAATATATATATTAAGCGTGGAAGTTATAGAAAAGGAAAGTTTGCATTTAGTTAGGGAAAGAGTAGTTAGAGAAAGGAGTAAATAGGAAGAAGTGAGATAAAGTGAGAGAATTGAAGTGGAATTATTATTAGTAGAGGGGAAGAAAGGGATGTGAAGAAAAGAGAATAGAGGTTGTACCCCGTTTTGCTATGATATCACATATCATCCTACACTACTTTGCCCAGCTGTATTGCATGTGAATCCCATACATTCCCCCATCCCAAATACCCCCAAACATATGTATTTACATCTATGTACCTAAGCACTATCAAAATTACCTTATCGCCCCTCTTAATGCAACCATTCTTTAAAAAAAAGACCTGGAAATTGGAAAGCATATATTGATGGAGATTCTATCCCTGTTAAATAGGAGGAGTCTTGTGTTTGATGGTCTGATTATTCATACAATTAGGAGTGAGACATGAATTCAGCTAGCTCGAAATTTACTGTTAGCCCGAATAAACCCGTGAAAGTGAAGGTCTGGCTCAAATAGGGTTATCAAAATTATGTAGCAAGACCCTAGATATGCTAGTTCAATTCGATACAAGCGGATCGCCATACATATACCGTCTAAAGAAAAAGAACAGATTATTAGAGTTGAAAAGTTCGAACTCGAAAAAGATTCAGGTCACATTGGACTAGATCGAAAAGTCAATGACATGAACTTATCTTGAAATCTATCAATCAAACTATATAAGAGACAAGAAAAAAAAGGAGTTAATTGTGTGCATTAGATGAATTAATTCTCTAGCTATATATATACATTAGTTGGTTTCTAATTAAAATTGATAATATGTGGGAGAGTGGGGAGGTTAATTAAAGAGGGAACTCAATCTCAAGGTGTTAAATCACATGTAGACACATCGAACATATCCATTGCCCATTGCATGCAATATTACACATAACCCCCTCGTGCCCAACTGGCACATTTTGATTCATTCTTGAATTAATACTCTAGTGTAAGTCGTGACAAAAACTCTCATTTTCCTTCGTCCTTTCCTTCATCCCCCACTCTTTATCCTCCTCAATATCTACTCCTCCACCTCCATAACCTAAATCCAACAACACCACCAACACCAACAACAAACCCTAGCTACACTACACACATACATAGAGAGAGAGAGAGAGAGAGAGAGAGAGAGAGAGAGAGAGAGAGAGAGAGAATAGCTAACCAAAAATTAGAAAACAAGAATGGATTACATGTTTGGAAATCAAGAAGAATGCAGCAGCGGCTGCGAATCAGGCTGGACCCTCTACTTACAACACTCTTCGATTTCTGCTTCTTACGATCGAGAACTCGATTCCTCGAACCGGGTTTTCACGAATGAAGACGAAGAAGATGACGACGAAGACGAAGATTTGTCGATGGTGTCGGATGCCTCGTCGGGGCCACCGCACTTGCATGAGGAAGAAGAAGAAGACAAAAATGGGTGCAGCTTCTATCCCTACGCCGCCGCCATTGATGAACCCATGCCCACAAATATTAACTTCACGAGGAAGAAGAAGATGAAGAGAGAGAACCGATGCAGAAACATGGCTCAACAGCATTCTTCCTTGCTCGACGATACTGCAAGTTCACCTTTTCTCGACTTCTGCAATGTTAGTTTCTTCTTTCTTTCCTTTTTTTTTTCCCTTTAATTTTTGCATTTATTTTGTTGATTAATTTCTGAATATATGCAGAAAACAAGCAGCCAAACATCGGTGGAGAATGTGGTTGAATATTCATATTCACAAGGATACTCCACTACTCAGTTTGAAGTATGACAAATTTCTACTTTTTTTTTTTCCTTTTCTTTTTTGTGTTTGAAAATGAAATGCTTTTATTTATTTTTTTAATTTCTGATGGATTTAATGTGCATGTGTAGGAGAGAGAGAGAAGTCCATATGAGGAGGGGAATTATGATTTCTTTCAATCTGGGAATCAACTGCAGCAGCAAAACCAGTTGAGTTTATTTTATTTTTTATTTTATTTTTTGGATCTTAAATTTTTTTGTAATATGTGTATATTATAATCTTTTTAGTTTTGGTTTCTGTTATGTTTTTTTGCCTAAAATGTGCTGATAATTATTTTTCTTTTTGTGTGAATCTGTAGCAGGTGGTTTGAAGGTAAAAGGTGGTGAAGCAATGAAATGATGACAATATCTTTTTCATCAACCGTCCTATGTTAATTAGCTGCTGTAATAATGTTGAAAAGCCATGGTTTTATTTTTTTTTTTAAATATAAATGAGAAATTTAAATCTTGAAAAAGGGGATTTTGTTTCTCTTTCTTCTCTCCTTCTTTTGTAGCTGTAAACACAAGTGGGAAACAGCTTGAAAGAAAGAAATAAGTGAATAAAAAAAGAAGTGGAATTTCATGTTTCAATATTTTGTTGAAGATTCAAGATTTTCCAGTCTCGGAAATAATGGCATCATTCGAGCTACTTGTTTTATTTTATTTTTTTAATTTTCTGTTAATTTTATAATTATATGTAGCCCCTTGTGTTCCCTTTTGCTTCAACATTGAAGATCTCTAAGCTATTAATTATATCCAATTATAAGATGAAGCAGTATTTATTTATTTATTTATTCATTTTTTAAAGAAATATAGGCATAAATTAATCAATCTTGTATAATTTTTATGTTCAAACATTTTTACCTAAAGTACTGTCGGATTCCTCTTAAACTGAATCAATTTTTTGATTTAGAACAAATAATGGAGGTAAATAATTATTGTCAGAAACCGAGATTTATTTAGTGCCATGAAACTGGGATTTATTAAGTGGGCCAATTCTAACGGAAACGCTATGCTACTACCTGCTACTTACCGTGAGCATATTTCAGGTGCCGATGGTATGATGTAACAATGCTACGTCAATAGTTTTTCTATGTAGTGTTTAATTTTTTTTATGATTTAATTTGTTTTAGTATGGTTTAAAATATATATTTACAATAGTATAATAGTTTTCCTTAAATATATCGTTACGTCAACCGTGAGCACATTAAATATGCCTACTATAGGGATTCATATATATATATATATATATATATATATATATATAGGGAAGGGTTCGTGTGTAAATAAATCCTGACGCGAGAAAATAAGAATAATGCTTAAAGGTAACAAATTCATGCTTAAATCTGCATATAGTTATGCTTAATATATAATTGTGCTTTTTAATATACAAATTGATGCTTAAATATAATTATGCTTATTGTACCTTGCAATCATGCTTAAATCAATATCAACCATAGATCTAACTAAGATCAATGATGCAGATATGTTTTTATTTCTCACACCAGAACTTATTTACATATGATCAATCCTCTATAATATTATATATATATATATATATATATATATATATATAGAAAAATGATATGTTGCAAGACTTGTGCTGAGCGCTTATGAGCGACTCTCGCCCTCTTGTGCCAAGTCAGCAATTAATTGCTATATTTTTTATACTTTTCCTTCACTAGTAAATCGGAACATATCTGTCCTTTTTATTTCTTCACCAACATATTCCATTTCACACTCTCATTCTTCTAATTGATATTAAGTTTTTCTTCTTTTTAATTTTGTTTCTCTCTCCAGTTTATTATTTTCAATCAGTTTAATAATTTTAGGTAAGATTTATAAATTTTTAGTATGGTTTATAAATGCGCAATTAGGGTTTATGATTTTTTTTATTAGGGTTTATATATTCCCAATTAGGGTTTATAAATTCTTAATTAGGGTTTATAGATTTCCAATTAGGGTTTATAAATTCACGATTTGGGTTTATATATTTTAATTACAGTTTATTAATTTAATTTAAAATTTAATTATATATTCAATTTGTTATTTTTTGCAAATAGTAATTTTCTTATGATGATAATCATGATATATACAATGAATATAGGTATCAAAATTAAGGATAAAGATGATGAGGTAAATAAGAAATAAAATTAATTAAAGAATTGAAAGGAAAAGAAAAATTGGCTACGTGGAAAAATGAAAGAAAGGCGGGTCCACAAAATTTACAATAAATCCGCCACATCAGTTTGTCGCCCAACAATCGCCCATATAGAATCGCCTAGCATAACTTTTCTCTCTCTCTCTCTCTCTATATATATATATATATAAGGACTGGTTCATATATATATATATATATAACCCTATAGAGGGAGGATAATGTAGAAAAATCATGTTTTATAAGAAATAAGAAGAAATATAAGCCATTCAGATTTGAGGATCAATGGTCAATATTTATTTTCATATTTTAATTGAAAGATTCCCTTATATATCTCATTAGGGATACAATCGTATTTTATCTTTTGAGAAACAACAATTTGAAGTTTGAACCGTAAACTAAGTGATCTAATATTTCCTTTTTTGCCGTATCTTTCCTTTTCCTCATTTTCTTCTCTTTTCTTTTTTTTTCTTCTTTTTTTTTTCTTCATTTTTCATTACTTTCGTATGTCTTTTTCTTTATTCTACCTTGCTCTTCTTCATTTTTTCTCTAACACGTATTGTCACATAATTATATAACTAATAGCTTTCCTATTTATTTACAATGAATTTTTGTTGTCTATGTTTTCATAACTATTACAACTTGTATAATGTTCACAAAATTGTTCAGTTTGAGTTTTTTTTTTATATATTTTATTATCTTAATGCATTAACTTATTTATGTTTGTCAATGTTATTTATTTGATAATGCATTATTCTAAAGTAATAAATGCATTATACAATAATGTGTGATTGTATTATTATAGACTCATCTTTTTTCAATACATTATGAAAATACTCTCAATGCATTATATAGAAGTTCATTATGCATGATGAAAAATATTAAAATGCATTGTAGATAAGAGCATTATGCATTATTGAAATAATCAAAAAAGTTGCACTATTGTTCATCTTTTTTAATGCATTATGAAAATACTCTCAAATGCATTATATAGAAGTTCATTTTGCATTATAAAAAATATTAAGATGCATTGCACATAAGTGCATTATGCATTATCGAAATAATAAAAAAGCTTGCACTATTAAATATATTTTTGAGATATAATGCATCATAAATTAATTTGGAAAATATATTGCATTATATAAAATGATCTTGAAAACTATCGATTAATGCACATATGATGGAAAATTCGATCGTATTTTTCATTATTAGTTTGGGTTGTTTGTAAAGTTGGGTAGATTTAAATATAATAAAATTGGATATCATCATCAAATCCCATAAATATCGCCTGTTTGTATATTACGTGGAATGATGAAGTTTTTTGTTTACTAATTTACCCTTATAACTGAAATGGGTAAGCATTTATGGCATGTATTGAATTTTTCCAAAATTTTGTACCAATAATCTTGACCGTATATATCTCATCCATCAACGGACTATAATGCTTCTCATTTCTTACACTAATTGAGTTTTTTTTACCAGATCTCAACCCTATATATATATATATATATATATATATGGGAGGGTTCGCATGTAAATAAATCATGACGTGAAAAAATGAGAATAATACTTAAAGGTAACAAATTCATGCTTAAGTCTGCATAGAATTATGCTTAAGATACAATGGTGCTTTCTAATATACAAATTGATGCTTAAATATAATTATGCTTATTGTACCTTATAATCATGCTTAAATCAATATCAACCATAGATCTAACTAAGATCAATGGTCCAGATCTATTCCTATTTCTCATATGATAACTTATTTACATATAATTCATCTCCTATATATATATATATATATAGGGAGTGGATCCTATGCTAAAAGGTTTCCCTGTGAGAAATGAGAATAAATCCCATCCACAGATCTAATGTTAATTTGTGGCTGTAATTAATTCAAAATATATAACTATAAGCATCAAATAACATGCTTACAGGGTAGATTAGGTAGTTTATATTATCTTATCTCACGATAATATTGGAGAAGCCTACATCACGGCCATAATCTTTGAGGGGAATCTCAGAAGCTTAAGCAAAGGGATTCTATGGTTTCGTATCAGTCGATAGGAAATCCGAAGCATAAGCACAAGGAAGTTTGAGGCAATTTTTCTTTTATTTTGGTTCATATATCCGTCAGAATGAAATGAGATTTTCATTTATGTGTGAATCAATATAAGAACGCTTTGCAGCATTGAAAATTAAGATTATATATTATAGTTATTGACTGGAATTCTTGTTTTTGGGAAAAAATTAGGAATTCTTTGAGGAGGAAAATCATGGCTCCTGCTCAGAAGAAAGCAATAGTAGCAGATTGTGGTTAGTTTTTTGTTTTCGTTTATTATTGGGGTATTTAAAGTTTAATGCTAAAGGTTGGCAAACAATGTGTATATATTTCGCATATATAGATTCAGCTGAAAAGAAAGAGTTAATTTTGATTGTTTTTTTTAAGTTCTCTGATATCCTCCTCAACTTTCATTTCTCCAATTTTACACACTCTCTCTCTCTCTCTCATAATTTTTTTTTTAATTTTTTATTATGCGTTTTCAAGCTTGCAGTTGATGTTATTTCCCCAATTGAGTTGGACAAGAATGGCAATCACTACTTGGTCAATGGCTCCTGCGGCGGCTAGGAAGAAGAGGATTTCAAAATGACAAAAGCACTTCTTTTTTTTTTTTTTTTTTTTTTTTAAAGATTGTCAATGTAAAAATTGAATGATTAATACTACATGAAATCATGCTTAACAATAAAAATTTGTATGCTTAATACTCTATGAAATCATGCTTAATATAAAAATTTGTATGTTAAATACTATATGATATCATGCTTAATATTGCAAATTTGTATGCTTAATATTAGCTATCATCATGCTTATGTTTTTCTTAGCCAAATCATGGTTATAGTTAATAGTACTATATAAAATCATTGTTAACATTGCAAATTTGTATGCTTAATAATAGATAAATCATGCTTAATATTGTAAATTTATACGCTTAATACTAGATAAAATCATGCTTATGTTTAATACTATATAAAATTATGCTTAATACAGTATAAAATCATGCTTAACATTGTAATTATAAGCTTAAATACTATATAAAATCATATTTAATATATAATATAATATAATGATAATAAATTATACTCCACTATATAGTAGTATTACTTTACCGATAGGTATTTTGAAAGAAAATTTTGAAGAAGAAAAGGAAAGAAGAAGCTTAAAAAAAAAAGAGAGAAGAAAGGAAAGGAGAAAACATTTCATATTCCATAAACCATATACGGTAAACTATATTCCATATTGAGAGTGAGAGAGAACCGTTTCCCATTATTTTAGGGATATGGAAAATTAAAATATTAATCTTATGACTATAATATTCCTATACTCTTTGTAACTACCGAATTTGTATGTTAATCTCTATAATCCACAGCCATTGATTTATGAAAATAGATGGATAGGATTTATTCCTATTTTCCATATGGGGACTCTTTCCTATATGATCCATCCTATATATATATATATATATATATATATATATATATATATATATATATATGGACTCACTTTAATTTGGAGGGATCTATAGTATGTGGACAATTGCAAGTATAGATCTTGTAGTATTTGTTTTATCCAAATTCTTACACTTTCTCTACTTCATATAAGAATTAAAGTCTTCTTTCCACCATGCATGGGATTCTTCTTTAAATAGTGAACAGTGACAACGTACAATTAATATAATTGATAACTTATATTGATGGTTTTGACATACATATATCGTGATAAGTACAATTGTCATAGCTAGTTCATTGATATATTACTTATTTAGTTAGTGATCGAAAAGATTTTCCTTGTTATAACCAAACAATCATGAAATAAAAAACACAATAATTACATATGGAAAATAATTTTCTTTTTCTTTTTTACACCAAAAACACAATAAAAAGACTTTGGTTATGTATAATGCGGACAAGACCTAAATTGTCTCTTAGTATCGGGACAAGGCTCCACCTTAATATTTCTTCCACTTTACATAATACTACCTTCATCACATTATATTGAAGATTATTTTCGTTTTGGTCTATCCCATTATATTGAAGCTATTTCCTAAAAAAATTGTGGCTACAATTAACCCTCTCTCCTTATAATTGATTATAGTCACATATCCATTTAGGTACTTCAATTTCTTGGTTTTTGTGAGTCAAATAAGCTACATTATAATGAGATGAAGGTAGTAATAAAAATAAAATAAAATAAAGTTTTAAACCAATTAATTTTTGTTTTTTTTGAACAGTATAATATATACTAATGTAAGATATATGAATTAATAATGATGTGTAATCCTAGGTGATGGGCAGTCAGAGAAGAAGGGTAAAAGCCAAAACATCTGTTGGAATATTTCATATGCATCTTTATGACCCTTTTCAAAGTGTGCAGATTCTGCCTCAGATCTTCCTCACCCATCAAAACATCCTCTTTTTTTTATTTTATTATTATTATCTCTTTTTTTTTTTTTTGGAACTATTCATTTTTTATGAGTATGAAAGCATTCTTGTTAATGTTTTCCTTTTTTATTCATTTAGATAATTCATTTTTTCCCAAAATAGTTTGATTTAGTATGTACTTGATAAAAAAATGGTTTGTACATATTTACAATTTCATCCTTCTTTGTCCAATTTCATCACATCATATATTTAATCACTCAAGTGAATTACTCCAGCCAATTGGCACTTGAAAGGAAAGAAAGATGAATCCCAACAAAGCAATCAATACAAAAAAAGAAAGCAAACAACAACAAAAACCCAAGAAAGAAATACTTGAATATAGTATTAGATGATTGGATTTTTCTTTGTTTTTGCAATGAATTATACATATGTTGGATAGGATCCAAGGGTATGGAGGGAAACATTTTTGTCCTACCAACAGCAACCAAAGCAATTGCCCCAATCCCTATGTGAAAAAACAAAAACAGAAAAATATATTATTGGAAAAAATTAAATTATCTATATTTATTTTTTCCAAAATGTGAAAAATTAAATTTTCACCTAGTACTGTTCCCAATCGTGATGACAACACTCTTCCTCTTTCTTGACAGTAAATAATATCTTGAATTCCTTATCTCTGCACTTGCTAACTTTTCTCAGAGCTGTAGCTATTACTTCTAACATATGCTTCTCTTGCAGCCCCACAGCCATGTGTTTTGTAGCAGTCAAGCTGGAAATTTTAATAATATATAGTATGTATTTGGAATTTAATTGGTGAGATCTACATGCATTTTATTGTGTTTATTGTGATTAAAAAAAGTATGAAAAAGGGATAAATATGAGGTAGAAGAGAGAACTTCTATATTAAGCACTTGGGAGTATTTCAACTAAAATTAAATTTTGGTATTTTGTTCTGTACATATATAAATTGAGTATGTAATATTTTTAATTTTATGTTGTGGAAGATGCATCGTTCTAAAAGTCGCTAGACGCTAATAGGACGATAGAATTTGGAGGATGGTGGGCGATTAGCGTCTAGGAGATAGTTTATTTATATTTATACATGATATCCTTAAATTAGAATATAATATATCCATGATTTCAAATATATATTAATCTAATCTTTCAGCCAGACTAGCCCGCCTAGGACCGTCTAGACCGCTTAGATGCTTGCCTAGGCACCGATTAATTCGTCACCGTCTCTCGCCATTAATCGGGACAGCCCGGCACCAATTAGCACCTAGACGCTGTCTAGGCAGACAAATCAACCGTCTTTTAGAACACCATAAGATGTACATGAATGTGTACGAATGATTCGAGCATCCCATCATGGGATATCACATCTCACGGGAGAATAATAATAATAATAATATATTATTATTATTATTATTATGGGGACAGCTGTTGCATCATCATAAAGGGTGATGGCAGAGTATTAGGAAATTGATGAATAGGACCACAAGTGAAGAAGTTGATTATGATTGAGCAAAGTAAAATTGAAGAAGGAATGATGTTAGATTCATAGATGTACAGTGCATTGCCCATATCCCATATTGCTCAACCCATAATAAACCTATCCCGATTCCGAATAATTTCCTTGTTTTCTTTTGCATCTCTGATCTCTCTCCTCCTCCTATTATTTTTATTTTTTTATTTTTTTTTTACCCCAAAAAACAAAATCCAAATTCACTTACAGATCGTGATGACAATGATATGTAGTAGTATTAAATAGGATTTTTAATGTTTGTATTACCCTTTATGCATTTGCAAGATGCATGCATAATAACAAGCTAGCTCCAAAAAAAAAAAAAAGAGCTTTCGTTTTAAGAACACCACAGTCAAATTTCATCCTAACACATTAATCTTTGCATGTATATATCTGTTTGTTTACTTTTTTTCAGTTAAGTTTCCTTCATTGGGCCAGTGATGATACCTTTTTTCTTTTGTTAAATAAGGAAAAGTTGATATCATAGCATTTTCAATATGCAATGGATCGGATGTTACCAATAAATCATTCTTTCACAAAATAAAGAGCATATTTGTAGATGTAAGTTACATGATGTAACTAATGATACTATTATGCCTCGGTTCAGAAGATGAAGAATAGAAGAAATAATGCTATCGCTATAGCTATCATGTTTACTTTTATATTATTGAACATAGTAATATATAAACGATATTATGGTCGGATTGATAGAATTATTTTTCTATTTTTAGTTTTTAAACTTTCTCGTGAAATTTAAACTTATGACTATTTTGGACCCTTACGAAGGATATCTGCCTCCTTCACTCACCGTTTATCGGGGTCCCTTAACGTAGAAATTTCAACAGTTCTCTCATCAGCAGGTTTGAAATATGAAAACTTGGTGTCAAATACGCATGTAGAGACTAGAGAAAGCTGAGAAAATTGATACTACTTCCGTCCCGCTCGAAGTGGCTTGTTGTTTATTCAAATGAGTGGTATAAAATAATAAAACATGCCATTTCGAACGGGACGGAGGTAGTATAAAGCATGGCAATTAGCCCTTATAATTAAATTACTTTATTTATGGAGGTATATGTGGGCACTACAACATCATTTTATTTCATTAATTTCCCATAATTATCATGTATTTTTAAGAAGAAAAAAGAAACAATAAGTGTGTTGTCCTCTAATTTAGCTCCATTTCTAAAGAGGTTGATGAGATAACCATCGAGAAACCATGCTATAACATTCCTTTGGGCTATACTCCGGAGCTGTGTGTCCCGATCCCTGTAAATTAGTACGTACATTATAGTATATTCTTATTTCCAAAATTATAATTTCTAGTAATAAGATTACAATAAAAATTAGTTAACTACATGTAACATTTCATACACTGACAAGAATATAAGATGGGAGAAAAAGAATACTAACCTTGATCGTTGCAAATGTGAGATACGATTCGTTTACTCCATACCTCAAGGTGAACCTACACAAACCAAATTCAAACAACAAATGATAGAAATTAAATGAGGAATTGATAAACGGACACATTTTCCATTTTCGTCCGACCACAAAAAAATAGGCAACATTCAACTTGAGACGTAGACCCCACAAAAAAAATATCTCACACTAGTACAACCCCAACTTGAGAAGTACAATTTAGACACTAGTGTAAGTGGGACCCAAATTCTACTTCAATATGTAATACACTACTTTAATACTCATCGTGACAAAATACTAAAATCGGTGTCCACAAATTTAGGGCCTATTTATCATGGACGAAAATTCTAATTGGAGCAATATTAAAGAATGGAAAAGGAAGGTACCCTGCAACTTGGCCATTGGCTTTCCAAGATCTCCAGTCATGATCAAGACTCAGATTAAGGGACTCAATCCATTTTAGAGAAGTAATATAGGGCACCGCCATGTCATGATCGCCACTTCAAACGAAAAATACATGATTTTAGTTAGGAAGCAAGGTGCATATTTGAGAATTTTATTCTAAGGTTGTGTTCTCTATGGTGAAATTTTTAATGAGAAATAGAGCAATCACCCTTTAAATTTTTCCTTATTTCCCACATTTTCCCACCTCCTTCTCTATGATGAACAATTTTACTCTATATTTGTGGGATAATATTTTCACTCCATGTTGGTGGGATAATATTTTCCTTCCATTGGAGTGCAAATGAAGGGAAGAAAGATAAGAAAGTGGGAAAAGGTGGGAAAGAAGGAAAAATTTAAAGGGCGATTGCTCTCTTTTCTCATGAAAATTTTTCACCACAGAGAACACACCCTAAAAAAGAAAGAAAGAAAAAGAAACTAACTTGTAAACCAAACCGCGGTATCCTTTCTGTGCAAGAAGCAGATGATACTCAACACTAGAAGCAACATCAATGTCCAACGCCACGCTCCCTTTGCATCGAACCCATTCTCCAATCGTCCCCTCTCGAATGCCAAGCGCATTTCTAACACGCGGATTGTTTGGCCAGTCTTGTGATATAGCACGGTATGCATCCTAAAATCAAAAAGTACATTTCCTAGCCTTAGGTGTTACTGCTCGATACCAAAAGTCCCGGGTTCGAGTCCTCCATGATACGATCTTTAAATTTCAGTTAATGAAATAGTACGTTCATGTGTTGAGAAAAGATGAAGAAGAGGTTGAGGAAAAGTTACCCGGCAGAGTGGCTTCGATGATGAGGAGGGGAGTGCGATGTAGTCGGAAACTAGTTCAGGACACGACGGTTCCAAGATTTGATACAAGTCTATACCATCAAGACACTACATGCATACATATACACACTGTCACTAACCATATATGATACGAGAAGTTCACACACACTCACATAGTATTAATTAGTACCTTGTTGATGAGTTGAAGAGCAGATTGGCATTCGAGGTTGGTTATATCGATGTTTAGATACTCCCCGTTGCAGCTAGTTTCAGCTTGCTGCACGCGTTGTTTGATTGGATCAAAACTAGTGAGTAAGTAAGTATTCGAACAAAATCTCAAATCGGACAAAACTCATGAAACAGAACAACCTTAAGATATTCATAGGATATAAGTCCAAAGTTATGAGCATACACAAATCTGTCATTCACAGCCGCGTGGTAATCCGCCCCCGGGCTGCCAACCAAGTACCCCTGGTTTAACGTATCAGACATCATTCAAAAAAACGACACTAACATAATGCGTTGTTAAGCACGAAAACATACGTAAAGACTTACTTGGAGAGACATGTGGCAGAAGGCCTCTTTCATTAGTTGTCTCACAAAAAAACAGTCAACTATCCCTTTATAAATAGGACGGAACGAGTACATGACTACTAGGATCTTAGTATACCCTACCTTTTGATATCTCCCAAGCAACCATTGCAGCTATCTTTCCACCATAGGATTCTCCTTGGATATTGTTGTTGCATACGGTTATGCTATCATAATATTTATTTTGAATTGGCAATTTATGTAGCCAATGTTTTATTCCGCTGCGTAGATAATGCATGCTAGGATATATTTTGAAGATATATTTCCTTCAAGATATATGTGGAGAAAGAAGGAGATTGTGCAGGATATTATTCTATAGATATCCTAAAGATTTTGTGGAGATATTATAATATATTCTTACCTAGAATATATTATCTTGGAGATTAAGTTTAGGGTTGAAAATCCCCATATGCAGACACGGTATTTATATACAGTCAGACGTGAAGAAGCGGCTGCGCACTTTGAGAAACCGAGAGCTGAATATCACTTTGCATATTGCAAAGTTTTCTACACAGTGTCTGCCATATTTTTCCTACTAGGGTTGTGCTAGTAGATGTGTGATTTCTGAACGTATCATTCAGCCTGTTACTTCATTGATGAAGCTGCTAGAGAACAAGTGCCATCTGCCGGTGGCTGAAGCCTGACTGTGGGTGCTCTCACGGTATAGTTCACGCTGAAAAAGGAAGTTGTAAATGGTTGTCTAGGCGACATAAGGTGGAGTCCTTTTGTGTAAGATCCTAAAGCATCCCTGCTTCGTAATAGTGAATTATTTCTCTCGGATTTGTCCCCCAGACGTAGGTGTTCTCACCGAACTGGGTTACCAAACTTTGTGTTCTTTATTTCTGTTCGTATTATTGTTCTTATTTTAAATACATCTTAAAGAACATTATAAAGAACATTGAAATTACATAAGTATGTACACAACTTAGAAACTTCAGATATATATGTGGTTTTTTATAAACTTCGGATGATTCATCAACCACTGCATCGATCAAATTCGATAGCTATTAATATCATGTATACAAAATATGATCTCGATATAGTACTTACTTACAATCTGCGCTGATTGTTCCTGAAGATGTTTCTGAAAATGATCCTGATAAAGAAAGCTATGATTTTCTGGAGTTGATGGAAGAAGGTATACAAACTTCTGCATTGGGGCTTGTTACAGCAGAAGTCAATGTTACCAAAGATGTCCTTGAAAATGTTTGTCAGACTGATGAAGTTCATGTCAGTTATGGCATTGAAAATGGTCTTGATGCTGAAAATCTTCAGGCTAGAGAGAATGTTGGTGCTACTATTGAAGTTCACATCGTTAATCTTAGATGTCTGTTTAATTCAAGTATTTATCTCTTCTTCAAGTCAGACTCCTCACATGATTGTTTCGTTCAGATATTTGTTGATGACATTACAATGGAGTTAGAGATTGTATTTTTTGTCTTTCATAAATTTGGGATGATCAAGTGCAAGATGCGAAGCCTATTTATGAAAGTATTTGTGAAGATGATGGAAAGTGAAGCTGAAGTTTCTGAAGAACAGACTTTACTTCAGAACGTATATGAAAGATTGGCATTTCTCAATTTATTTTCTAGAGGTATAAGCTTCAATTGGGCTGTAAGTGATGATCTCTCTGTCAAGGCGTTGGATGGTGAAGATCTTAATGCGTTAAGGACGTCTTTGAACCTGCGTGATCTCTGTGTTATGTGAATTCTCCTTCAAAATTCACTCTTACATCTGTATGATGTAAATTTGGTTTGGTTATTCAAGAGGTGGTTTTCTCTATTGTCCTCTGTTGGAGAAGTGATTTGCTTTTGTCCATATTCTGGAAGTGGTTTTTCTTACATTAGTTTTCTGTGGTGTTATCTATCTCTGGCCAACTGAGAGACACTTATTACCTACTTCGTTTCTTACTTCGAAGTACTCTATGCTTTACATTCTTGTTAGGCTTCTGCTATCCGGGTGCTTTGAGGCCTAGTGTTAAGATCTTTGACAGAAAACATCATGTTGTGGATGTTGAAAGGAAATCAGCCACTGCAAATGTGAGAAAGAAAACTGTAAATGCTGATTTATTAATTGACGAGGATGAGGTTGAAGTGTTTGATGATGATTTACCTACTTCAGTGAAGAATGTGGTGCTGAGTATAGTTAGGAAGAAGCTTGAAAAGGAGCTAGGAAAGATTTCTAAGCACATGAAGTTTTTGTCTGGATACAAGTCTACTGTGGAGAGTGTATTGAAGTTACTCCCAGAAATTGGTGTTCCTAAGTCTTCAGCTGATGGAGCAAGTGGATCAAGAAGGTACAGCTGGTGATGAAGCTTGGACTGCAGTTAACAATACTGAAGAAGGATGCAGCTGTCGATGTTGCTGAAGATGTTCCTCAAGATGCTGATGCAGGTTCAGATAGGGCTGTTGATGATGATCTTCAGGCCACTGCTGCTGCTGAAGATAGTGCAGTAAAAGATGCTGGTGCTACTGATATTCAAGTCACTGATATTGCTTCTTAGTTTGAAGAGATATTTGGAATTTTTCTTCAAGTGTTGATGATTCTCTGGAATTCTTATTTTCAGCTGGGAGATTCTTGTGAATATCAACAAGTGCTTAACTTATTCTTGATCATTGCCCACTTTGGTTATTTAAAGGGTCTTTTGTTTGGATAAATACTGGTAGTTGGAAAAAGACATCTTTCTCATCAGACGTGCAGATTTGAAGTTTTTCAAAGCATTATCTTTGCTCAGTAAAGTTGCTAGAGCCTAGAAGCTTTACTTTTGGTTTTTTCTGGAAAACCTTAGTCGCCAGGCCTTGTTGGTTTTGTCAGAATATTTTCTATTTTTGGTGAAGCATGCTACTATATCTTCTTGAAGCAGTAGTCAAGAAAATATCTCTCCTTCTTGCATGGAAAATGATGGTGTTGATGTCTTAGCTCTTTATCTTTTCGAAGGTTGTTCTTGTGATGGGTGAGCTAAGTGAATTCTTGATAAGAATTAGTCAGATGTTGATTCTGGTTATGACAATG
Organism: Mentha longifolia; assembly: GCA_001642375.2. NCBI lineage: Eukaryota > Viridiplantae > Streptophyta > Magnoliopsida > Lamiales > Lamiaceae > Mentha > Mentha longifolia. Next base: position 23,478,680 of record CM038120.1, on the reverse strand, counting down.
TTGTCAAGTTTCCAACATCTATGAGAAGATGCAAGTGAAGTATGACGCTCATAAGTTGAGTATTATGTTTGGAAAGGGAGCAAATGCTATGCATTTTCAAAGAGAATTTCAAGATATCTTGAAAAGAACTTGAGAGCGTTGACATCTTGTATCAATGCTTGTCCTGTTAAAGCATTGAATTTGGACTTTGGTGAGAGTGCTCGTTCAGTTGAGGGGGAGCATTCTATTTATTTTGCTGGAGATGTGCATAAAAGTTTCTACACATTATGTTATGTGTCGCAGATTGGATCAAGAGTTCGATGTATTGAATGCCGAGGATGTTACACTCTGCCAAGGAGGTTATACTCTGATGATGATATGATGACTGCTGAATGTTACTTTTGGCTAGTTGGTGAATTTTGATTCACTTCTTGTTCCATGTTCTTGTGTCTTGAAGAGAAGTACAGATAAAGGGGGAGTGTTACAGCAATGTTGCTTGGTTTCAGTAGAAGTAGTGTATCCAGAGGGAGTGTGATGCATACTGATGTGCACAGTAGTTGGTGAAGACTGATCTGTTTGGCGGTGTTCTTCAAAATGTCTCTCAAGATGTTCCTCAGAGTTCAGTTCAGATGTCCCTTTGCATGTTTGTGACAAAAAGGGGGAGAAAGATCAAATGCAAGTTTTGAAAAAGCTTGGATGCAGGGGGAGCTGAAAATATCATATACAAGATTGGTTGCATTTGAAGTTGCTTATGAAGCTGTTGTGTTGCTGGTGTGCTGCTGCAAGTAAAGCATGTTGGTTCCATGAATTTTGCAGCAGTCATTCTTGTTATCGTGTAGATTTCTGGTTTGAACTTCTGGTGAGTCATCAATTAGAATGGTTGATTTTGGTCCTTAAGTTATTGATGCTGCTATTAAAAGTAAGTATGTTTCTGATGTTGATTTGGAGTTGAGATGTTGTCCTCTAGTTTGATCTTTGGATTTCTATATCCAAAAAGGGGGATAAATGAAGCATGCCTTCAGGGAGAATCATTGTACATGTTAACTTTGGTGTTTGGTGGATCTGAGTGGGTTTAATATTGGTAAGCTGATTATCAGATCTGGAAGTTCTGAAAGTTCATGTTTGTGGTTTCTGCTGATCTGATCTTATAAGCACTGGTTTATGTTCTTGTTTATGTACTTGATTATGTTCTTGGCTGAAGAACGTTGGTCTTCTGTGTGAAGTGCATGCAATTTGGTTTTGTCTACATAAATGCCAAAGGGGGAGATTGTTGTTGCATACGGTTATGCTATCATAATATTTATTTTGAATTGACAATTTATGTAGCCAATGTTTTATTCCGCTGCGTAGATAATGCATGCTAGGATATATTTTGAAGATATATTTCCTTCAAGATATATGTGGAGAAAGAAGGAGATTGTGCAGGATATTATTCTATAGATATCCTAAAGATTTTGTGGAGATATTATAATATATTCTTACCTAGAATATATTATCTTGGAGATTAAGTTTAGGGTTGAAAATCCCCATATGCAGACACGGTATTTATATACAGTCAGACGTGAAGAAGCGGCTGCGCACTTTGAGAAACCGAGAGCTGAATATCACTTTGCATATTGCAAAGTTTTCTACACAGTGTCTGCCATATTTTTCCTACTAGGGTTGTGCTAGTAGATGTGTGATTTCTGAACGTATCGTTCAGCCTGTTACTTCATTGATGAAGCTGCTAGAGAACAGGTGCCATCTGCCGGTGGCTGAAGCCTGACTGTGGGTGCTCTCACGGTATAGTTCACGCTGAAAAAGGAAGTTGTAAACGGTTGTCTAGGCGACATAAGGTGGAGTCCTTTTGTGTAAGATCCTAAAGCATCCCTGCTTCGTAATAGTGAATTATTTCTCTCGGATTTGTCCCCCAGACGTAGGTGTTCTCACCGAACTGGGTTACCAAACTTTGTGTTCTTTATTTATGTTCGTATTATTGTTCTTATTTTAAATACATCTTAAAGAACATTATAAAGAACATTGAAATTACATAAGTATGTACACAACTTAGAAACTTCAGATATATATGTGGTTTTTATAAACTTCGGATGATTCATCAACCACTGCATCGATCAAATTCGATAGCTATTAATATCATGTATACAAAATATGATCTCGATATAGTACTTACTTTTCTGAGAAAAGCATATATGTCTTTCGGAGCTGATGAATCCGATGTATGGTATCCTCGTTGGGTTGTGGCGTAAGAAAAGCCGGCCCCGACCGGCCAGTCCAAGAATATAATGCTAGCCATCTGAAACAAGTAAACATGTTTAAAGATGATTCGTTTCTTGAATATATGTGAGGTATAAAATAATAAAATGATCAAAACCTTTGTCCACGAATATGGATTCAAGACTAGTGATGGTAAGCTCAATCCGCGCTTTGAAGAATCAAAAGTGATCGGACCTGAGGATGTACACAAGTTACATGATGAATGAACATGACATTCTTGTATGATTAGGGTAGAATGATACCGAATTCGAATACGAGAGTGGAGAAAGCAGAGCAAGCAGGGCCACCGGTGATGGACAGTACAAGGGGGTCATTCTGTGCATCTCTCTCCGACTCAATAAAGTAGTAAAACAGTTGTTGCTCATCACTTCGTCCCACGGTAACATACCTAAAAATGCATCATTTTTTTTTTTCTATAAAAAATTCCAGTTTCTTGAATTTATGCAAGAAATGTGACATAGAATTGCAGTGAGTAAGAAGCTGACCCCGTCTCGAGCTTGAAAAGGAGGTCTCCATCGAAACCCGGAAGATTCGTTATGATAGTGTGTGAATCTGCAGAGCATTGGCGAAGGAGAAGAAGAAGAAGAGTTAAATGCAGAGAAATAGAGAGAATAGTTGTTTCATGGAAATTAGCCATTTTGATTAGAGGTTTAAAAAAAACAAATTTGGATTTGAGATTTATTCATCAAAGATATGAAAGTTTAATGATTCTCTATTGTGTTTCCGCGTTATGTCTACTAATTAAATCTAGTTATACAACATGTGCAACATAAGTTTGGGAAGTAGAGGTAGGGACCGTAGGGTAGCAATACTATATGTTAATTTAGATTTGGCTACACTACACAGTTTTCAGCTATATGGCTAATAGAGCCTTAGATAGGGATGCCAATTCTTAAATATGGTAACATAAAATTCCGGTAATGTAAATTAAAGAAGTTGTAATTAAAATTTAAAAAAAATGAAAAAAATAAATAAAAATTAAAGAAGAAGTTGTAACTCCCCTTACTCTATCAAAACCTATAAGGTTGATCTAGAATTTCTATCAACACACTATGCTCAAAATTAAAGCCATATCAATTCTCTTTATATTTCTAAAACCTGTCATGGTTTGATAACAATCAGCTCCTCAAAAAAAATATATATACAGCGAATATTGTGATGATAATTGAGAAATAGACACAATAATAAGAAGAAAAAAAAAACAGAAAAATAATACGGTGATGATAACATGCATCTACTTAATTAATATTAATCCCTATTACATGTGTGTAATAGGGATTTGTGGCTAAGCCAACTCCCAAAACATAGCCAACAAATGTAAAGTAGAATTAACTAATTAATTATTAATTAGTGCAGTGCCCGTCGAAATTCGACGGGAACACTAAATGTTTCAATTTTTAAGTAATAAATAAATAAAAAATATAATGTTATTATCCATTTAAAATAACATAAAAATGCTGCAATTCATATAAAATGTTTTAGCATTGAATTTTATTATAAAAAAATAAGTTAGAAAGATGTAGTAGCATTTATCGGTGTGTTAGCACCCGTCGAAATTTGACGGGATCAATTTATGTCACATTTTTATAAGTATATATAATATTAAAAAATGATATTATTATTATTATTACAAAATGTAGAATTTTGACAATTTTTATTAGAAAAAAATATTATGGCTGAATTATATTAGATAAAAATAAGTCAATAAAATACATACTTCTCGTTTAGTTTCAATAACTTTCAATGTTTTATTATTCATAATAATAGAAAAAATAGGTTAATGAGGATAGTATTTCTTGATAGTCGTACTCATTCAAATTTTTTTTGTTAATGCGCCCGTGGTATATATAATAGTTTAATGATGGATACTTTTTGACAATAATCACTTTAAATGATGGAGTAATTTTTTAAGTAAAATTCAATATATTTAGTTATTTAAAAATAGTAGTATTGTAGCAATATGTTATGGAAAAAAATCAGTATGAGATCATACTGCATTTGACAAAATAAGTCAATGTTATGTAGGATTTGTGGAGGAGTTGGGCTTCTTTTGTACTCCATACATCCCATTTCAATATTTTCATTTCATTATTTTATACCTTACATATATTCAATGAATTTTGATACAATTTTAAGGATTCAATATAATAAAAGATAACTTGAGAGTGGATAATATTTTTTGGGTAATTGAATATATTTTGAATATCAATCCACTTATTAGAAAAATATGTCAAGTTGGTGTAACATTTCTTAGGCAATTGATAATTTTGAATGTCAATGTATTTATTTTTTAAAACTCTTTTTACATGGGTTATCGTATCAATATGATTCTCTAAAGGATCGATATGATTAACTTAAGTAAAACAACACACATGAATTGAGCATTGAGATGCATAATTAATAGATTCTGTAAGTTGAGGATGGATGTGATTCCTATCCAAAATTTATCTTCTTCTTGTTGGATTACAAAGAAGTATAAGTTAAAATTTTTAGACAGTTGTACTCGATTTAATTAAATATTAAGTCGTCCGTTAATTATTGAAATTCAAAAAAAATAATCAAGAGAGATAATATTTCTGATATCATTTGTTGTTATATTAACATAAAATTAGTTAGGAAAACATGTCAGTTCTCGAATAGTTTAATTCAATTTAAATATTAAGCCGCCCTTTGTTCAATGTAATTGAAAATAGGTCAAGCATAATTTTTTAATTAAAATTTCTTAAATAATCCATGTGAGACAAATAAAATTAATGGATATTAAGCTAAAATCATAAAAATTTAGAAAAATAATTATAAAAATTCAAGATAATGCCATGTAAGTTTATTAGTACTCCGTAAGAAATTGAATATGACTTACGAATTTATGGTTAAACTTTTGTTTTATTTTTATTTTATGAATGTGTTAGTTTTATTCGTTTTGCATATATATTAACTCGTTTGTTGGTTTAATGTAATAAAAAAATATGTCAAGGAGGGTTAATATTTTTTAAGTGATTATAACTTATACTCATTTTGAATGTCAAGTTGTCCATTTTGAGTCTTGTATATGGTTTAAGAGTTCACTTTGTTTAATTTGATTTACGATTTCAATAATCACTAAATTATATAAGGAGACAAAGAACAACATTTTTTTATATAAAAAAAAAGGTGATTTATGATGTTAGTGGTGAGAGGGTTCACTTAAAGTGTAGAATAAGTTCATTTTAATAATAAATGTGAGTTAAATGAGATATTTTAGTAAATAAATGAAAATAGTGGCGTAAAATCCTAAAATGTAATGGTGTAGTAGTGTACACAATTAGAAAATGCATATTCTGAAGATATATCCCGAAAAGGAAAGAGTTGATACTCGGCTGAATTGGAGGGAATATAAAAAAAATATATAAATAAAATAATTAATTTTATACATATTATGTGTTGTGTGTACTTAAGGAATATACTATCCACCTAAGCAAATCCAGCTTCCATATCAGTATTAAAATTGAGGAACGACTCCATGTGCAAACCAGACACAATCGACATGTTGTGTATTTATATGGAGATTATGAAGGTTGTGCCCAAAATCAGAATTTGACAAAATGTAGTGTATTTAGAGATAATTATCTCTAAAATAAATACTCCCTCCGTCCCTGATATTAGCATGCTGAGAGAAACGGCACGCAGTTTTAGACAAAAATAGTGTAAAGTGGAAAAAGGTGGAGATAGTTGAATAAAGGGCCCACACTAATAGTGAAAAAAAGTAGAGATAGTGAAAAAATGTGGCCCAGTTTGGTAAGTATTGAAATAAAAAATAAAGTGGAATGGTAAATATGTATTTTTACTTAGGAAATCTTTCCATATTTGGAATGCATACTAATATGGGGGACGTCCCAAACAGAAAATATGCACACTAATATCAGGGACGGAGGGAGTATGTAAATGTTGGCTACACTACTTTGTCACGAGTCTAAAGGTGTCAAAATTTGTTTCCATCATATTTGGGTAGAGTATCAACCACAAAAATGTAGACCCGATCGGATTGGCCTAACCTGATATGCCTCAAACTCGATGGGCTTCAACTGGAATAACAGTGTAAATTATATCTTCAACCGAGTTGGGCTTGTGTTCGGCCCGGAGTCCGCGTATAGCCCAACAGGCTGAAGCAGAGCCCGGCCCAAAGAAACATGAAATATAACCTCGAAATAAGAAATGTCTGATAGCAATTGATATATACGTTGCTCTTTTTTTAAAAATATACAAATATTTAATCGATGTTTAACATTTCATCGACATACGTTAATTTCTTCAATATTCACTATTCAGTAAAAAAAAAAAAAACAGATAATCTCGTCAAATATTTTTAGCAAACGAGCTTTGAAGTATTAATAGCACTATTATTCCTTGAATAGCAAATCTTTTTGAAAGCATCGCCTTCATTAAAGCAACACAGCTTGTCCTCATCAATTCTCCCAATCCGACTCCTCCGCCGTAGCTGCTCTCCGCCGCCGCCGTTTTCCTCCACACTATATTCCCCTCCGAATCAACATCAACCTTGGCGCCGCCGCCTTTCCCCGGGGAAAGGAGTTGCATCAGATCACGGAGATCTTCGCCGTCAATCTCCTTCGACTGCCCCACGTTGTACTTCCGATTAGTTTGAGGAACGGTGCAGTTTACTACGCTGCGCCGATCGCCGCAGTTGCAGAGAGCCTCGGCGTAAATGCCTCTCGCTCTCGTAACAACTCCGCCCTTCTTCTTCTTCGCCATGGCTGATATGATCTACCTATATTTTCTGCGCATCTCAATTAATACTTATATACATATATATTATAAGGTGATGTGAGAAAATGGTGTGGAATGGTATAATGGATGGTTTCGTTTTGATCAATGATATGAATCATTATGTCGATGATTTGAACTAAACGCCACGGCAAGGCTTCAAAACACTCCAATTGAAGGGTCACGTGTCATGTGTGTGTAGAGAGAGAGGACATACTACCTCCATCCCATATAATTAGTCTACTTTTGCTTTATTGACTTTTCCGGCAGACGTTTCCATCGAAATATAGTACGGGTTTTAAAACATAATTTTGAAGTAATTTTTTTTACGGGACATAGTATCCCGTAAAAAAAAAACTTCAAAATTATGTTATAAAACCCGTATTAGGTTTCGGTGGAAATGCGTGCCGAAAAAGTCAATAAAACAAAGTGAACTAACTATATGGGATGAAGGTAGTATGTCATAAGTCCCCAACTATCTTGCCACAATTTGACAAACACGCGTTTTAAAAATAATGTAATTGACTTGTATGTTTATTGATAGTTAAGATTAAATTTCACCTTTAGTTAGGGATGTCAATCCAGCCAACCCACTCGGTTTCGAGTCAGCCCTGTCAGGTTTTAAGTTATTCGATTCGGTTTGAATCATACTTAATTTTTTTCGTGCTATTAATTTTCGATTCTAACCTTAAACTTTCAGGCGTGGGCTAGCCCGTCGGGCCAAGAAGTTGACGATAATATGAAATCTACATCGATTTTTTTTAATAACCGTTATTTGTAAAAACAAATAAGTTATGTGAGTATCATCTCAGACACTTTATCTCATATTATTTGATTCCAACTTGCACAATATGTAATAAGTAATTGCTTGAGATGTAAAAAAATATTATTCATTAATTTTTTTATTATGTGTTGTAGTACAAAAGAGAGATATATTATTATGACTACAAATTAACATGGAAAATTACTAATATTTTTTACAAATATTTGAATCAAGTCATAAACTTTAATATTTGATGCAAAATAATAAAATTCAACAATTACATTATGAAAATTTTCGGGCTATCAGACCGACCCTATCAGATTGTCGGGCTATTCGATTCGGTCCGTTTGCGTTATTTTTTTTTCGATTTAGAAATATTCGACCCTAATCCGGTTTTACCGCTGATTACGTCTCGATTAATATTCCTATAATTTTTTTGAAGATAATTAACATGAAATTTAAAGGTCGTGCCATGAAGAATTCAAACATGAGACTTTTGATCCAGGAGATTAATCCTCCGCCGCTAGCGAACCCGCACACAATATTTCTACTTTTATTGTATTGTAATGTTTACCTATTCAAGTTCATTAATTCTCACTTGGGCAGGAAACAGTTGACGCTCCAAAATTCTGTTTTCACAGTCCAAACAAAGGTAGAAACAGCAATCATAGGCATGAAATCATTGCTTTATTTACTCATTTTAGTAATTGCGGCGATCAAATTCAAGTCTTCTGCTGCTTCACAATCAATCGTGGAGACCCTGCCTGGTTACGCCGGAACTCTGCCTTTCAAACTCGAAACCGGGTTCCGTCTCTCCATCCAATTCCTCTTTTTTTTTTTTTTTTGTCGGAATTGATCGATGTTTAATAATCAGATATATTGGAGTGGGAGAGAATGAGGAAGTGCAGCTGTTTTATTACTTCATTCAATCGGAGAATGACCCAAGTAGGGACCCACTCTTTCTCTGGCTCACCGGCGGCCCCGGTTGCTCCGCCTTTTCCGGCCTCGTCTACGAAATCGGTCATCCATCACTTACTTCTCTCTCTCTCTCTCTCTCTCTCTCTCCTCTCTCTCACACACACACGCACACACACTGATGTCGTTTTGTGCTGTAACTTTATCTATTGGAAATTTGGAATATTTTGAGGTGGCCCTAGAATAAGAGTTGTTGTCGGTGGCAGTTGGATTTTGGTGCTAAAAACTTTGAACTGAATTAATTTTGTAGGTCCATTGGCATTTGATGTTGAGAATTTTGATGGGAACTTACCTTCTTTCTTGTTGAATCCATATTCATGGACTAAGGTTCACTTATTGTTTACACATTCATAAATTCTTGATTGATTGCCATATTCTTCAATTCTTGATAAGATAAAGAGTATTAAAATTTGCAGGTAGCCAACATTATATTTGTAGATTCTCCGGTAGGAACAGGATTCTCCTATTCCAACACTTCACAAGGCTATGCAACCTCCGACACCAAAGCAACACTAGATAATTATACATTTCTAAGGAAGGTAAAAGTAAAACTAGCAAAATAGGTATCATCCCTTTTGATAAAATAGTTGCAGAGTTTGAAGAAGCTATGTATGTGTTGTAAAACATAATGCAGTGGATGTTATCTCATCCCGGGTTTATCAAGAATCGCCTTTTTATAACCGGAGACTCTTACGCAGGCAAAATCGTTCCCATGCTTGCTCTTCAAATAGCCAAAGGTAGTGAGTTGCCATTTATAATGTTTATTTCCTCAAGATTGAGTTGAAACTGATGCTGATTTTATCAGGCAATGAAGCTGGACTGCAGCCAATAATGTCACTCAAAGTAATTAATTTCCCAGTGTTTTTTAGATTTTAGCCAAATCTTGATTGCTAATCCTTTACTGCTTCTTTGTTGCTATATATGTATAAGAAGATAATGATTTTGAGAAATGGGATTAGGGCTACATTGTTGGGAATCCGGTGTCGGATTCGGATAAGGATGTGAATGAAAGGATACCTTATGCTCACAGAATGACTCTCATTTCAGACAAGCAATTCATGGTAAGAAATTCTGAGAAATTTATATCTAATCAAGATTTCAGGTGTTGTTTATCAATCAATTATTATTTGTGAAGTAACTTCATGCATTTAGCCACTCAATCATTCTTAAATATATTGGCTTCTAAAAGATAAATAATTATTGTTGAATATGAATATGAATTCAGCTAGCAAGAAGCAGCTGCCATGGAGAGTATGTGAACACAGATCCAAATAATGTTCAATGCCTATATGCTCTCCATGTTGTCAAAGAGGTACACTAATCTTCGGCTCTCTCTCTTTTTTAGTGTTCCAGACATGGATGATGATTTCTTTTACCTTCCGTTGAAGTGCAGTGCATGAATCTCATCAACGATGCCCACATTCTGGAGCCGAAATGCAAATACGTATCTCCAAAACCGAGTGATTTTTTAACCTTCCAACCATCACTAGTCGATGATCCAGTCGACCTTCTTTCCCTAGATGGACTAAAATGCCGCGTAATTCTTCCCTGTGTTTATCACATGTTTGCCATTTCATCGTTGGATGTATGTCTTATCACAAAGCTGTCATGATTTGCAGAATCAGAATTATGTGACGTCTACGTTTGGGCGAATGACGAAACTGTGAGAGAATCTCTGCACATCAGAAAGGTGCATTACATGATCCATTGCATAACTTTCAAATTATACCATATATATATATGTATATAACTAGATGAAGTTTTTGTGGTTGAAAATGAATTAGGGAAGTACAAGTGATTGGAAAAGATGTAACAAGAGCTTAAGCTATGAAAATGATGTGGAAAGTGTTGTGGAATATCATCAACTTCTGAGTAACAGAGGCTTCCAAGCCTTGGTTTACAGCGGCGATCACGACATGGTTGTACCTTACATGAGCACGTTGAAATGGATACGAGGGCTCAATGTCACAGTCGATGAGGAATGGAGGGCGTGGAACGTCGATGGTCAAGTAGCAGGGTTAGATCTCTGCTGTAACAGCTCCAAGATGTTGAATCAAGTTAAAATTTTAATGCTGAAATGCAATATTATCATTTGCAGATATACAGAGAAATACAAGAACAAACAAGCCTACATCATGTTTGCTACAGTCAAGGTAAGGAAATTTGCAACTTATTATATATGTAGTGATATTAAATGAAGAAGATACTATATTTTTTTTATTTTTAATTTTAATTTATGCAGGGGGCAGGGCATACAGCACCAGAGTACAAGCCTAAAGAATGTTTAGCAATGATTAGAAGATGGCTCTCTTTACCCATTGTAAATCTTCCAACATCTTTCTTTTCTTCATTTTTGTGTACACATCAAGATATAGAGGAACGCTCGGATGCCTACTGTGGGCACGCTTAATGTGCTCACGAGTGACGATAACATAAATAAAAAAGTTAATAAAAATCATCCCAAAATTAATGAAATCCTACTAAAAAATAAAACCCTACATAAATAAACTAAACCAATTGGAAAAATTGTTGACGTGGCATTGCCATATTAGCACATTAAGTGTGCCTACGGTGGACGGTGAAACGTTTCTATCAAGGTATATTCCAATTTTTTCAAGCAAAGTTTCATTGTTGTTCTTCTTTTTTTTTTTTCTTTTTTGTAATTGTAAGATGCCCTAATTAACAATCAGTTTTGTAGAATTTATATAGTTGAAGTTTATATTTCGTTTAGTTAAAAATCTTTGAAATTGTTGTTTGGCTATTATATAATCATTACAGATTTGTACAATACCAAAGGTAACTTTATTTAAAAATTTGTGATAATCAAATTAAATTGATGAAAAAAAAGTAATTGATAAATTGATTTTAAAATCGAGCTCTAATCTATATGACATGTTTTAGAGGCTGTTCCACTATACATACATGCACTATATAAGGTTGTTTATAAATTATTTAAAAAAAAAAAAAAAAAAAAAAAAAAAAGTCCATTAATTATTGTATTGAGCTTATGAAGTGATGAACAGCCTCATCGAAAAATTGGATAACGTACGTCCAAAAACATGTGATAAAGCAGGCTCTAAAAGAAGAGGAAATACATGGCGTAGAAAAAATTTCCAAACCACGTGCTTCTACTAATTCTACCAACCTACTTACTCCATTCTCTTCTACAACCAAACCAATAAATATTGTACCAAAATTTTAATTTCTACTCTAGTCTTTCACTTTGAGATAGCAAGCAAGAATCTAGGCATGAAATCATTGCTTAGTTTACTTGTTTTAGTTCTACTACTTGTTGTGGGAATCAAGTTCGAGTCTTGTGCTTCTCAATCAATCGTCGAGACCCTACCCGGTTTCGACGGTCCTCTGCCTTTCAAACTCGAAACCGGGTTCGTCTAGCTCTCTTCTTTTTCTTTTTCTTTTTCTTTTTCTTTTTCAATTTTGATTTATTTTGTGAATAATATTCAGATATATTGGAGTGGGAGAGAATGAGGAAGTGCAGCTGTTTTACTACTTCATTGAATCGGAGAATGACCCAATTAGGGACCCACTCTTTCTCTGGCTCACCGGCGGCCCTGGTTGCTCTGCCTTCTCCGGCCTCGTCTACGAAATCGGTCATCCATCACTTACTTCTCTCTCTCTCTCTCTCTCTCTCTCTATATATATATATATATATATCTCTGATAAAAAAGATGTGATGAGTGATTTGTTTGTGTAGGTCCCTTGAACTTTGATTTGGAGAATTTTGATGGAAACTTGCCTTCTTTCCTAGTGAACCCATATTCTTGGACTAAGGTTGATTGAGAGAATACTCCATCAGTCCCGTTTTTTCTTGAAATACTGGATAAATAGGAGTATTGAATTTTGCAGGTAGCCAACATTATATTCATAGATTCCCCAGTTGGAACAGGATTCTCCTATTCCAACACTGCACAAGGCTACGCCTCCTCCGACACCGAAACAACGCAACATACTTACACATTTCTAAGGAAGGTAAAAAAATACTAACACAAAGTAGGAGCATATGTGATCATCATCGTATTCATATAGTATATGTCGCATTTTTTTATATATACTATAATGGCAGTGGTTGTTAGCTCATCCCGACTTTATCAAGAATCGCCTTTATATTACCGGCGACTCTTACGGAGGCAAAATGGTTCCCATGCTTACTCTCCAAATAGCAAAAGGTAACAAACAATTATTTCATTTTTCTTCTTTAATTTCTTTCATTATTAAGTTGAGAAAAATTTGTGTGCTGGTTTTACCTGCAGGCAATGAAGCTGGACTGGAGCCAATTATGTATCTCAAAGTAATCTGCAATGTTTCTTTATTTCAATTTTGATTTCTTATTTGTGTTCATAATAATAATAATTTAGAGGAATGGGATATAACAGGGGTACATTATTGGGAATCCAGTGACAGATCCAGATAAGGATGAGAATGAAAGGATACCTTATGCTCACAGATTGGCTCTCATTTCAGACCAACAATTCAAGGTACGTAATTTGACAACAAAACTCAGCTCAATTGGTAAGACGCTTCCCTTCTAACGAATAGGTGGGGGTTTTGAGTTTCCTTAAATGACGAACCATAATTAGTACTCCTTTGAAAAAAAAAAAAAAAACTAGTTTCACTTAATTATTAATTTGTCATGTTTAATTAATTTATTGGCTAATTAATTGTAATTTCAGCTAGCAAGAAGGAGCTGCCATGGACAGTATATGAATGTAGATCCACATAATATCCTCTGTTTATTTGCTCTTCGTATCGTCCAAGAGGTACATATATCACTACTACTAATTAGTTTTGCTAATTAATCAATGTCAATTGGTGTATTTAGACTAAAAAATTGTGAATTGTTTAAATAATGTAGTAGTAGACATGGAATTGATGATTATATAATAATATTACAATTTTGGGTTTTATTGAAGTGCAGTGCATAAACCTTATCAACACCGGTCACATACTGGAGCCAATATGCAAATTTTTATCACCAAAACCAAGTGGTTCTAGAAGCTTCCAACCATCATCGCTAGTAGTAGAGGATGATGATTCACTTGACCTTCTTTCCCTCAGTAACCTCAAGTGCCGCGTACTCAATCTCTGCCTATCACATTTTGCCACGTCATTGTATTGTCTTAACCTTATTAATTACAGAGCTGTCTTCATTAATTTTGCAGAACCAGAATTATGTGACTTCCTACATTTGGGCGAATGATGAATCTGTAAGAGAATCCCTCCACATCAGAGAGGTACGAACAAAAAATACTCATGTACTCAAGTGTTGGGAGTTTTACACAAAAATTCAACAAAAATGTCAATAATTTGACAAATTTACAAGAAGATAAAAGAAAAAAAATATTTGGTGGAGGCTTATTAAGCCCCATGTAAGTGTTGGAATATGTAGTCTGAATGGACTATACGCAAAAGTTCAATCCCGATTATCCAACTCGTTGCAAAGTTGGACAAGGGTTCGGGGGCTGAATTGTTGGGTCCACATTTTTTTACCCATACGGAATCCTATTGGGCTTAGGATTAGAGCTTGGTTGCTATTTTATTTAAATAACATTTTCTTCTTATAATACTAGTAAACATCTCTGGCCTGACATCGCCCCAAATGTAGTTACTTCGTGACGAACTGAGTAAACAAATCGAGTGTTTTTTCTTTGTTTTTGTATCAATTTGCGTTAATTTTATAAACGTAATACTATTATGTCCACCCCCTGTAAATTATTCCAATTTGTACTATAAGCATATTTAATATGTCTACAGTTGATGTTACAATAATGTTTTGTTTGAAAATGAATCAGGGAACGGTGCCTATTTGGAAAAGATGTAACAAGAGCTTAAGCTATGAAAGTGATGTGGAAAGTGTTGTGGAATATCATCGAAATCTTAGTGATAAAGGCTTTCAGGCCTTGATTTACAGGTATAGATGTCAAATTTGCAGATGATTATCACGTGTCAAGAGAAATGATAAATCTATCGGATTTTGTATATGGAAATTCACATGAATCTCGTCTCACCTAACAAGATGTAGTAGATCATTTTTTGAATATGCAATAGATGATTCGACTCGGGTTTCGACTCGTTTTTTTGTTTTCAGTGGCGATCATGACATGAATATACCTTACATGAGCACGTTAAAATGGATACGCAAATTAAATATAAGCCTGGAAGGAGAATGGAGGGCGTGGAGCGTCGATGGTCAAATTGCGGGGTAAACTTTTCTTCTACTCCTATATATGATTATAAACAATGATGAATAAAGTGAATTAAATCTCACTACTCAACTATAATCTAATTTTTTGCAGATACACAGAGCTATACAAGAACAATCAAGCTTTCCTCATGTTTGCTACAGTCAAGGCAAGAAACTAAATATGCATGTAGTTTCTATATATAGTTACATATATTAAATGAAGAAATTAAATAAATTTTTGGTGCTTTTGTATTTTTGTAGGGTGCAGGACATACAGCTCCAGAGTACAAGCCTAGAGAATGTTTAGAAATGGTTAAAAGATGGATATCTCTCTACCCACTGTAGATGTTTAGGCAACACTCAATTATTTAATTCCACTTTTCATTAAAACAAAATGTGAATTCTTCATATATTGATTATTATTGTTGTTGTTGTGGCCGAACTATGAAATAGTCTTAAAACGACTTCATTTTATTTCAAGCCTATATGGGTTACTCAAACTTTTTTTTTTTTACTCAAATTCATCGGAGTCTAACACTGTCGGACACAGATATAATAATAATAATAATAATAATAATAATAATAATAATAATAATAATAATAATAATAATAATAATAATAATAATAATAATAATAATAATAATAGTTTGATACGACTATGGAAGAAGATAATTATTTAGTTCAGTCATTTATTGAATAATATTTCATTTTATTTTATATAATTGGACTACTTGTTAATCCCGTAGTTTATGTCATAAGCATTGTTATATACTTATATTGTTCATAGCTTTGAAATTTAAGGGAAAAATAACAAATTGAAATTTGATTTTTTTATCTAATTTGTGAAAGTAATGACACTATTAATAATTTTTGAAGTATTAGAATAAAGATCAATAAAAAAAATTAAACCAAATTAACTAAACTAGTTAGACCAAATTAAATATATTTGGAATAATTTGTTCGAGCCTAGAAATAAAGTATTGGGTTTGCTCCTAAATCCTAATCCTCTATATTTACTTCTTAGTTCAAATTAAGAAGATATCAAGAAAGATAAACATTACTATAAGGATTAAATGAAGAGTTGATGAATATGTGTATATATATATATTTGATACTCCCTCCATCCCATGGCATTAGTCCCATTATTTTTGGTACAATAACCAATACCATGTGAAATAGAGGGATTTAAGGAGTATTCTCCACCACTAATTACTTCCCTTTTATGAAAATGAAACTAATGAAAGGGACATACGAGGAGGAAATTGAGACTAATGCCATGAAACTGGAGGGAGTAGGTTATTATTAATCTCTATGTACTTTGAAAATTATTTTTGGGAGTTGAATAAATTTCCAAGACACCTTGAAAACGAGTGAAATTTTTGGGACCCACTCTTTCTATGGCTCACCGGCGGCCCCGATTGCTCTGCCTTTTCCGGCCTCGTCTATGAAATGGGTCATTAATTTCCTCTCTCTCTCTAGATCTCTCTCTCTCTCTCTATAGATGTCATTTTGTGTTGTGAGCTGTGATTGATTTGTTTAATTATGAATGTTAATTTGTAGGTCCACTGGCCTTTGATGCTGAGACTTTTGATGGGAACTCGCCTTCTTTCTTGTTGAATCCATATTATTGGACTAAGGTTGAGAATTGAATCGTACTTACTTATATTCATTCATAATTCTTGATTAATTTCCTAATCGTTCCACATTAATTATTATGATAATTTTGCAGGCTGCTAACATTATATTCATAAATTCCCCAGTGGGTACAGGATTCTCCTATTCCAACACCTCACAAGGCTACGTCTCCACCGACACCAAAGCAACTCAAGATAATTACACATTCATAAAAAGGAACGTAATTTATTAAACGACCAAAATAAATATAGTTGCAGAGTTTGATGAAGCTACATACATATGTGACATTCTAAAATATATTAATGCAGTGGTTGTTATCTCATCCCGAGTTTATCAAGAATCGCCTTTTCATTACCGGCGACTCTTACGGAGGCAAAATCGTTCCCATGATTTCTCTTCAAATAGCAAAAGGTAGTCACTCACATTTGTTATAAATAAGCTTTAGTATATATTACTCCTGTTTGGTAGAGTAAATATCATAAGGTAACAAAAGTTGTATTGATTAATCTATCTGTTTGGTTATGACTCAGATTAAAAGAACCATCTTTACTTCAATTTTAATCACACCCTCCCCCTATGATTATTTTAATCTTAGAAGCCACGATAATTTTATCATAATTTTCTCTTATCCTAATGTTTATTTTATTTCTCTTGTTTCTTACTCTCTCCAAAATTAAACGGCTGATTTTAACAGGCAATGAAGCTGGACTGGAGCCAATAATGTCTCTTAAAGTAATGTTTAGACTTGTTTGTTTACATTTTATTTCAATCTTGATTTATTTCCTTGATTATAATGTTATATTAATTATTTTGCTATGTATAATTAAGAAGATAATATTTAGTGAAATTAATGGGATCATCAGGGCTACATTGTTGGGAATCCAGTGTCGGATGGAAATAAAGATGACAATGAAAGAATACCTTATGCTCACAGAATGGCTCTTATCTCAGACCAACAATTTATGGTAAGAAAATTTATATCTCATCTAGATTTTCGGGCCCCACGCTAATAAAGTTGTCCATAGCTACACTTGAATATTGGCTTCCAAAAATTAAAATCATTGCTGAAACTATCAATTTCAGCTAGCAAGAAGCAGCTGCCATGGAAAGTATGTTAATGTAGATCCAAAAAATGTCGAATGCCTCGATGCCCTTCATGTTATAGATGAGGTACGATAGTAGTAGTAATTAAGCACAAATGTGAATTGATTCAGATTATGATGATGATGATGATGATTTGCCATTATAAAGTCCAGCGCATAAATATTATCGACTATGCCCACATTCTGGAGCCAACATGCACATACATTTCATCACAACTAGTCAATGATGGACTAAAATGCTGCGTAAATCTTCCTCATTCTCGTCACATCTGTACCATTTGATCGTCCAATTCGTGTCTTAATACGAAGCTAGTCATGCTTATAAGCACGAGATTAAGGTACGAGTACGGTGTGGAAAGTGTAGTTGAATATCATCAAAATCTGAGTGACAGAGGCTTTCAGGCCTTGGTTTACAGGTAATATAATCAATTGGGCCTATGTTTTGTTCAGTTTTTTCTGGGGAAATTAATTAATTGATTTAATTACTTTTTGTTTGGTTTGAGTAATAAGTTATTCATTACACTCAGTAAAATAACAGCTACTGTAACATTCAGTAAAATAACAGCTACTGTTAACATTTCCCTTCTTTTTCCATTCTCCTACTTGAACCAAACGAGTACTAAAACTGAAACTGGTGGGTGGTTGTACTGTAACTAACATAATAACTTACAGTGGCGATCACGACATGGTTGTACAGTACATGAGCACGTTGAAATGGATACGAGGGCTCGATGTCACGGTCGATGAGGAGTGGAGGCCATGGATCGTCGATGGTCAAGTAGCAGGGTTAGGTCACATGGAATTCTGCATTAAAAAAAAAAACATGAAAGAAGAAGAACTCATCATTTTATTTAAGTGCTAAACTGTATATGATTTTGATATATTTGCAGATATACGGAGAAATACAAGAACAAGCAAGCCTATATCACGTTTGCTACAGTCAAGGCAATAGAAATTTGCAGATAATTAATTGATGATGTAGTGATATCAAATGAAGAAAATCGAATTAATTTTGGTGTTTGTATTTTTTTTAATGCAGGGGAAGGGCATACAGCACCAGAGTACAAGCCTAAAGAATGTTTAGCCATGATTAGAAGATGGTTATCTCTCTACCCATTGTAACATTTTTCTTTTCTTCTTTGTTATGTTGTGAGATGCCCTAGCTAATTATGGGCATCGCGATTTTAAGTATTATTCCCTCCGTCCCACGAAGTAATGTAATCTCATATGGAATATATAGCCTATGAGTATATCCATTTTATCCTTTTTTTTATAATTTTATTACTCCCTCTGTTTTCTATATTAGTATGACATTTTCTATAGGCAGTGTAATTAAGAAAAATCTGCTAAAGTTAGTAGATGATAAAATTGTTGGAAAATATGTGCATGTGTTGGCATAACGGTAGGGGTTTGAAGTTCAGGACCAAAAGTTTTGAGTTCGAGTCCTTTGTGGCGCGACTTTTAAATTTCATGTCAAATTGTTTAAAAAAAAAAAAAGTTGGAAAATGATAAAGGGTAAAATTTGAAGGAATAGTTGTTTTAATATCGACCTTACCTTAATACAAGGCCCCAGCATTTCTTAGTATGACTAGCAAACAAGAATATTAGATCATATTATAAATTAATATTACACTCACTCAAGATGACTCGAACCTCCGATATCTCTAGGTTGGAGGGGAAGCGTCTTACCAACTGAGCTGCGCTTCGTTTCAATTATATATAGATCTATCTTAATAAGCGTTTCAGATTTATTTTTAGAGCTATTAAGATTTAGGCAATACATAATAAAGTTGTTTATAAATTCAAAAAAAAAAAAATGTTATACGGTATTGTATGGAGCTTATGAGCTAAGCACAATATCCTTATCGAAAAAAATTGATATAATGTCCAAAAGAGTAATGCTTCAATGCCCACTGTGGGCATGCTTAATGTGTCCATAAATGACGTGATATTGGAATATATAAGGAAATTAATAAAAACCCTACCAAAAATAATTAAACCCTACTATAAAAAAAACTAAACCCTAACATAAAAAATTAAACCCTAATTTTTTTTTTACAGATGTGACACTGCTATATAACTGGTGGACACATTAACGTAGATATGAGAGTATTTCTAATATCAAAAAAAGATGAGATAAATTAACAGCCTCTAAAAGAAAAGTACAATAACACGTTTAAGAAAAGAGAGAAAAGGGAAGAAACGATAGCATACTATTCCTAACACGTGCTTGTACTAATTCTTCCAATCTACATACCTTACCCCCTTCAATTAAACAACCAAACCATTTATCTCAAAAAAAAAAAAAAAAAAAACAACCAAACCAAACAATATACTAAACTATAGCAAGAACCTAGTATGATAGGCATGAAATTGAAGTCATTGTTTGATTTACTTGTTTTAGTATTATTAGTAGCTGTGGGAATCCAGCTCCAGTCTTGTGCTTCACAATCGACCGTCGAAACCCTACCCGGTTACGACGGTCCTCTCCCCTTCAAACTCGAAACCGGGTTCGTCTCTCTTCTTCTTCCTCTCTTTTCTTTTTTCTTCTTTGTTTTTGACTTATTTAGTGAAATACGTTCAGATACATTGGAGTGGGAGAAAATGAGGAAGTGCAGCTGTTTTACTACTTCATTGAATCGGAAAATGACCCAAGTAGGGACCCACTCTTTCTCTGGCTCACCGGCGGCCCCGGTTGCTCTGCCTTCTCCGGCCTCGTCTACGAAATCGGTCATTGATCACTTACCTCTCTCTCTGGAACTCTCTCTCAGAAAGATGTGATGAGTGATTTGTTTGTGTAGGTCCACTGGGTTTTGATTTGGAGAATTTTGATGGAAGCTTGCCTACTTTCCTAGTCAACCCATATTCTTGGACTAAGGTTGATTGAGATAATACTCTATTAGTCCCGTTTTTCTTGACTCGTTTCTTGAAATACTGACTAAATAGCATAGATTTTTGCAGGTAGCTAATATTATATTCTTAGATTCCCCAGTTGGAACAGGATTCTCCTATTCCAACACTGCACAAGGCTACGCCTCCTCCGACACCGAAACAACACAACATACTTACACTTTTCTAAGGAAGGTAAGAAATTACTATCAACACAAAGTATGAGTATATATAATCATCATCCTATTCATATATATGTCGCATTTTTGATATATACTATAATGGCAGTGGTTGTTAGCCCATCCCGACTTTGTCAAGAATCGCCTTTTCATTACCGGCGACTCTTACGGAGGCAAAATGGTTCCCATGGTTGCTCTCCAAATAGCAAAAGGTAGTGACTCACATTTTACAAAATTAATCTTACAATGTTTATTTCATTTTTTTTTTTTATTTGTGTCTTCTTTATCAAGAGTAAGTTGAAAAAACTGCTCTTCTTTTTTTTTTTTTTTTTTTTCTTTCAGGCAATGAAGCTGGGCTGGAGCCAATAATGTCCCTCAAAGTAATCTGCAGTGTTTGTTTACATTTATTTCAATCTTGATTTATTTTCTTGATTATCATGTTACACTTCCCTCAGTCCCTGATAGATGCATTAAATTTCATTCGGCACGATAATTAAGAAAAATCTGTAAAAGTAGTTGGTAGTTGATGATAAAGTTGTTAAAAATGGATAAAAAGTTGAGTATTTTCTTTTTTAAGAAATAACACATATTTGAGGATGTCCAAAAAAAGTACTACATCCATCCTATTATATTAAAGCTCTTTGCTCATTATATTAAAACTCTTTGCTTTTTGATTTTTCGGCACATTTTTCCACCGAAACCTAGTACGAGTTTTAAAATATAATTTTGACGTATCCCGTGAAAAAATGAATACGTCAAAATTATATTTTAAAACCCGTACTAGATTTCGGTGGAAAAGTGTGCCGAAAAATCAAAAAGCAAAGAGCTCTAATATAATGGGATGAGGTAGTAATTTTTACCCGTATATTAGTAACGGAGTGAGTATTATTTTGGTGTTCATATAAACATAATGATTTAGAGAAATGGGATCATTAGGGCTACATCATTGGGAATCCAGTGACAGATGAGGATAAGGATGCAAATGAAAGGATACCTTATGCTCACAGAATGGCTCTCATTTCAGACCAACAATTTAAGGTATACTTTCACTTATTTCTCAACTTGAAATAAAAAAATACCATATATATATTTACAATTTCTTTTTTCGAGCAAATTTAAAGTAAATGTCACTTGCATCTTACTCCCTCTGTTCCATTAATATAGGGATAAATGACTGTCTTTTTGTCTCCGCCCATTAGGCAGTCAACTATTCCTATATCAATGGGACGGAGGAGTGTATATATTGACTCAATCTAGACTAATTATAATTTTAGCTAGCAAGAAGCAGCTGCCATGGAGAGTATGTTGATGTAGATCCAAAAAATATCAGGTGTTTATTTGCTCTTCATCTCATCCAAGAGGTTGATCACTTTTCTACTACTAAATTTTCTGATTAATTAATGTAAATTGATTTCTACTAGAAATAAATGATAATTGTTTTAATGTATATGATTTTGGGTTTTATTCAATTGCAGTGCACAAAACTCATCAACACCGCTCACATTCTGGAGCCATTATGCAGATACACAGCACCAAAACCAAGTGATTCTAGAAGCTTCCAACCATTATCGCTAGTAGATGATGATGATGATGATCCACTCGGCCTTCTTTCCCTCAATAAACTCAAGTGCCGCGTAACTAATCTCTGCCTATCACGTTTCGCCACATCATTATATTGTCTAACCTATATATGTCTTATTAATTACAAAGCTGTCTTAATTATTTTTGCAGAGCCAGAATTATGTGACTTCCTATATTTGGGCTAATGATGAAACTGTTAGAGAATCTCTCCACATCAGAAAGGTATACCTGAGCCATGTGCATAGACATGCTTAACATAGATATGCTTAACGTGTTTACAGCTGACGTGACATTAAAAATGCAACGTTCGAAAATAAATTAGGGAACGGTGCCCAATTGGAAAAGATGTAACAAGAGCTTAAGCTATGAAGGTAATGTAGAAAGTGTTGTGGAATATCATCAACTTCTTAGTGACAGAGGCTTTCAGGCCTTGATTTACAGGTATATATTTTTATATCGAATTCATAGATGGTTGTCGCTTGTCAAGAGAAATGATAAATCTATTGGAAATTTACATGAATAGTAATATTTAATTCTTGAACATCTATAAACAAAATGTGATAGATTTCTCATTTCTTGGAACATGCAATAGAGGACCTGAGTCGCGGTTTCGACTACAATTGTGATTTTTTTGATTTCAGTGGCGATCATGACATGAGTATACCTTACATGAGCACGTTAAAATGGATACGCAAATTAAACATTAGCTTCGATGGAGAATGGAGAGCGTGGAACGTCGATGGCCAAGTTGCAGGGTAAACTTTTCTTCGCTATACGTACATACTACCTCCGTTCCGCTCGAAGTGGCCTTGTTGTTTATTCAATGTGTTTATTATTTATACCACCCATTTGAATAAACAACAAGCCACTTCGAGCGGAACGGAGGTAGTAATTATAAAAATACGGTGAAAAACGTATAATCTTATTCTTTGGATCTTTGCAGATACACAGAGTTATACAAGAACAAGCAGGCTTACATCATGTTTGCTACAGTCAAGGCTAGAAAACTATACATGCATGCAATTTTTATAGTTATATTAAGGGGATGTTTGGCTAAGCTTATAACCTCTTTAAAACAGCTTATAACCTCTTAATATGTGTTTGGCAAAATAAGCCCATCGAGAGTTTATAAGCTCCTTAAAAATAAGTTCTCTCACCCTAATTTATTTTTACATCTGATAAATTCTTCAAATATCTCATAACTTATTAGTGCTTACAAAGCCGAACACCCCCTAATTAAATGAAGAAAATTTAATAAATATTTGGTGGATGTATTATGTGCAGGGTGCAGGACATACAGCTCCACAGTACAAGCCCAGAGAATGTCTAGAAATGGTCAAAAGATGGTTATCACTCTACCCATTGTAGATGCTTAGCAAAGATGGGGATTCTTCTTTTGTTGAATATTACATTTATCACAATATTAGGGCATCCCTAACAGGAAGCCCAAAAAGTGTGCTCTCTCCCACTTTTCCGGTGGAGAGAGTCTATTCTCAAAACGAGCCCCAGTGGTTGGACTCTCTCCAAATTTTTATTTTTATTTCAAAAATTGAATTTTAATGTGTATTTTTGTTATTTTGATTTTTATTTCAATTTTATTTATGTATAGAATTTAATTTAAGAAATTAACATTTTGAATTGAGGACGTCGATATCGATCAATGTATTGCTTGAATTGAGGATGTCGTTGCCGCCTCGGCTCTTCTTGGACCTCATTCTTCTTCTTTCGTGCTTCTGCTATTTTTTGACAAATTTGGAAGCCTTCTTGCAGCTGTTGGTAACATGTCGTTGGAAGAGCTTGAAGAGATTGATGATGAAGACTTTTTTTTTTTGGTGATTTTTTTTGGAGAAAGAATGAGAAATTGAGGATGAATTGAATGATATTATATGAGATTTGTGTGTGATTTGTGAATCGAGGGAGATGTATAATGTATTTAGGCTGCGTTTGGTAATCATCTCAAGATGAAGAATGATGATTCATCTCAAGATGACTCATATGAATAGTGTCAAGATGAATTATTCATCTCACTATTTGGTAGCAAAAAATTCAGACCCGGATGATATTATATTGTGTTTGGTACAAATTGCAAAACTCTAGATTAAAATTTAAATTGACTATTTTACCCTTATTAAATACCCCTACCGATTTCACTTTTTTTCGTTGAGATTAAATAGTACCTTTTATTATTTATTATTTATTACTTTGTATTATTATTATTATTATTATTATTATTATTATTATTATTATTATTATTATTATTATTATATTGTTGAGTTATTATTTTTATTATTCTTGTTATTATTATAATTATTACTATTATTGTTATTATTTATTATTATTATTATTATTATTATTATTATATTATATTGTTGAGTTATTATTTTTATTATTCTTGTTATTATTATAATTATTACTATTATTGTTATTATTTATTATTATTATTATTATATTTATTATTATTATTATTATTATTATTCTTGTTATTAGTATAATTATAATTATTACTATTATTATTATTAAATTATTATTATTATTTATTATTATTATTACTATTATTATAATTGTTACTATTATTATTATTATTATTATTATTATTATTATTATGATATTATTTATTATTATTACTATTATTATAATTATTACTATTACTATTACTATTACTATTACTATTATTATTATTATTTTATTATATTATTATTATTATTATTGATTTATTATTATTATTATTACTATTATTGTTATTATTTATTTATTTATTATTATTATTATTTTATTACATTATTATTATTATTATTATTATTATTATTTGAAATCGTATAAATATATAAAGGTAAAATGGTAAGAGAGAGAAAGTATTGTGTTACTGTTTTAATGAGTTCACCTCATCCGACCAAAAACGTGAGATGACTAAACAAGGCGGAACAATGAAATATCAACGGGCCTTGTATTCATCTCGGGCCCTCTAGTTTATTTTAGTTGGTTACCAAACAGTGAGATGAACCAAGATGATATCTCTCATCTTGGTTCATCTTGGTTCATCTTCTTTACCAAACACACCCTTATAGAAAATACAGTTTTTTATTTTTATTTTTATTTTTTTTGGCAGGGGCAAGGCATACAGCACCAGAGTACAAGCCTAAAGAATGCTTAGCGATGATTAGTAGATGGTTATCTCTCTACCCATTGTAACATTTTTCTTTTCTTCTTTGATATATTGTGAGATGCCCTAGCTAATTATGGGCATCGCAATTTTAAGTATTATTCCCTCCGTCTCACAAATTAATGTAATTTCATATGTGCTATCTTATGAGTATATACGGAGTACTTTTTTTCTGTTTGTTTTTTTTTTTTTTTTTTTTACTCCCTTCTATGTTTAAATGATATTTTTTGGATACAGTAATAAGAAAAATATGTTAAAATTAGTTGAGAGTAGATGATAAAGTTGATAGAGTTAGACAAAATTTGTTTCCAAGATTTTCTTCTTTTTTTGTTGCAAAATCTAAGATGTAATGATTTCTCTGACTGATTTAATGATTGATTAGGTTGTTTATTTATGGTAATGTATTGAAACAAACAAGGATTTTCTTCATAGAAGACAGAGAGAAGGGAGATGATAGAGACACAGTGAATTACAAAAAATATATATTTTTTTGACACATCATAATTAATTTGGGCAAAAATCTAATATATGTCAAAATTGAACAAATACGGAAAAGTTTGTGTATTTTTTTTTTTTCGAAATTTTGAGTAAAATAATAATTAATTCAAAATTTGTGTATTTTATCTTAACCATTTACTAATTGTAAAATCAACACAAAAAAAAATAAAAAAATAAAAAAAAATTACTAATTGTATTCAACAAAATTAAACCTATTCAACTGTTATTGTTTGATAATTTTCATGTACGGCTTTTTTTCGATTCTATCACCTCTACCTAGATTCTCCAACTGATTCGCCGTCAATTGATTTCAATCTGCTGCTTTCTTTTTCCTAATTAGGGCAAAAAACCGACGATTCGATCGGAAACTTTTGGGTGAGAGTGAAGAAAGCGGCAGTGGGCGGAGAGAATGAATGCTAAATGGCTCTCAGTTCGCCGTCGATTAGTAGCGCTAATTATCGTCTTTCCCTCTATAACTCTCTCTCACCCACAGCGACGTCCATGAACAGTTTGCAGAGACTCAAAAGGATTCGATTTCTCAACCGTGTTTCCTTCTTCTGCACGGGGAGCACCTCTAGATCTTCAAAATCCGATCTTTACTCAAATGGGCCGCCTCCCATTTTGCAGTTCCTCAGATTTGGCCGAACGGAGAGCGCTGTTGATTTCGGAGGTGGGAATATATGTCAGAAGAGATTTCTCAATGTAAGGGAAGAAGCTCAAGCTACTTTGTTAGAGTACTTCCATCAAACAAGGAACCTCCCCTTCATTTATGCCGAGAGTTTGAGCAGAAATTCCCCAGAATTTCTGGGTAGGCTGTTGAACATTGTGCTCATCAATGGCGACGATGGCGACGTTGGTCATTCGCTAACGCGGTTTCTCAGGTACCATCCTGTTAATGAATTCGAGCCTTTCTTTGAGAGCATCGGTTTGGACTATTGCCAGTATGCATCGTTTCTTCCTTGTAATTCGATTTTTCTGAGTGATGATGAATTGTTGTTGCATAACTATCATGTTTTTTGCAACTATGGGATTGAGAAGAATAGGATAGGAAAGATTTATGTGGAAGCTAAGGAGGTTTTTAGCTATGATCATGGTGTTTTGCAGTCAAGACTCCAATCTTTGGAGGATTGGGGTTTGCCACACTCCCTTGGTGTTGAGATAGTTACCACTAGTCCCCATCTTTTGACAAGTGATGATAATCAAGAACTCCATGATTCCTTGAAAAGGTTAGAGTATCTAGGGATTGATTTAGACTGGCTTGAGAAGCACTTAAAGGGAGTTGATTCTTGTGATTGGAAATGTATGCTTGGGGTTATGTGTTTATTAGGTGAGTTGGGATTTACGGATGAGCAATCGAGAGAAGTTATCTTGAACTGTCCCAATCTTCTGCTTTCTAGCAGTTGTACCTTGTGCTTATTTAGTCTCTTGTTAAAGTTTGGATTGACGAAGAGTGATACGCAAGCACTTTTTCATCAGTTTCCAAATGTATCGGTTGCTAGCTTCACCAGAAATTTACTTCAAAGCTATCAGTTTCTAGTTGGAATAAACATGCCTTCCCATGATATAGGTAGGATGGTTCGTCTTCACCCACTACTTCTAGGTGAGTGTCAGCTCAAGACAGTCAATAGCGTAGTCCATTTCTTGAACTGTGGAACGAACCGGATTCGTAAAATGGTGGAGGCAGACCCTTATGTGTTAAAGAAATGGGTCCTCGGAGTGAGAGTGGATCAACTGCCGGGGCCAAGCCGAGTTTCCAGATGTAGAGCGATAAAGACTAGGTTTCTTGAAAGATTAGGCTTTGTTGAGAATTCGGGGGAAATGGAGAGGGCTGATAAGATACTAAAGGGGAGGGCAGATGAGCTAGAAGAGAGGTTCGATTGTTTAGTGGAGAGTGGTTTGAGTCAAGAAAGTGTAGCAGCAATGGTGAAATCAGATCCAAGAATTCTCAACTTGTCTAAGGATCTATTAGAGAGAAAGATTGATCTTCTTGTAAGAGATTTGGGCTATCCAGTCTCTATTGTGCTTGACCATCCTATACTTTTGAGCTATACCACAACGAGGTTGAAGCTTAGACTTTTGATGCATAAATGGTTGAAAGATGAAGGTGCAGTGAAGTTAGAGGTTACTTTGAGCACTTTCATGAGATACAGTGAGGAGAAGTTCTTGAGGTGCTGTGTGAATCTTCATCCTAGAGGAACTCAAGTTTGGGAGAGAATGAAGAAAGAGATGGATACATCGCTGGAGCTGCCATGAAAGTAGAGAAGTCAAAGTATATACAAGACTAGGTAAATACATTTGAATTGCATCTTCATATTTGTCATGGAGTTGGAATTAGATTTAAGCTTTTTTTTTTTTTTTGGATAGAAGTATATTTTCTCTTGATACAAAAGGATAGACAGCATTCATTTCATCTTATCTTGAGGATCTCATTTTGTGGCTTAACAATGGTATAGTTTTGATTGGGAGAGTAAGTAGTTCATACTCTACCCCCTTTGAAAAAGAAAGAAGTGATGGATGAGAAATATAGTTCCTTTCTTTTTTCATCTATGTGTAACTGGCTTATCTTTTGAAGCCGAGCTTCTTGCTGCTGTCATGAGTTTGGAAATTGCTTATCAACGAGGATGGCATCACCTTTGGATTGAGTTGACATACATATATTGTCGGTCTTTTTTCCTCCCTTTTTTCACAGGTACCTTGGCGCTTTGCCGGGATGATTGAGCAAAATCACTCACATTTACAGCGAAGGAATCCAGGCTGCTGAAATGATGGCAAATGCTGACATGTTGATGGAGTTTTGCTCATCCGGAAATTGTTAGTTTAGTTAATCAAGATCTGCTTCTTCCTTTCCAATCCATTATAATTGTTCTTTGGTTTTTCTGCTTTGTTCTGTCCTCTCTTTTTAGGTTGTTTTTCCTTTGTAGAGGGAAATCTTTACCCCATTTGGTGATTTTTTCCACGGGGTTTTACTTTTACCAAGTTGATTATACATTTTTTCCACTGGGTTTTACGGTCAAGTTGATTTTACTGAGGCTCGACTTGTGTCTGTTTCTGTATTATGCTAAAAGTTGCTAACTTAATGTTTTTCTTGCGAGTGTTGTGGTAGTAGACTAGTAGTACAACTATTTTATTTTACCCAAAATACACCGAGTCTTTTTTCCCTAAAACCCAACTTAACAGTTAACACCCAAATAAAAAGCGAAATTGCTCGCACGCATTTATCGTCCTTGATAATAGCATAAAATGTGGGCCCTTAAACTTATTTTTTGTTCTCTGTCTAAATATATCTGGAGTCCAGGATTCCAAAAAAAAAAAAAACAAATCCTTACAATCATTAATCAGTAGCCCAAGATTCCTAATTTGGCAAAAGCTTGTTGTCTCAATTAATTTATAGCATAAAAAAATTAGAGGAAATGCATGTTTTTGCCCTATAAGTGTTTAACAAATTAATTTTTGCCCACAACATAAAATCACTCAAATTTTGCCCAATTTTTACCTTTTGTGACTAAGTTGCCCTTATGCCTTAAATTTGAAATCATATTTCATTCATTTTTCATTTTTCATCATTCCTCATTCTTCATTTCTTCTCTTCTTTTCTCTTCTACGTCTCTCTTCATCTTCTCTCTTCAATCCTCCTAAACTTCAACCTTCAAGCTAGGGTTCCTGCTGAGTTTCTGCTGCTACTGGTTCTTCGCGGAGTCGGCGGTGGAGACGGCAGTCTTCGAGGCTCAGGAGTCGTTTTTGCGCTGAAGTCGCTGAAACTTCCGGCAATCTGCGCGGCTCAGGCGACGTTTCGGCGTGCAAGCATTCTTCTCTTCTTTTCTCTTCTATGTCTCTCTTCATCTTCTCTCTTCAATCCTCCTAAACTCCAACCTTCAAGCTAGGGTTCCTGCTGAGTTTCTGCTGCTACTGGTTCTTCGCGGAGTCGGCGGTGGAGACGGCAGTCTTCGAGGCTCGGGATTGAAGTGACGAACTCGGTGCAGAAGTGAGCGAGCTGTTCATTATACTGCGATGGCAGAGATTGGATGACCAAGTTGCTTTTTTTTTGTAGGGTTGTGGATTTTCTTTTTGTTTTGTTCTTATATGGTTTTTCTGAAGATTTAAACCCTAATTATGAACTGAACTTCGATCATTTACTATGTGTTGAAGCTGCGAATTCTTTGTTTCTTTTCGTTCGTTTTTGCTGATCATTTTCGTGCTAAATTTGAAAAGTTATGTTATGAATCACAGCAATAAATGTGTTTCTAGTTATTACTGTTCATTTGATGAGTGTTATTTTTTCTTTTCAATTGTGATAAGAATTTAATCCATTTTTCCTACCACATTTATAATACATGTGATAAGAAACCCCCGTAATTCTTATCAAATTTTAGGCCGAAACCCCAGTATTCTAACAACCTTTAGTCTGAATCTACATTTTTCTAACAACTCCTTTTTTTTGCATGTTGTGTTTTTGTTGCAGTTGTTAACAATATCATCAGTTGCAATGGTATTGGACACATCAAGTGAAAGCTCATCTCGTTGGATTATTGCTGGCATTTCTCAACAAGCTTTGATAGACGCGGATCATTTTCATATTCAAACCGAACCAATTGTGAAGGGTCAGGTTGTTTGCGGTTCCGTCTTTTGTAGTAAGGATAGCATGCTTTCGGCAATTCATTCATATCATTTGAAGAATTCTGTGGAGTTCCGAACTGTCAAATGTGATCCTAAAAGATACCACATTATTTGCAAGTTTGACACGACATGCGGGTTTTTATTGCGAAGCTTAGCGTTGGGCAATGCATGGAAAATTAAAACTTTGGTCGCACACTCATGTGCCAAGGACATCAGGTCATGCGCCGATCCTAAGGTGTCTGCACGAGCCATAGCTGCGTTTGTTGGGCCTCATATGTCTGTGGATGGATTTGTTCTTAGGCCATGCGATATCCAAGGCCAAGTTCGTAGGGAGTTTGGCGTTAGATTGAGCTACCCATCTGCATTATCTGGGCGGAACCGGGCTCTGAAAGCTATATATGAAGATGAAGAGAAGTCTTTCCAGGTAATAATTATGTACTACATTATAAGAAACTCAGTTTTCATGGTAAGAATTTTTACTGATCTTCTATATTTATCGTAAGAAATCTTTTAATTCTTACAAAGTTATCATAGGTGATGAATCTTTTCCATGATGTTATAAGATTTTAGTAGTTTTCTCACTCATCCGACCGTTCGTTTCTAACCATTAAATTTTTTTCCCCCAAGGCAATTGCAAAGTATCTCTACATGCTTGAAAAAATGAATCCAGGTTCTGAGGTAGATTTGTTGACTGGTGATGATTCGAAATTCAAGTATTGTTTCTTTGCTCTGTCCGCTTCCATAAGAGCTTTTCGTGCGTGTCGGCCCGTTATTGTCATTGATGTCACCCATCTAAATGGAAAGTATATGTCCGTTGCATCTACTAAGGATGGGAATGAGCAGATTGTGCCTTTGGCTTTCGGTATTGGTGATAAAGAAAAAGACGAATCGTGGACATGGTTCCTTGAACATGTTACGAAGAGCTTCGGAACCCCGGAGAATTTGTTGATTGTGTCTGATCAACATTGTAGCATAAAAAATGCTGTGGAAATTGTGTATCCAGGTAAGAAAGTTTCATAATTTCTTACAAACTGATGTATCTCAGATAGTTAGAATTTGTGTTTCCAAGTAAGATTTAGTCCCTTTGTCACAACTTTCTTACACACAATCCTTTTTCTTTCTTACCTTATTATAAGTACAGCTCATGGTTTTTGCACGTATCACATTCAAGGAAATTTGCGGAATTCCCGGGAGAATATTATAGAAACATTTCAGGCTGCCGCTAATGCTTTCAAGGAAGATGATTATGAAGAGCACATGAATAATTTGCTCGTCGATGCCCTCTCGGTTCATGCAAAACTTATGGGCATTGGCCCTGAGCGTTGGGCAATTTGTAAATGTCCGGTCCGGAGGTTTGCTTTTCGAACATCAAATGTTGTGGAAGTGCTAAACGCGCGCCTAAAATAGGGTAGGCAATTGCTAGTCACTTCATTACTCGAGTACGCACGTAACCTGGTGCAATCTTGGTTTTATAAGCGTCGGACCATAGCTGATGAAAGCGTTAATGAGGTGACGGAATTTGCCGAAAAAAGATTGGGATTTTCTACCGAGAAAGCTATGTTATATAACGTTCTCCCGATATCTGATTCGAAGTTCAATATTATCTCAGGCGTGACGAGTAACATTGTTGATCTGAGACTGAGGGACTGTTCGTGTAAAGTGTTCCAAATGCTCTTGATCCCATACTCTCATGCGATAGCAGCCATGAGGTAATAAATGTTGTCGATTTCATTAGAATTTTCTTATTATTTCTTACCACATTTTGAATAAACCTTCAACGTTTTAGTTAGAATTTAAGTATTTCTTACTACATGGTTAGAAGTAAAATATTTTTCTAACCGTCGTGTAACAGGTTTAAAAAGCAATCTCCCATCCCATACGTTCATGCGTACTACTCGACGGATAAGTGGCGTCAGATATACGCGTCAGAGGTCATGCCCGTTCCAGACCCTAGTGATTGGCGCGTACCAAACGACATTGAATCAAGGGTTGTCGGCACTCCATCTAATCCTAGGCAGGCGGGACGTCCGAAAAATAATAGGTGTCCTTCCGGAGTTCCAAACAACGGAGCCCTGAGGAAACAGAATGAATGTCCCCAACAAGCAGTTGAAATGGAAGAAGGTGCAGCAGCTGAGGTCCAAAAAGGAGGAGGCCGTGCATGTTCTCGTTGCCATAAATGTGGTCATTATTCTACCACTTGCAACGAATTTATCGAAGTGTTACCTGTGGATGTTGCAGAAGAAGTTGTTGATGGCACCAACACAAGAGGCGTGAAGCGCCCTCGCAACCCGAAAAAATGCGGTATTTGTGGGATTGTTGGCCACACTCGGAAGAAGTGTCAAGATCCCAGCATATTTTTTTAAGTTTCTAAGACCGATGTCAGTTCTTAGCACACTTCTAATTATGTTTGTGCTCAACCCCTGTCAGAGTCAAACCCATTTTTTGCTGGTTTTCAGGCCAAATTATGATTTTTTGTTGTTGATTGTAAGATTTTTTTCTAATTCTGACTACTACAGTCTGAATGAAACAGCTTACGGTAGTAAGAAATTTGCAATTTTCTTACATCTTTGTTGTAAGAAATAACGCATTATCTTATGACTTTTTGTTGAAGAAATTTTGTGGTTGTCAGAATTTTTTAGTTTCTTATATAGGTTGTCAGAAAGTTATAAATTCTTATAACGTTTTACTTATTTTCTAACGACTTGTTCAATAAATTCTTATTAAAAACTGACGACGGCTTGAATTACTATTGTAAGAAATCCATTACATATGTGCCAAAAGAAAGCCGATTATGTCTAGAATTCACATAAAAAAAAGTGGTTGTGTTGTTCCATTTACATAGTACCCACTTCCCAAAAAATAGTTGGTTTTTGTACATGCGTGTTCACCTCCCCCCCAAGAAACCATTACTTACAAAAGCAAATTTGTTTTAAGACTATTACAGCCCCCCCCCCTAGATTGAACGGTATTGAAGTGTCATCCCCAATATTGCAATCCGTGCTGTGAGCATAGATGGTACTCGCCACATGGCGACAATATTTCATCACCTTGTCTGCGTTCTCCAAACCCCTCGGCAGATGTACGTTTGATATGATCCATTCCACTTGCCTCATGCAGTATAGTGTAGCGTCTGCGGCATTGGTTTCCCTGAAGGCCTCCCTACCTGTTGCAAGTTATCATTGTAAGAATCTATTTAGTGTTTCAAGTTATCATTGTAAGAATCTATTTAGTTCCAAGGCGATAGTTGATAAGAAATTAAGAAATCATGAGTAATTTCTTACCTTTCAAAGCCCCAAACTTAAAACCAAACTGAGCCTTCCTGGGGCGGCTGATGTGGTGTTCTTTGTAGTACTCAATGGCTTTAAGGATTTTAGGCATCAGACGTAGTAACGGTATGAACATGCATTTTTTCTTATATTTATCCACATCCCCGAAGGCATGCCCCTTGGCGTCGTGTAGAATTACCTTCTGTGCCTTCAAATCGATTTCGGCCACTGTCCACCCTCCTTGTCTGCTGAAGCTCACCGCTACAAGCTATCATAACATTGTTTTAAATAGTAAGAATTCTGTCAAAATGGTAAGAACAATACAGTTTTCATGTTATGTAACTGTAAGAATTTTCCTTTAAGATTATAAGAAATGTGTTTCATTACCATGTCGTATTCAAGCCAACCCTTCACGCAATCTCCCCACTCTGGCATAGTCCCTTCGGCATACATCATCAACCTCTCCATGTCATGATCAGAAACTTCCTCCGGTCCACGTTTCGAAAACGCGCGGAAGTCAATCCAAGTTCACCCTTCTCTTCTTCATGCATTTTATCAAAAATTGTTTCGATATCATTCTGGTAAGAATGATACATTTTTTCACAAGAATTTTTATACCATCATAAGAAATGTTAAAGTTTTATCACAATATAAAGGCTTTTCTTACCATGAAGTTGCAAGACATGTAAGAAAGTAACATTATTTTGATAAGATTTTCAAACGAACATAAGAAATGTGAAATTATAGTTAGAATTTAGCAACTTTCTTACAGTGAAGATGCAAGGCATGTAAGAAAGAAATATGAAATCATAGTTAGAATTTGATATTTTTCTTACCATGAAGATGCAAGGCATAATGCCTATTTTGGGGTCTACGTCATGCAGTCTAGCCATATCGGGCCTCGATGCCAATATTGAAAGATACGCATCCACATGGTCATCACTCAACTCGCTTCGCTCACCCAGAATTTCATTGAAGAATTCCTTGTAGACGTTAAAAAACAACCCCACATTCCTCCTATCCGATAAACATAAAACCTAAAGGTTACTTTTGTAATTCAAGCTAAAACCAAAATCGTATACCAATTTTATCATAACTTACATCTCATCTTCGCCTTCCATGAACGCGTCAAATTTTTGTGGGCCGGGACGAATGTCTTCTCTTAGGTACGGTGAACGGCAAGCCCTAGAGGGATATATGATCCTGACTGGCCGAACATTCATTGCAACGACTAGGGCTCGCTGCTCGGGCGTAACCTCTTCCGCTCTAGCCAGCGCGTCGAGCTCCTGCTCGATTTGAGTGTCGGTGATAATATAGTCCTATGCAGCATTTTTAACATGGTGTGATAAGAATGACACATTTTCTAGACGATGACATTGTAAGAATTTATTAAAATTCTTATAAGAATTTATTAAAATTCTTACAATGTCATGATCAGAATTTCGACTTTATTTCTAACCAAGGGCCTTTACCATATTTGATTTTTAAAAATCATTTCATTGCCATTTCTTTTTCTTTTTTTCAGATGTATTATTTCAGTTGCATTCGTCGGTGCGAATGGCAAAAAGTATTTACTTCGCACCAAAGCGCACCTCATACAAACGATGGGTTGTGGTAAGAATTATGCGCAAAATATTTTTCACTTCGCACACAATCTTACCACCGTCACAAGGTACGAAGAAATATTTCTTGTACCATTTCGCACTTCGAATAAATACCGCAACATCAACATTACATACCGAAAAAATAATCCAGTCCCAAACTCGGGATTCATACAATATCATAATTTTTTTAAAAAATAATAAAGTTTGTTCTTGAGATAATGCTGAAAACTTGAAAAAGTTTTACGACACACGTGATCCCATGTTTTTTAAACCTGTTCCTCATCCTGCCCCCCGCCCTCCTGGGTCTCGGTCTCCATTGCTTCAGCAGCCCCACTGTTTGTCCCCCCTGTGCCGCCACGACTGTGTCCGTCTCCATTGCCTCAGAGCGATCTACCACAACCGGCTCATTCAAAACCGATTCAGCCATCACCGGAGCTGTGTTGATCTCAGCTGCTGCCTCTGCAATATCTGCCAATGTCACACCCCCAGCTGCAGCCCCGGTGTTAGTATCCGGCTGTTCAGCTTCTTTGCTTGTTCCAGCGCACGGCTTCAAGGGTGGAGAATCAAATGATGGCCGAGCATCATCCTCATTCTGCAGGTAGTCGGGGCCACGTCCGAGGAGTTTGTTGGCGACCTTCTCGGTAACAGCATCGATGACTTTTGTGTGGTATTGCTGTAGGAGCTCCTTCATCTTCGTCATTGTTATGTTGAAAACCTTCTCCGTAGCAGCCTCAGCTATGCTGTCAATCTGCACATTGGTCAAGGGAGCAACAACAGCCGCATTGGGAGGATGGACGTTGGCTTCTTCGGCGTCTTCGTCATCATCGTCCTTGGCTTTCTTATTCCTATTTGATTTGGGATTGTACGTGAAGGCAAAAGGCAGCGGGGCTGGGTCATCAGTCAAGGACTTCCAATAAAACTTTTCTAGTTCTTTTTTGTAGGGCTTCAGCTGGGGCAACAATCCCTACAAAATTTTGAGAGAACATTAGAATCTATTTCACTTAACATCAGAATTTTATATAATAGTTATAAGAAATTAACAGTTTCTTACAAACAAATTTGTTTTGGTCAGAAATTTTTTGTTTTCTTACCTTGAATCAAATCAGCAATATATAAATTCTAACATATATACACTAAGAAAACAACTATTTCTAACCAACACATAACTAATATATGCTCATTGTCAGAAATCCACATGACACAACATCAAAATTATATATCTTTTATAACCATCATGTTGAATTTTATTTATTTTCTAACCAATTAGTCAGAAATTTATAAGTTTTCTAGCCAACTAGTAAGAGATACAGTAATGTATATCCCTTTTAACCAACTGATCAGAAACATACAAATTGGAAAAATTCTGACCAAGATCTACAAATTCTAACCAAGTCTTAAATTTGTAATTCAATTCTAAGAATTGTTCCATTTCTAACTTCAATGCCAAAAATCTAACCTAAACACAATATAATTCTAACGAACATGTTTCACTTAATCAGAAATATGTCTTGTTTCTAACCTTCATGTTAGACATTCTAACCAAAAAAACTTATAATTTTTCTCGTCTTCATATAAACAAGTCCAGGAAGGTTAGAAATAAGCATTTTTCTAATCTTCAGCAAATGTCATGCCCGTACTTTCTTACCACTTAAGCACTTGATCATTTTTTTCTTTTTTTTATGATCAAATGATAACAAATCACATGTCGGAAATAATATTGGGAAGATAAGAAATAAACAATTTCTGATCATGAACTAAGTTTTTATGTCATGTAACTTGCCAGATTATAAGATTTCTTTCTTCTCTAAATAAGAAATGTTTATTTTCTTACTTTGACTAGCAATTTGCAGAGGATTCTAATCTTCTTATTTTTTGCGTACCTTCTTAATTTCATCAGTGGTGGGGTACCCTCCTTTCTTGTAAGTGTACCTCATGAAACGTGGCTCATTCCTATCCCCATTTCGATGGCCGACTTTCACTCCAAAACCTGGGACTGCCTCGAATATCCATGCCTATATTAAAAAAAAATAAAAAAAAATAGACATCATCAAGTAATGTTAAATAATTTATTTTTAATTGTAAATCAGGTATCTAATTAGCTTACGGAGAAGGCTATGGTGTTCCCATTCAGGCTGTAGCTCAGGTGTCATCCTTTCATCACCTTCTTCACGCCACAAATCTCTTTCATCAGGTATTGGAATGAAATACTGCCCCATGGGAAAGCCTCCCATTCCTTGTCATCTTCCAGCAGTACCCACATCCAACGAGGGATCTTCTTCTTATTTCCGGCGTACCCCATTGCAAAACCCAAATACAACAGCAGCTTCGAGAGCTTCACCAAATCATCCCTTGAAGTAGGCACCTTGTTGTTGTTCACTTTGAATTCCTTGTCGATATAAGCATCCCGCACGTCACCTGTTGTTGTTTCCTCTCTCGCACCGAATAGTCTTTCGTAAATGGAATTTGGAGGCAGTTCGTGAGCTGCATACGGGTCAAAGCTCTTGGGCCCAAACTTCAGCCCGCTCACAAGTGCGTATTCCTCTCTCGAGAACCTGATGACTGTATCTCCAATTTTGAAGAAGAGTGAAGTGGGGTCGAAGTTCAGTTTTGGGACCACCTGATGGCAAACCGTGAAATGCAACATATTTCCGCTCCGGGTGCTGAAGTCGTTGAGACGTGTGAACTCTCCCATTGCGGAATTTCTAACCAAGTCGCCCTTCTCATTCCCTATGTACCTCAGAATGTTCACGTCTCCTGTCATGCTTTCGTACCCCCCTGGTATCACTTTGTGCTTTTTATCCAGCAAATTCAGCCTTTGATAATCCCATTCAACCTTGCAGGCATTATCAGAAATAAGCATAGAATGCAAGGGATGTTAAAAAACCATATCACAAGATGACATAATTCACATCTAATTCTAACATATATACACTAAGAAAACTACCATTTCTAACCAACACATAACTAATATATGCTCATTGTCAGAAATCAACATGACACAACATCAGAATTATATATCTTTTCTAACCATCATGTTGAATTTTATTTATTTTCTAACCAATTAGTCAGAAATTTATAAGTTTTCTAACCAACTAGTAAGAAATACAGTAATGTATATCCCTTTTAACCAACTGATCAGAAACATACAAATTGGAAAAATTCTGACCAAGATCTACAAATTCTAACCAAGTCTTAAATTTGTAATTCAATTCTAAGAATTGTTCCATTTCTAACTTTAATGTCAAAAATCTAACCTAAACACAATATAATTCTAACGAACATGTTTCACTTAATCAGAAATATGTCTTCTTTCTAACCTTCATGTTAGACATTCTAACCAAAAAACATAAATTTCTAATCAAGTCTTCGATTTAAGGTTAGTTCAGAATTCCTAATACTTTTGCAACACAAAATCATCATTTTTTTCTGCAGTTCATAATCGATTCCAGTAGTCAATTTCTCTCTTCAACCAATACGTGAAAATACCCAAACTAAACTCACCCTTTCAGCATTCAACAATTTTGCCACATGCAACTCCAATTTCTCAAAAAATACAGTAAACAGCTTGAAACCCTTTCTCAAAAACCCAGACTTTCGGTTTTCCCTTCTATTCAAGTTAAAAAAGAAACCCTTTCTCATCCATCAACAGTTAAAAAATGCAACCAAAATCCACATGCAAAACCCTAGATTTCTCACCTCTACTTCTATGAAGGGATGACCGCTGGGAGGCGCTTGGACCGGCTCCTCCGCCTGCGCATCGGAGTCCGGCGGGTTCTCTTGCGCGTCGGTCCCGTCGTCCTTCCTCTTCCTCTTTGAACTTCGCGG
Organism: Mentha longifolia; assembly: GCA_001642375.2. Classification (NCBI taxonomy): domain Eukaryota; kingdom Viridiplantae; phylum Streptophyta; class Magnoliopsida; order Lamiales; family Lamiaceae; genus Mentha; species Mentha longifolia. The sequence continues at coordinate 23,439,375 of CM038120.1, read as the reverse complement.
CGCCATGGGAGAGAGGAGCGAGTACAACGAAACTGCTCTGTGAAGTGACGGTCGTCGTCGTCGCCGGGGCAATGCCAGTGCGTCTAGAAGTTTGGGTCGCCGGTGAGGATTTTCAGAGAGAAGAGAGTTGAGGGTTATTTGAGAGTAAGGGGTTGGTGTGATTTAATTATTTTGTTTGGGTTGGGAACGTGTGAGTGGGTGGGGGGAAGTTATTTTTGGGAGGAGTTGAGGGTATTTTAGGGTCTTTCCCCAAAAAATGGGCATATTTTATGTTTTTTTATATTTTGGGTATATTTTGATTTTTTATGTGTTAAATGGGCACTTTAATTGTTCACTCAAAAAATTATAGCATGTTTAAATGAGTTTATTAGATGTATTTGGAACACATACGAATGTGACATACTTAATGTAATCACGGCTGCATTTAAGGAAAAAACTCTACCAATAAAAACTAAATTTTAGTGAAAAAAATCAAACCTCAAATAGAAGAATCATTAACGTGATACTGTTGCGCTAACTGTAGACATTAAATAAGAGCGCTTACAATACTCATTTTCACGTATTAAAAGTGAATACGATGCAATTATTAGTCCGTGCACTCAATTTTCATGGTTTATAATTTTAGTTTTTTTTTTTTTTAAAGAATTATGTTTTGTTACAATTATATCACTACTTGGACCCATATGAAATGGGAATTCTACATACACATTTCAAATTTTTGGAGACTCGTTGCAATGCAACCACGATCAAATTATACACAGCTCTTCAAATGAGCTCATACAATTCTGTACCTTCGATAAATCGATTTATATATTAAAATTATAAAAAACGACATATTCTCCAATTACTATAATTTGAAAGATTGAAATTTGAGTATAAAAGTTCCGTCTAATTTACAATAACCTGATCCCACCTTGCCTGTGAATAATTATAATCCTCTTTTTTATACAAATAAAAGCAATTTGATTGAATGAAGCGAAGGGACAACGTATATACAGATAATCTGAATCATTTATAATTTGATGATATAGTCTCCACTGAAACTATTAAATAATCATTTCTATGGAACAAGAAAATTAAGAACGCGAAATAATACCAGAATTTTCATGATCTCACTTCTCCTTCTGTTTTTTTATTTTTTTATTTTTTTTATTTTTTATTTATTATCGTAGTAAAAGAAAATATTATTCGAGTAGCTGAACTAAAAACTTATCCGTACCGAACATAAATTCAGCTTGATAGCAGCGTTACTGTATCCAAATCCAATCAATAGATTTCAATACATCGTTAATAGAAACAAAATTAGCAAACATTTATCCGATGAAGAAATTAAGACATTTTTTGCTGCAAATATAGACTTCCGCCTCAATTTCCAAAAAAAAGAAAAAGGACTTTGGCCTCAAATCTACTACCCCCAATATTTTACTCATTCAATTAACATTAGAGAGAGAGAGAGAGAGAGAGAGAGAGAGTGAGACGAGACATGTACATAGATGAGATGAGAGAGAGAGAGAAAACAAAATTCAAGGGAGAGGCTTCTTGCCAGGGCGATCGGCGGTCTTCAGAGTCCGGTCGATGATTTTCCGAGCCTTACGGCTGCGGATCTCCACCCTCACACTCGCGCTCTTGTCCATTTTCATGTACGGCTTCTTCTTCGACTTCTTCAACGATCGAACCTTCGATTTTATCGCCTCCACCAAATTCTCCAACTGATTCGCCATTACTCACTCCAGAAACCTCCAATCCGCTGCTCTCAGTTTCTAATTAGGGCAAAAACCGAGGATTCTATCGGAAACTTTCGGGCGTGGGCGGAAGAGTGAAGAAGAAATCGGCAGTCGGTGGAGAGAGTGAATGGTGTATGAAGTTTCAGTTCGGCGTCGATTAGTAGCAATATATATAGTCATTCTACACTGCGCTCGTGGCGTGCGCACGTTGACTATCGCTGTTTGCGTGTCTATATTAATTTATAGCATGGTCCTTTTTTTTAATTTTGGAGAAAGCAGTATACATTTAAATTAGTGGGAAAATGAAAAATCGTAGTAAACGGGTTTATTTAGAAATGTAATATTTCAATAATTATTCAATTCAAATATAGGTTTCGATCCTAATAGCATGCTTCCCTTGACTTTTGACCAAGTTGGTTTTTATTTTTATTTATATGTTTTTTTGTTGGTGAGTTCGATCTTACTCAGAAAAATATATGGTATGTGTCATTTATGATTTATCACGCATATCTAGGAATGCCGAGCTCAATGGAATTATTATTATTATTATTATTATTATTGTTGTTGTTATTATTATTAAAAATAATTATCGTAATTATTTAGCAATGCTCTAATAGCTACCCTGAACATATGTAATGTGTCCACAATTAGCATGATAATATATTTAAAGAAAACTTACAAAAAATTAAACCCTGCTAAAAAAAAAAATTAAATGAAAAAACTATAGACGTGACACTGTAATATCAACGATGGACACATTAAATATGTCAGAAAAACTATAGACACGATACTGTCATATCAATGATGAACATATTAAATGTGTAAACATCGGCGGGTGGAGCGTTTTTGTATAATTATTATTGTTTTCCAAGATTTACCAAACGCATTTGACCAAGATCCAACAAAATATGAGTAATAATGATACGAATACCCACTCAAATATGGACGAACAAAATAATTATAATATTGGTACTAAGATTGCTGCAATAATATACGAAGAGGCGCAATTCAATTGGTATGATATTTTTCTATTTAACTAATTATTGTGAGTTTGAACTATTTGGAGTGTGTGCACATTACTTAAGAAAAAAGATTGCTTCAAGAATTTCTAGTTTGAATCTACCAATAAAATTGGAGAAGAAACATTATATTTATGCAACCAAATCATTCTATGCAGCAATATAAATAATAAATTATTAGTCAATTTTGAAAGCTAAAAGATCATCAACATCCAAAGTTGTTCTATAGTACTCTACGTCCCATTTTTCATGACACGTTTTTATTATTTTACATTCACATATATTCAGGAAACACGTCATGAAAAACGGGATTGACGGAGTATTCTACCAATTTCAGACGAAGAATTTGAAGGTTGCCACGGTGGAGGCAGATTTCAAATATGATTTTGATGTCTCTAACCCAAACAATGTGGAGAGGATCCTTTTCCCAGAATAAAAAATAAAATAAAGAGGATTTGGTTTAGACAACAATTTCTAGTGAAATGAAAAGCAGAACCTTATCAGCCACATCTAACATGTCACATTCAATAGTGTAATAAAAGCATCAAAAAATTTCAAAGTCTTGACTTTGATGATATATTTCTATTCATTAATGCTTATTTCTGCTGAGCAATAAAGAATAGTGCCAAAAATTCAATGTACATGTTCAAATAATGTTCAATGCCTGGACTGGACACGGCTAATATTTGAGAATGAAAGTCAATGCTCATCCACATTCATTAAATTAAATCAGTAAAACAAAATGTACGTATACGGAGTCAAGTACTCAACTCACTCTTATTGTACTTCTTTAGCCACAATTTAAAGAAAATATAGATTATAGTTCATGCCAAATTTAATTTAGGTTTGAAATCGAAAAAAACCTTACTGTTTAAATTTATTTACACGTGTTTCTTTTTTCCTATATCGATAACAAAGTTATAAAAAAAATGAGGGAGATAACAAATTAATTAAGAACACATAATAACGGGTAAAAATATAGAGTAATAAAACACAGAAAAAGTATTATTTATTTGGAAGAAAGGGTGAGGGGAGAGCAACGGATGGGATCTTCTATCACACAAAACGTACATGTTTATAATATCAATCATATTTATTACTATAAAAATAAAAATAAAAAATTACAGTAAGACAATCAAAATGAAATTTATGACTAATTCAAATTTTAAAAACGTATAAGTTGAAATGAACTGCTAAAAATAATTATAAATTCTAATTGAATTAATAAACTTTAACAAATAATTTTAAGATTACAATATTTTAAAATTGAAAAAAAAAGAAAAAAAAGAAAGAAAGAAGAGTGGAATACCAAGATTGTGTCAAGAGTATCGTATGTGAAAGAGAGGGTAGGGAATTCTCTTTTAGTTAAGCAAACGATTCCGTTCAGCTTATAATAATTTGAACTAATTCCATAAACGTTGACATTTTTAATTAGAAATAATCCTACTGTGGAAGTGACCGTTGGACCGTAACAGGGGGCAGATTCACCAATGATATACTTCATCCGTCGAGTTTTTCTTGACACGTATCTATTTTTTATTTTTTATTTTGACACGTATTCTGTATTTTTTATTTTACGCTCATATCTATCTATACCATATTATAAAATAGCCTTGTTTTACAAATTTTGATTTGCCTATTATACCCCTATTATATACTACATTCATCCCATATATTTAGAGCACTTTGCTTTATGCACGTATTTCCACTGAAACCTAATACGGGTTTTAAAATATAATTTTGTAGTATCGTTTTTTTTACGGGATACTATGACACTCATCCCGTAAAAAAAACGATACTACAAAATTATATTTTAAAACTCGTACTAGGTTTCAGTGGAAATACGTGCATAAAGCAAAGTGGTCTCTAGTAATATTAATTTTAGGAGTTATGATATAATTGTATATTGATTATATATCATAATTGTACTCTTGAAACTTATAATAATTAATCTTAGAAGTATTATTCTATAATAACTCTTTGTCAAAGGGTTAGGCACACGGAGGGGAAAATTTAACATAATTATTTATTATTTTAGAACAACATGATGATACTTAATTAAATTACATTTCAATAAATGTATAGATTTGTCCCCTTAGAGATAAGAAAACAAAATTTTGCCCAAAATATAAGCTTACACAAATTTTGCCCAAATTTAAAGTGATGAGACAAATTTGCCCTTATTATGTATGATATAAATATTTTTCTTTACTCATTTCCATTCTCATTTCTATCTTCTCCCTCTCTCTCTAAACCTTAGAAGCTCCACACTCTCCCTCTCTCTCTAAAAGCCCTAGAAACTCCTCACTCCTCACTCTCTCTCGACTTCTTCTTCTCCGACTCCGACGCCGTTGCTGCGTTGATGCTTCTTCTCAGGCCCGGCGGCCTCTCTCTCTCTCTCTCTCAGATCTAGTCGGCGGAGCTCACCTCGAACATGGCCGACCTCACCTCGAAGAAGAAGACATCGCCGGCGACGGGCTAGGGTACCGGATCTCAAGGGTTTGGAGGCAAGGGCGACAGGACTAGGGTTCCGGATCTCTAGGGTTTGGGACGGGGCTAGGGTTCTTTCTCTCTCTCTCTCTCTCTCTCCAGTTTTCCAGATCTTGATTTTATTCCAGATCTAGATTCATGCTTGCAGTGGAGAATGAAGGTAAGGTGTTTGATGATATTCCCCATTGAAGGTGTAATTCTTTTGTTGTGATAATTGCATTTTCGTGGTAAGAAAATACAAAATTATCGGTAAGAAAATTGCAATTGCATGGTAAGAAATTTTTTGTTGAGGGTATAAAATTGATGATAATTGGTAAGAATCTGATATTTTTCTTACTTTATTTTGTCTGATTTTGATGTAACAAATTTTCGATAAGAAAATTATTTGTTCTTACATTTCACTTCTTTGTTTTCGGTAAGAAAATTTGATATTTTTTCTTATTTTAGGATTTACGAATTGACTGCTTTTTTTGTAAGAATTGACCGAAGATTCTTACTATAATTTTAGTGATGTGAACACTGTGCTGAGATAATTTCTTACATTGTTTTTGGTTATTGATGATAAGTGGTAAGAATCTGTCATTTTTCTTACTTTGTTTTGTTTGATAAATTGGTAAGAATTTGATATTTTTCTTACGTTATTTTTGTAATAAAAGACTGAGTATTTATGGTTTAAATTTATGATTTTTTGTTGTTCTTGACATGTTTTGTTGTGGTAGTTGCAATTTCGTGGTAAGAAAATACAAAGGAGGAGAAGGGTAATTTACACAGATAATTTCTTATATTTGGTAAGAATCTATGATTTTTCTTACTTTGGTTTGCTTGATAAATTTGTAAGAATCTAGCTTTTTTCTTACGTTATTTTGGTAATAAAAGACTGAGTAAGAATCTGATAATTTCTTACTGTTTTTCAAGTTATATAAGAATTGTATCATTTCATATTGTAGGAATTATTCGGCTGACGACGGCTATGAGACGTGAAAGACGAGAAGATATCAATTTCTTACTATATCTGTAGTTTTTTTTATTTTTGTTTGGTAAGAAAACTAACAATTTTCTTCCCAACATCTGTAATATTTATTTTTATTTTTTCATTTCTGAAACTAATAATAGTGTCTTAATAAATGATTAAGTGGTTAGAAATGTGATGAAATTTCTTACCAATGTGTGTGATTTTCTTACAATTCAATGTACAATTAAATACATTTTGTTTTTTTTTTAAGAAATTAGAGAACTTGTCAAATTTGTTACCAAATTTTTTCGTAAGAAATTTCTAAAATATTATAAGAAATTATAATATTTCTTGCTAAGTTATTTGGTAAAACGTAATGAAAGATAAAATTTCTTACGAAACGAGTAAAAAAAGATAAGAAATTGATGATTTCTTACCATGTTATTGGTAGAAAAAATTTAAATATCATGCGACTCCTTACAGTATTAAAAAAAAAAAAAAAAAAAAAAAAACTGAAATATGAGTGGGAGAACTAAAATTGAAATTTTTTTTTTGGCTTGAGGGGCATTTTAGTCCTACCATACAAAAAATGGGCAAAATTTGTGATTTCTTATATTTTGGGCAAAATTTAGTTTTTTATCTTCAACTAGGACATAATCCTAGTTGCCTCTATTAATTTTAGGAGTTATGATATAATTGTATATTGATTATATATCATAATTGTACTCTTAAAACTTATAATAATTAATCTTAGAAGTATTATTCTATAATAACTCTTTGTCAAAGGGTTAGGCACACGGAGGGGAAAATTTAACATAATTATTTATTATTTTAGAACAACATGATGATACTTAATTAAATTAAATTTCAATATTTCAAATATATATAAAAGACACATTGATAAAGTATTTTTAAATTAGCAAAATCTAAAATCCAAAGTTAAAATAACTACAAGAAGAACAATAAGACGAGAATTTAACAACATATTTTGTATTTTAAAATTTTAGTTCTCATCAACATAGTATTGATTTGACATACGTAAAATGGACCAAAAAGAATTGAGCAATTGATACCATAGAATTTGATGCTTAGAAGACAAGACGAAGTTATAACTCAACAAAAATAAAATAATCTTATTGAATTTAAAGTTAAAATAAAGAAAATTAATAGATACTATATATAATGTATTCGTATATGAACGAACTGTTTGAATTTTAAATTATTTAGATTGAAGATGAGAATCATTTATGGATATAAACTAATGGATAATGTGACACATCTTGATTCTTTGGATGATATGTTAATTCCCATGTTAATTTCACCTCTTCTCAATTAATTAAATTATATCTTTAGTTTCATTGCCCTCTATTTTAGTATGACTAACATCAAACTCTTTATCCTCTAATATTGAACTCCTTACGGGTATCATAGTTATTGATCTACTTGCACACACCATGAATGACACAATTCATTATAGTTATCCGACTTATCGAATCATTTCTAAATTTCTTCACACAATTTATTCAATTGAGACTACATTATCACCATATTCTTCTTCTTTTTTTCTTCTTTTTTATGATATATGTAAATCATCTAAAATATATCATTCAAAATTATTCATATCTTTCTCTTATATAAAAAAATTTCCTTTTAATTTTTAATGATATTTTGCGAACAATAATTATTTTAGAATTTTATGAATCACTTTGTTCTTAAATACTATTAATATACAATGTACTAGAACAATTATATAATTTTAATTTAATTGATAGAAAAAGAGAGACAAATGAATATAAATAGGTCTTTCATATTATTACTTTCGCCAAACTTTCAAGAACTTTCAAAATATGAGTAATATTTATAGAACTCTATTTTATTGGTATAACTTTGTCGGCATAATACTCGAAGTTGTTTTGATTCAAGGTAATTTTATAATTCATTGATGATTACTATTTACAAGCAACATCTATCCACTTGAATAATACAATGTGTTTTTACTTTTCTTTATTTAAAGTTGTTTAATTTGATTGGTTTATCATTTTTTTTTTCTTATACGGAAAAGATGGGATTTAAAAAACATAGTTTGGTTCATCTTTTGTCTACTATTTACATGAGCTTGCTAATATTGTGTTGAAATTAATAATTCACAATCAATATTATTTTAAATTTTAAAGATTTGTATTACTATTCAATTTTTTTTTTTAAAGGTAAAATAAAAGGTTATATGTGCAACGCACGTAATCCCTGCTAGTATATTTAAAAAGCGCGTCAAGAAAAACAAGACATAGGGAAATAGAAACATGCATCATCTTTCAAATGCAAGCGAGTTTTTTCAACTTGTACACAAAATCTTTTAACTAGTTTTTGACTTGAATGGCATTTCTCCCCTATTTAATTTTCACCCACGACTGAATAGAAATAATATATAGAACCAAAAAAAAGTCTACTTTCAAACTGGGAAAAAACGCAACGGTATTCTCAAGTTTCAGTCAATTGGGGCAATTTACAATACGAATACTACAAAGGAAGGAAACATGCAAAGTGTTTTTTGAAGAAACATATGTAGGTAGTCTACTAATATTAGTAGAGAAGAAAGTTTTAACACTCCTAAGAAAGGAAGAGCAGAGAGAGAAAACGACATGAAGAGAAGAAGACGTAAAATAGTGCCGTATGAACTCCGCAGCCAAAAGGGTCAAACCAAGACAGGCCTCCAATTTCCCTGCAAATAAGTCAATTAGATAGTTAAAATAAAATTTGGGACTGCAAAATTCCATTTTTGAATCAAGAAACCACAAAAGTCTACACCTTAAGTCATTCTAGAAAGGGATCGATGTTCACATTATGATTTAAAAAGCCTCTTCTTTTGGTTGTTGCGAATTTCAGTAGTCCCGTACAGCAACAGCATCATAAGTATCCAAAATTCATGTTTCAGTTTCATTATTGTGTGTGTGAGTTGGTGTATCTACCTGGAACAGTGAAACCTAAACAGTATGTTTGTGCTACTCGAGTCCGATTATCATTTACTCACGTACTCAGAAAGGGAATTGGTCGCAAACAACAGAACTTGTGATATAATGAAAGACTAATGACAAGCATAAGTACAATGTTAATAGTTTTAGTCAAGAGCGAAGAATTTATCCGGAAGATTTATGGGTTGCTTGGTATGATGGAATGAAATGAGGTGAAATGGAATGGAGGTAAAAATCATGTAGAAATTTGTTCTTCATTTCTACCTCATTCATTCCATTTCATCATACCAAGTCAGAAATATATGAAATGAATCTCAAAAAAAGGACTTGCCTGAAGTGCAATTAATTGCTCATTGATTCGTGGGAGTCGGACCATAGCATCATAGTAGAAAGGAGAGCTATTGTAGCAGTTTCAACACGCAACCGATGTGGCCCCAGACCAACAGATATTGCCCCAGCTTCCGTTAAGGAGCTTAATTCCTTCTCAGTGAAGTCTAAGTATGACAGGGGGGTTTATCAATTGCTTGTTACCATAATGGAGTAAGAAAAAGATATAACTTGAAGTACAGTGTCCAAGGATGGATATACAAAAAAAATCAACTATTTTCTTTACCAAAATGAAACCAATAAAATGCTAATGGGATTCTTCACCAAAGTAAATAATAGGCTACTGCATGATAGCTGAACCCAAAAAAGAGGTGCAATGTAGTATTTGTTTTCTTTTTTGGGTATCCTGTGTTGCCCAGAACATATGTTTAACAGCTAGGGATCAAGAACAACAAAAGAACCACTCAAGTTCAGCAACCAACTTCTAATAGTCTCTTACCAGAATCAATCAAGCAGAAGATCACATTGAGGTTTTGGCTGATTTTTTTATCTTCTGAGTTCTTACTTCTTTCTCCAGGTATTTTAAAGCACTTTTCTCAATTATTGTTGTAATCAACATCAGGGACTATTAACTCCTACATCTTAGACCGACACTTGTTCTTACTATTTAGTAGATACTCCTCAAAATAAGTATCTGAAAGTAGTAAACATGTAATGTAATCTGCATCTTTCAGCACAACAGTTGCAGATGCTTGTAACATTTAAACAGATTGAAGATATTATATCGGAAAAAAAAACTTCAAAAGCACTGAAGAAGGTTCTCTGGACCTTTATTATCTTAGCTCAAAAAAATCCAATGAACAGCTGAAGAGGAAGATTATTCAAGTAACAAATAGATGAATATTTGCCAGGCATGCAGTGAAAATATCGAAATAATACCAAGATCATTCAGGATGCAGTGCATTAAGAATAACTTTCCTTGATAATAAGAACAATGAATTTTAGCCTTATTTCAGGAAGGGGTGGGGTTGTGCACAGAATACAGTAGTTACTTACCTCCTTCCGGTCCAATTATAATGATTCCATTAGGTTCTTTGTTTGCAGAACTTAACGCATTAAAAACAGGAGTAGCCTCTGCCGCAGCCAAAAAAGCAAATCTCGAGTTAGATACCTAAGTAGAAAAAGACAAAAGCACAACAAGAAACATAAGGACCAAGGTTAAGGCCAAAAATTTGCATTAAAAGTACAAATAATATCCGACTAAATGTTAAATTATGAATTTAGAAAGATACATACAACAGGCAGGAGTTCACCCACTGCTATAGGAGGCTTCAAAATCATTTCATGTAATCGTTGACCTATATACAAGATAGCAATGATGACCAACAATGAATAAAATATATATAAAGATGATGATTTAGTAATAACATAATCAGAAAGAAGCCAGATATACTTTGTTTAGCTGCAGCCAGTATAACTCGCTGCAGTCTTTCAACCCGATTTTCTGATATAGACTGAGAACGCACAGTCAATAATGGTGTCACGCTTGATGCTCCGAGCTCCTAAAATGCATAAAATGAAATAATATATCATAAATACCACCGAAACTGCAAATTATACAAAAATTACCATCACAAAGCTGCTGAGGATCATACGGTGCATTTCTCCACGAGCCAATCAGCTCTCCCTCCCTTGAGAGTGCCTTGAATAAACAAAGTGAGTTAGAGAAGCCCATGGATCACGAAAGTGCAGAAAAATAACGAAAACTAGTTCTTAAAACACTCACTAAAAGCAGCAAAAATATGCCACTGTGTGGTTGGTGGAGATACTAATATAGGGTTCTGCAGTGCTTCAAAATCTGCCCCAGAACGATCAAGACTCTCTATCCGCCCTTCAACGAGACCTCCCTTTCCATTAAATAGCTCTACCCTTGCAAAGTAAGAACCATATAAATCATACCATAATGATACTAAATTAGAGACAACTAGTTCAGAAGCTTCTATGGCCCAATAGATTTTATCATTTGCACCAATCTTCTCAATTTCCTATGCACTGAGCCTGAGCATAAGTTCTAATGATGATTTTAATGAACTTCCCAATCAATAAATTGATGGTGTTGCATCTATTATCTTCATATTCATGCCGTCCTTATACATTTTTACTTTGGGTGAGTGGATAATCCCAGCAGGTTGTATATTGCTCGAAATCCAAATTCGCAAGAAGATGATAAAGGACATCCAGGAGGCAAACAATCAAGACAAGTAAGCTATCAAAATCTTATGTATCCCATAGAAACAATAACAATTCAACAATTCAATCAAGACATAGGACCTTAAACAAGAAATTAAACCAAGCCTCACTGAAGATATACCTATCATTGATTCCTAGTCTTAGAACCTTGGTCATGTGCCAGAATTCATCGCCCTTCACCCTCACAACACCGCCCTACAAATATAATTGAAATGAAGAACAATAGTGCTTAAAATGCAACTTCACCACCAGCAATACATTAGAGTGTGTGTGTGTGTGTGTGGTGCATAAACCTACGCAAAGCACGTCCACACATCGGAAATCGGTGTACCTTAGAAGTAGGTAAAGTTTCGGAGAAGAATCGAGGAAGTCCGCCGCGAGACTGGTTTGAATAGGGTGAGGATGAAGACGACGAGAATGAGCGCAGATTCAAATGCGGCGTTGAGCGGCTGAGAAGGCTGAATAGCCTAGGATTACAACCAACGACTTGCATTAGTGGAGCTCCGCCTTCTTCCGCCGGCAGGGTTTATCGCCGGCCGCTCCTAATTCATTGCAGGGGGTTGATTTTGAAATTTGAACTACGGTTTTTCTTTTCTTTTTCAAATTTATTTATTATCTCGGGTTAGATATTGACCCATTTTATATTGATACGTGAGATATAAAATAATGAAATGAGTTAATATTTTTGAGACGGAGGAAATATTATTTTATTTCTAACTACGGTTTTTTTTTTTCATTTTAACAAAATCAATAAAACAAAAAATCACAAATATAAATTTCACCCAACAAAATTGTAAATTAAACGAGGTCGTTCAAATAACGGGCAACAGTCAGATTTTTATCAAAATTGAATAAAGTTATTTTTTTCGAATTTAAAAACTACTTCGTACTATGTTAAAAATGGAAATTAACCTAAAGTCAATATTAACCTAAAACTAAACTAATAGTATTAAAATATGTTTATAGAAAAAGATTTTACATTATCATATCTATTACGGAGTACTAGTTTTCAATAAATGTCCTATTGAAAACAAAATTTTATACTTTGGTGTATTTCTACTAAAAATTACTTCTTCCATCCCATTAAAATAGAGTAATTTTAATTATTATAATAAACTCAACTTGAATAAAAATTATGGGACGGGACGAGTATAACGATAATTCGTTGAACCAAATCTTTTTGCGTGAGCATAGTGATAATATGTTCTTTTTATTCTTTTCCTACTTAAAAAACATTTAAAAAATAAAATGACACTACATAAAACAATTTACAATATTATATACTCTATCATTTTTTATATTATATTATTTGTTTTTTCTCATTTTTTAAGGGGTTTTTTTTTTTTTTTAAATTTTTAATCTTGTCATAGGACCCTAAGATATAAAGTTCATATATTGTGTGCGGTAACATTTAGTCATGTATTCTCTCCGTTCACAAAAAGTACGATGCAAATTCATGACATAAATTTATATAAACTCTCAGTTATTAATTAGCATAACCCAATTAATACATAAATGCGCTACTCGATCGAAACATATTGTCATAGATAGACTAGAGTGATCTCATATATCAAGAGATGAATTTACAGAAACTGTGAGCGTCCCCAAAACCGCTATACAAAATACGTATTACCTAAAGAGATTTCAAACAAAAAGCATTAGTCTTCACTGAGGCATTTCATCAAACACCTAATCGTCATCCCCATATCCACCTCCCATCTCACAAACTCTCTCCCACACCCCCTTCTCCACCGGCAAAACCGACAGCCTGGGTTGCCTGAACAGCAAGAAATCCACCCCTTTCAGCTCCTTCTTCATCTCCGCCAGCCCCACCGCCGCCTTCATCTCCCCCACCGCCTTCACGTCCACCGCTTCCCCCTCCTCGTACCACTCGCGCACCACCTCCACCACCCCCACCACGCGGCGGGACTTGGCGCCGGAGTGATAGAAGAAACACAGATCCCCGACTCTCATGCTCTTCATGTACTTCTGCGCCTGCTTGTTCTTCACCCCGTCCCATTTCGACAGCCCCCCGTTCGCAGCTTGGTCGTCCCACGACCACTCCGCCGCCTCCGTCTTCAGCAGCCAGTACTTCCCTTTCTTCTCCATTTTTTATCACTCGCTTTACCCTTTTTTTTCTGATTTTTGTTCTTATACTTATAGGGATTTGAAGAGGAGGGAAGCTAATAAAGGCGGGAAAGTCTGATCACATATTGCAGATTTTGGCGCCATAAAAATGATGGAAAAGATTTTTTATTTATTTATTTTTATTTTCTCAAAGGAAAAATATGGAATACATACTGTATTTCACTATTTTCTAAAGATTGGGGGACTATTGTAATTCTTGTAAATTTTTGTGATTTAATTAGAAGTATATATGTATACTTAAATAAGTGGTTTTCGATTTGTTTGATATTTGGAATGTTGTGAGAAATTATATAAGTTCGTTGGGTGGATAATTATTGGAATTTAAATGAATGGTTTTGCTTTTAAGAAAATTATTCCATGTGTAGCGCACATAACATAACAGTATAGTTTAAATTCTATTATTTGTTGTTTTTTTTTTAGTACTAGGTTTGTTAATTATTTGCATAATAGAGTCCGTGTTTTAGCTATTAATTAACATTACTTGTAAATTTATGTGTCAAATGTATTATTCTAATTGTTCATAACTTTTCAACAAATAATTAAAATCTCAACAACCGCAAATTTAATTTATTAGTACGGGTACCAAAACGTTACAAGATTAAGAAATTAAGGACATTTAACACGTAAATAGGAACGAAAATTACTATAAACGATCACGGTTGCTTCTTCTTCTTTTGTGTGTAGATATAATCGAGTTGAGCCTCAATCGTTTGCTTCATCATGCACTCATCATCTCTCAGTCCGACGCAGTTATCTCGATCCGCTACCTCCAGCTCGTCGTGATCCTAATTCGATCATACACAACACGAAACCACGAACATCAACATGTGTCACCATTAGTAACACTCAGACTAATACACAAACAAGCGCGTTAGTAGATAACCAAATTTGAGATAGCAGGTGTAACAAACTTAGACCTAATAGAAAGGCTTCGAACGTGTGATTGTTTGAGCCACATACAGACACTGAGCGAAGCCAGGGGGATTGGAGGAGTTCAGCCTCCCTTCAGAACATTTTTTTTTTCACTTACTATATTTTGAGTATTTTTACAATTTTCAAATATTTGTATTGAAACAACTTTTGTTAGATATTTTAGCCCCCTCAGTTTATAATTTTTGGCTACGCCACTGGCCCACTACATGCATAATTAATAATCTGCCATTAGGTCATCTACAACTACACTGATCTACAAATACTAACATTATAGTACAAACAATATGATATGTATAACTACAAGTGAGGGAGACTCACGGCGAGAGGGTTCTCGATGGGGTTGATGTCGTGGAAGGCGGGGCCCGGGCGAGCGAGGACGCGGGAGGAGGCCAGAAGGAGGAGGAGGAGGGTTGAAATGCACAGAGTGGTGGTGGTGAATTTGCCCATGATTATTTGAAGTTGTAATATTGTGAGGACTTAAAATTAGTAGTATATGTAGATGGTAAGGGATCGGACGGTGGTTAGATGATGGAGGGACGGTCAATAAACGTATCACTAATGTTGGAAAATAATATTCGGACGGCCGATATAGCGTTGTCTATAAGGGTGCTGCGCCTCTATTTTCGTACCTCTTTTGGATGTTTTATTTGGTGATATTATCCAAAATAAATTAATTAATAGATATTAGGACACTTGGCTACATTTCCAAATTACTATATTGCTTGTAAGATTCGTAATACCATTCAACTTGATAATGATTTTTTTTTGGGAAATATTTTAAGATCACTTGCATGAATTTTGTTGGGTCAACCCTTAAAATAGTCACTTTCCTATTTCAAACTAAAAATTAGCCACATAAATAAAATTAAAAAAAAACCCTAAAAATTAGCCATTGTTACCAAACTACTCATAGTTGATCAATACATGAATACATGAGTAGAAGAGTTAAATACACAACTCGTGTATTCGTCATCGTAAATTTCAGAACAATGGAGAAGACAGATAATACATGAATACATAAATTGAATACAAGAATTGAATACATGAATATCCGATTGGTGTATTCATTAATTCATTCCATCAAATCTCATGACTATACAATCGAAATACACAAATTGAATACATGAATATCCGATTCGTGTATTCGTGAATTCGTTAGGTCAAATCTGATTTGTGTATTCATTAAGGGTAAAAAGGACAATTAGCATAAAAATGACTAGAATTTGTATTTTTTTATACAAGTAGCTAGATTTGGAGTTTACAATAGCAAAATGGCTATAGTTTTAAGTATTAACCCAATTTATTTTGTTTGGATAACGGTAAGTAGTCGATTCCTTTCGAGGAAAATACAAATTTGTTTGTAGGTTTTACTTAGTTAAATTTGCTATATTAAAAATCGTCGTATAATTTAGATTCTCAAAATTGTTTCCTCAGATTTGGTTTGGTAATTAATTTATGATTTACCCTACGAAAAGCAAATAAAGTGTACAATCAAGATTCAAGTGGTATTATAGTAATATCATTAAAGTTGAATATTGATATTATTTGGCTAGAGTAGATCCTAATATTCACCGTTTATACAGTGTGGCCCGCAACAAATAACTACGGTAAAATAATAAAGAAAAGAAAATTACAGCAGAACAGCCAAAAAGAGCACACGAACAGCATCACAGAAACAGAGCAATACATTAAAAAAAAGCTATACAATATATACATTTTAACATAAACTAAGCCTACAATCTACAAATCACCCCTGAAAAATGGCCCTCCAAAAAATGAGGTGGAAGTCCCCCCTACATTGGGGAAGAGAGTGAGGAAACATATGAGGAAGAGGACACACCCCCAGGCAAACCTCTCGTCTCCCAACGGCGTGATCTCGTCCTTTGCCGGAATCTCGTCTCCCCCTCGGAAGAACGTGGCGAAAAGTCCCCATGACAGACACAGCACTCTTCCACTCAATCCACCAATCCCTAGCAAGAGTGAAGTCGCGAAAGATAACAAAGTTGCGTTGTTTCTCCCGAACATAGCTTGGGCGATTCGTCCTCCTTCGAGTCTTCCACATGGTAGCAAGTTCAAAGAAGTCACAACCATCCCTAATACAAGAAACACCAATGTTCAGGTTGAAGGCTTTCGGCCTTCGATTTGTAATGATACAAGTATTCTTGAGCTCAATTCAAAGAAACGGTCAATTGTAACTAAGAGACTAACCTAGCAGTCCAGCAAAAGCAAGAGGATCAACGGGGACTCCGACACCTTCAACTGCATAGGGCAGCACGTTGCCAAGGTCGTCCGTGTATGGCCCAATCACATATTGTATAAAGGAAAGAAGAGGATTGTTGTAAAAGAACTGAGGCCTTATGTATCTGCATAAAAGCAAACAATACTGAATACCGGTGCAGAAAGAAAGTAAATGGGGTAGTACTACTGTATGAAGGAGAACGAGGTTGCTTACAGTGCGTTGTCGCCCCCATTAAAGCTACCATCGGCTATAAATGCAGCAACGGTGAGGACCAACGATGTGAGATAAGCACTTGCTGTTCTAGCTACGGGAATGTCAAACAAAGCCTTCTTATTGGGAAGCAGAGACTCGTAGTTATTCATAACACCAAGGCATCCCGTCCAAGTTGATGGAACGAGAAACGATGGACTGAGTTTAACTCCGTAACGAGCTGCAGTAACCCTCGTTGCAATCTAAGGCAAACGGTGAGATTAAGCTTAAAAATTCACAGGTCTGTGCAAGAATATAGCAATGGATTATCAGATTATTTTGTATGTGATCTACATAACAGCCTTCTTTACGACTTTATCACAGAACGAGACTACGAGAGGGTGAATAAATAAATACACCACAACCTAACATGCCTACATCATTATAACAATTTTAGACTAATTAAGTTCATAAGTCATGCTAAGATTTGATAGCTGAAAACAAATTTGTCCCATACGTACAACAAAAACATATCCTGACAGCTTATGTGTTCTTCTTCGTACTATCAAATAACCAATCAACCAAAAAGAACAATTGAATTCACTTAGATGCAACGAACAGCAAACGACAAACCAAACAAATACCATAACTACACAACTTGTCATTAGGTCCATAAATCTGAGAGATTAATCTAACAAATACCTCGGAAACTGCCAAAATAGTCAAGAATCCACCAAAGAGAGGCGCGACATTATTCAGGTAGTCGTCAACGGTAGCATCCGGCTTCAAGAAAAACCCACTTGTCAAAGCACTTGTCCCGAAAGTTGTAACACATAATGCTACAGCACTCAGATAACCCCACGGGGTACTTAGCTTCGTAGATTCAAATTCGAGATCCATCTCAACCTTTGGTTGCACTACACATGCCTAAGAAACACAACTAATCAGTCCCATTGAGAACTCTAAAGTCCAAACACTTCTAAATTAAACAAAGAAGCAGTCACCATTGTCAAATGAACTTCCTAAACATTAACAAACTTGCAAGTGTAACTCGAAAATTTGAAATTTTATGAAGAATAGTAAGTTTTGGAACACCTGTTTTGTGATGTCATTTGTTTTCTCCTCCATAAACCACACCACCACTTCTCTCCCTGCAGCTTCTGACAATTTCTTCTCCAACTTAGGTATGACTTCTTCTATAGGTTTTCTCAAATTTCCAACAAAAACACCACCATCTCCAAACCTCCTAACATCCGTAGCGAAGAACGTATCGAATCCAAAACAGCTCTTCAACTGCAAATCACAATCCACCAAGAACAGCAAGCACACAAATTACACAATCAATAACATACAAAAGGCAATTCCAACATGATTTAAGGAAACTAAAAAAGGAAAAAACACAATCACCTTGTTAAGATCAAGAGCCTTGAAGGTCTCCTCCGCTTTCTCCAACCTCTCTTTCTCTCTAGACACATTGTCACGAACCAAACTGTTGAAGAAACCAATCAAAGGGTTGTCGCTCCTTTCCCGATCGAGCTGCTTGAGCTTCCGATCAGCCCTCTTCTTCTCGAGCTTGATAGCAGCCTCGATCGAAGGGTTTCCCATGAAATTCTTGAACTCCTCATCAACTTTCCAGTCCATCTCTTGCCGCCTTTCTCTCTCCTCCGCCTCATCATCCTCGTGCTCAGATGCACTCGAACCATCTTCCACAAGCAAATCTTTCTCCTCATTCACCTCAGTTTTTCGCTCCTCCTCCGTCACGGACGAAGAGGAAGAGGGCTTATCTGAATTCTCGGCTTTCGCACAAAAATTGAGTCTTTGGCGCGAAAATACAGTCCTTTTCCCTAAAGGGAGTTTGGAAAAGGAAGAGCGAGAAGAGAAGGATGGTATGTGAAGCGGCCTTTGGTCAACAACCGGCGAAGAAGGGACTGAAGTGAAAAGGGCAGTCGCCATTGAAATATGATTGGTGTTGATTCGGGAAATGGAGTTGAGATGAATTGGAGAATGCGCGAGAGCGGCATTTTAGGGAGGAGCATGATTTTTCCAGAAAGTTGGAGGAGTTTCTGGGGAGGAGGTAGTGACAAAAGTGGAATAGGAAGATCGGAAAAAACCCACCCACATCAAACAGAGATGGCGATTGATTTCTTTTTCTTTCTTTTTTTTTAATTTAATTTGTGTGGAGGAGTTGATGACAGATTATTTGGATAGTGGATAAATGAATTATGAATCTGTCTTGTTTGTGCCTCAATCTCCAGTTCTCCACGTGTAATAATTTCACTCCCGCCTTCAAATAAACAATCTTGTCTTGTTACCAAAAAGTGGGATCTCTCCCACTTTCCGGTGGAGAGATCCCACTCCCGGAGAGATCCCGAATGCATGGGATCTCTCCGGGATCTCTCCTATTTTTTTTTATTTAATTTTTTAATAGTTCTTTTATATTTTATTATTTCGATTCAATTTTTTTAATTTAATTTTTTTTCATTCAATTTAACTCTAAAATAAAATATTTGAAATTAATTGATTTTCTTCAATTTTTGTTTCTTTCCTTCTCTTTTTTTTGTCCCACATTGAATTTCTAAGCTTTAAATAGGAGAGTTAGTGCATTATATATAGTGTTTCTTTGTCCCACATCGAAAATATAAGGAAAACTTAAGAGGAATGTACCTATAAATATGTTCTTCCACCTTCTTAACAAGACAAACAAAAAAAAAATAGTTCAAATTTTAAAAAATCAAAAATTGATTTTTTTTATTCAGAAAATCAATTTTTGAAAAAAAAATAGTTCAAATTTTAAAAAGTTAAAAATTGATATTTTTTATGTAAAAAATCAATTTTTTTAAAAAAAATAGTTAAAATTTTAAAAAGTCAAAAAAAATCAATTTTTGAAAAAAAAAAGAGCATGCTGACGTCATTATGACGTCAGCAGGTGAGAGCGCTCTTTGTGCGCTGCTCTGCACCGAAGGCCGGTGATCTCAGCTCCCCCAACGCGAGCGCGGATCGATCCCGAGATCGCTCGCGGCGGCGCGCGGAGCGATCCTGGCGCGTTGGGGGAGGCCTTAGGACCGAATTCACAAAATAATTAATTTAAAAAAAA
Organism: Mentha longifolia; assembly: GCA_001642375.2. Classification (NCBI taxonomy): domain Eukaryota; kingdom Viridiplantae; phylum Streptophyta; class Magnoliopsida; order Lamiales; family Lamiaceae; genus Mentha; species Mentha longifolia. Next base: position 23,419,041 of record CM038120.1, on the reverse strand, counting down.
TATATGAGAATAATATATATATATATAATTTTTTTTTACGATAGAATAATAAATATTTTAATAGTCATAAAATTTTATAATACTAGTAGAAAACTAGCATGATATAATCGAAATTTTTGAACATTGTAGAGACCGACTTCATGACAATTTTATTAAAGATACTTTTCTATAAGAACACGAGTGGAGTTTGGCCGATTAAGATTTGACCGCATAATAGGACTCGATTGACCAAGTTTTTATCGGTGACATTGATGGTGGGTCGTGCGAATAAGACAAAGAAGTGTATTGCAACTTCAAATAAAAATTACTACAATTCATTGTTCAAAAATTACAATTAATATGAAACCGCTATTCTAGTACTCGTACTTCATTTTTCATTTACATTTGTAAAGAGATAAAAAAAAAATGTATATGCAATTAAGGACTTGAGCTCAATTAAAAAAAAATTAAAATTAAGTTATGTACGTATTCTTATAGAGGAAACAAAGTTCAAGTAGTTCGATTACCTTAGTCATGGCTTCACGCTTCCTAGTTCTCGTTGGCCTTCGGTTTACCTGTTTCGGTGAACTCTGTATTTGCGCTCTCGCCTACATTATTCCAATCATTTTCTTGAGATCTAAGTTCGGCCTCCAACCAATCATCAAATAACTTCGTAGCTTCAATGGTTTTTGCTTTAAGAATGTTCTTCTTTGATCTAACAGAAGCCGTTAATGCTAAAAGTTTGTTTGTCTGGCTCCAATGTATTATTGGCATCGGAGTTGTCGTCATCTTCTTCGATCGGTCTAGGCACTTTCTTAAAATGCTTCTTGAAGATATTCGACATAATGGTCGGGAGCATAGTGCTTAGACTTTGGGCTTGGGGTCGGCTTCTTCATCCTCTCCAATGTTGGATCCTCAGTTAATTTTCTCTGATCGAATAGCTCAGCCAACGGCTTAATAGTCGTTGCCCCCCTCCTCCCCCATGCATGTTGCCTCGGTGCTGACTCTCCACCATGTTTTTAGTCATTTGAACTGCCGGTTCTTGCGGTTCGCCGGTTAACCGTTATTGTTATTTTAATACTTTAAAAGTTACAAATCTCAATTCGTTCTCCCACAACATAAAAAGGAATAAATAGAAAAGCATATCAAAGACTCGGAAGAAAAGGAAACGAGGAAGTGCCATTTTTGTAAGAAACAAGGTCATCTCAAGAAGGATTGTTTCACCTACAAAAATAAGTAGAAATAGAAAACTCAGAAACCAGATACAGCCGAGGTCGCGGAGAATTGTGAAGGAGCTGAAGTATTGAATGTGGTGGAGTTGCAAATGGAAGATGAGTGGGTCCTTAACTCCGGTTGTAGCTTCCATAAAGTCCTCATAAAGAATGGTTTCTGAACATAAAATATAGGAAACTCTCAATTCTTCTTGGAAACGCTCACATCTGTGATGTGGAAGGGATAGGTATCATAAAACTCAAGGTGCATGATGGATCTCTCAAAATCCTCACCGAAGTAAGGTACATCCTGACCTTAAAGGAGACTTGGTTTCTTTGGGTGTTCTTAAATCTAACGGGTATTGCTTCAAGTCTGGAAAAGGTGTGTTGAATATCTACAAGGGAGAAAAAGTTGTCATGAGAGGTTTTAGATCAGAGCCTATACTATCTTGATGCTTCTACAATATTAGGGGAGTCTGAATCAAACATCCATGATGACACTGATCCGTGGCACAGAAGATTAGGTCATGTGTCCGAGACGAGGAAAGAACGAGTTGCTGAAACAAAGCATTCTTAAAAATCCAAATGGTTTCAAGCTAGAGAAATGTGAGCAGTGCGTTCTTGGAAAAACAAGAAGCAACCTTTTAGAACCAGTAGCTTCATATCAAGTGCACCACTTGATTATGCATACTCCGATCTATGGGGGCCTACTAGGATTGAATCCTTAGGAGGAGGAAGATATTTTATGTCCATAATAGATGATTATTTAAGGATATTATGGATACACATAATGAAGAACAAGCCTGATGCTTATGAAAATTTCAAAGAGTGGTGTAGTGAAGTTGAAAATGAAAAGGGTGTGCCTCTCAAATGCTTAATAACTGAAAACCGTCTGGAATTCTTGTCCGAAGAGTTCAACGATTTCTGCAAGAGGAAGGACATGACATCAAAAGGCATAAAATAGTACATGGAAATCCACAGCAAAATGGTGTCATAGAAAGGATGAAGAGAACTATCTTGGAGAGGGTTAGATGCATGTTATTCGGGTCTGGACTACCTAAACAATTTTGGGGTGAAGCATGCATTCTAATGAACAAATGTCCATCACCTGCCATAGAGAGTAAAACACCTGATGAAAGATGGTTTGGAGCTCCATCTAGCTATGGCCATTTGACGGTGTTTGGATGTAGACACATCAAACAGGATAATCTAGAGCCTAGGGCAATCAAATGTGTACTTCTTAGATACCCAAAAGGAGTAAAAGGCTATAAACTTTGGTGTACGGAGAACGGCAATCGAAGATATATTATAAGCAGAGATGTGGAATTCAAGGAAGATGAGATGCCTTATCTCAATGATAAAGCAAAGGAGCCAGCCCAGGGTGATGCCATAAACGATTCCACAGAGGTGAAGGTGGAAGTGGGAAGGACTTCTCAACATACAAAATCTCAAACATAAGGAGAAAATTAATTACTTGAAAGTGATGCTCAAGGCTTGAGGAACTACCTGCTTGCTCCAGATAAGAGTGAGAAGAAACATAAATCTACCAACCAGATTTGGAGAGGTAGACATGGTCTATTATTATGCCTTGAAAGTGGCTGAACAAATAAAGTGCCAAGAGCCTGAAAACTACAAGGAAATTGTCACTTGTAATGAGAATAAGCAATGGATATCTTAGCCATGAGGGAAGAGATTGAATCAATGGAAAGAATTGGGGCATGGTTACCGGTTGATAGGCCGAAATCTCAAAAACCAATAGGTTGCAAGTGGCTATTCAAAAAGAAAATATAAGTGGCTGAAAAGGAAAGGATCAGATACAAGAAAATTGTAGTGGCAGAATAGATGATATTTAACCACGTTGACAACTTGTTTCTCTCATACATAGATAATTCTTGTAAAAGTTAGAGCCATGACACAATATTAAATACTAACCCCGATTCGTCCTGGCACCACCACTCGTATATGCTATCACCTTCTTTTCCTCCTCCGGAATATTCCCCGAGCCCCTCAATAGTACCTCCCACGATCACATCCCCACGAATCTTCACATTACTTACTCGAGGTTGCTCTGCACATAGAAACGCACGTGAGAATTTGATTCATGATTCTAATTGATAAGAAACGATGATGTAGTTTTACCTCGAATGCGCTCGTATATTTCCTCAACTATGAGGAACACACAGATCATGAGCGCCACTCCAATTGGACAGTAGTTGAACCACGTCAACCTTTTTTCCAGAGCTCATTATTCGCCTCTATTTTCCAAAGCTCATTGACGTGGAGGCACTCGGCCAGTGCCACATATAACCCCAAAAGCAATATCCGTACGTGAGCATAAAACGTTTTTCTTCTCTTCTTGTCACCGAATCGACAGTAGCAACAGTAAAGTCCACTTCCGGATATACCAAGCAGATTCAACCAAGCAACGACCACGGCAGAACTCTTAATTCAAACTCAGAAAACAGCCACACTAAGCCCTCTAGACCCAAGCTCACAATCGCAGCTATAATCTCAAACAACCTTCGGCTTCAATCCATGGTTCAAAATAATCTATAGCAGACGAAGAAAAAATCTGAGATACATGACAAATAACGAAATAATACGAGAACAATTGAAGATTGAAGTAGAATTTAGAGATTATAAAGTTTTATCAACTGCTATGAACATGCCACGCGAGATTTCGTCGATGAAAGTAGAAATCTCTCAGAATCGGTCACAATTTCAGAATTCAACCTAACTTGATCATCTACATCACTATGTACTGAAAAACAAAAGAAAAAAATTATTTAAAAAGCAAAAACAATAAGCATCATTAGTAAATTATGGAAGGAGTTGAATGGAAATCAAGAACCCTTTCTTCACGCCATCCTGCATCGAAACATAGTTGTTGCACAAAAATCGAGTATCATCAACTGAGTATAATTGGATAAATATGGAAGAAAACTACCTAGGTTATCATCAAATTTCTACAAATCGGAGAAGAAATATTGGATAAGTATAAGTCAGCAGTTTATTCCCAATAGCACTACATTCTCATCTTAGACAACTATGGCCGAAACTCCAAAAGTGATTCAATGTACATAAATTCAAACTCAAATAACAATTTACTGGATTTGATAACAAACCTCAAAGAACTTCCAACGTTGTTGCAATACTGAATCTATAGAAAAAAACGGATAAAGAGTGAGCAGCAGCAGGGTATGAAACAAATTTTGCAGGAATATATATAATAAATAATAAAATTTCCTTAGAATACTAGAGTTTCAACCTTATCTCCAACTTCAATACACAGTAGTCCCAGAACAACCCCTTGCAACTCAGTTGCATCTCAAATGAATACATATTTTAGAAAGAACAGCAGCTTCCACAGGATTTATAGACACTGCCAGAAGTTCAAAACATACACTATTCTACATGGAATAACATGAGATAGACTGAATGATATCTTTGGTTCCTCATAAGCACTACTGTATGGCTTTGGCACCGAAAACAAAGCTAAGTGTCAATCGACTTCTTCCAGAGAAGGAGCATATGCACTGAGGATAAAAAAGGTGAAGGATTTTTTTATTTTTTATTTTATTTTATTTTATTTTTTTGTCAATTAGACATCCAAAAAAAGTTAATAGATACACTTACATTCTAAGCACATCGTTTGCGTGTTCATCCAATTGGGTTGTTGGGGGTGCTGGACTTAATGCAAAAAGAATTACATTACCAAGCTTGCATTGTATTAAAACAATCAAAAAATTGCAACAATATGATTTAATTACCTGTTGTGACAGGTCTAAACGGAGGGAAAGACTGATATACACGGCCTGGAGTCCCATCCAATTTCATGGGAACACGGTAAAGAGTTAAGAAACAACCTTCATCTTCGTTACCAAGTAGATACGTTGAAGAAGTTGCAGTAGGAATTTTTTCTTCGTCAGCTTGCATGCTCAACTTCTACAAGATTAATTGATAATGCAACGTTATAAATTATTTCACAACTCGAGTATAAGTTAATAGTGCAAGATTAATTGATAATGCAACGTTATAAACTACCCGGCACCACCAGAACAATAGGTACCCCTCATCACAACTCGAGCAAGCTATTTCGGATTAGAGGGTAGCACCTACTATAGTCATCCCAATGATTTTGAGAGACTTGAGAATTATTTCACCTAAATATTACAACAAGTTAGTTTAAGATCAGTTTAATGTTCTTCTTAAACACACATAAAAGCATTTATTCATACCTTGCACAACAGTATTGGAGATTACCGACACAAGCCTCCCTTTTCTCCCTTCAGAGTTAACAGGGGAATAAACGAAAAACATTCGGCGCCTTATGTCAATTGTTGTCAATGAATACACATTGGTTCCTTGGGTCACCAATGCCCTTTCCCTGCCAATGTTAAATGTTTAAGTGCTTAAATGGTGCGGTGAAATGGAGATTGAATAAGGGCTCGTCTCTTAAGTGCTTAAGAAATGATAGTGGATTTAATGATTAAAACACAAGCATATAGACATTACTATAGGGGCCGTTACCAAACATGAGCAATTTCTTTCAAAACTGCTACATGAGTCTGGACTAAGTTAGAATCTCTTTACATGATCAAATCCTTTGCAAATCATTTATATATGAAATAGAGCCTGTATTCCTACAAGATTTCGAAGGATAGAAGTGCTTTAGAGCAGATGGATGATTTCACGAAATCCTGGATGATTTGGAGAACATCGATGTAAAAACCGATGATGAAGACAAGGCAATCATGCTCCTGAATTCACTACCGAAATCATATGATCATTTGAAAGATGCAATGATGTATGGAAGAGATGGCACAATATCCTAGGAGGAGGTTCAATCAGCACTCAAAGCCAAGGAATTGCAGAAGGTGAATGAACGGAAACATGAGCCTGCTGGGGAAGGTCTAAACGTAAAACATAAATTTACAAAGGACGGAAAGCATAAAATGTTTCCCTATGATTCCAAGAAGTTAGGTCAAGCCAGGAACAAAGACTCGGAAGAGAAGGAAATGAGGAATGCCACTTTTGTAAGAAACAAGGTCATCTCAAAAGGATTGTTTCGCCTACAAAAATAAGCAAAAATAGAAAACTCAGAAACCAGATACAGCCGAGGTCGCGGAGAATTGTGAAGGAGCTGAAGTATTGAATGTGGTGGAGTTGCAAATGGAAGATGAGTGGGTCCTTGACTCCGGTTGTAGCTTCCATAGAGTCCTCATAAAGAATGGTTTCTGAACATAAATATAGGAACTCTCAATTCTTCTTGGAAACGATCACATCTGTGAGGTGGAAGGGATAGGTAGCATAAAACTCAAGGTGCATGATGGATCCCTCAAAATCCTCACCGAAGTAAGGTACATCCTGACCTTAAAGGAGACTTGGTTTCTTTGGGTGTTCTTGAATCTAACCGGTATTGCTTCAAGTCTGGAAAAGGTGTGTTGAATATCTACAAGGGAGAAAAAGTTGTCATGAGAGGTTTTAGATCAGAGCCTATACTATCTTGATGCTTTTACAGTATTAGGGGAGTCTGAATCAAACATCCATGATGACACTGATCTGTGGCACAGAAGATTAGGCCATGTGTCCGAGACGGGAAAGAACGAGTTGCTTAAACAAATCATTCTTAAAAATCCAAATGGTTTCAAGCTAGAGAAATGTGAGCAGTGCGTTTTTGGGAAAAACAAGAAGCAACCTTTTAGAACCAGTAGCTTCATATCAAGTGCACCACTTGATTATGCATACTCCGATCTATGGGGGCCTGCTAGGACCGAATCCTTAGGAGGAGGAAGATATTTTATGTCCATAATGGATGATTATTTAAGGATATTATGGATACACATAATGAAGAACAAGCCTGATGCTTATGAAAATTTCAAAGAGTGGTGTAGTGAAGTTGAAAATGAAAAGGGTGTGCCTCTCAAATGCTTAATAACTGAAAACCGTCTGGAATTCTTGTCCGAAGAGTTCAACGATTTCTGCAAGAGGAAGGGCAGGCATCAAAAGGCATAAAATAGTACATGGAAATCCACAGCAAAATGGTGTCATAGAAAGGATGAAGAGAACTACCTTGGAGAGGGTTAGATGCATGTTATTCGGGTCTGGACTACCGAAACAATTTTGAGGTGAAGCATGCATTCTAATGAACAAATGTCCATCACCTGCCATAGAGAGTAAAACACCTGATGAAAGATGGTTTGGAGCTCTATCTATCTATGGCCATTTGACGGTGTTTGGATGTAGAGCTATGCTCACATTAAACAGGATAATTTAGAGCCTAGGGTAATCAAATGTGTACTTCTTAGATACCCAAAATGAGTAAAAGGCTATAAACTTTGGTGCACGGAGAACGGCAATCGAAGATATATTATAAGCAGAGATGTGGAATTCAAGGAAGATGAGATGCCTTATCTCAATGATAAAGCAAAGGAGCCAGCCCAGGGTGATGCCATAAACGATTCCACAGAGGTGAAGGTGGAGGTGGGAAGGACTTCTCAACATACAGAATCTCAAACATAAGGAGAAAATTAATTACTTGAAAGTGATGCTCAAGGCTTGAGGAACTACCTGCTTGCTCCTGATAAGAGTGAGAAGAAACATAAATCTACCAACCAGATTTGGAGAGGTAGACATGGTCTATTATTATGCCTTGAAAGTGGCTGAACAAATAAAGTGCCAAGAGCCTGAAAACTACAAGGAAATTGTCACTTGTAATGAGAATAAGCAGTGGATATCTTAGCCATGAGGGAAGAGATTGAATCAATGGAAAGAATTAGGGCATGGTTACCGGTTGATAGGCCGAAATCTCAAAAACCAATAGGTTGCAAGTGGCTATTCAAAAAGAAAATATAAGTGGCTGAAAAGGAAAGGATCAGATACAAGAAAATAGTAGTGGCAGAATAGATGATATTTAACCACGTTGACAACTTGTTTTTCTCATACATAGGATAATTCTTGTAAAAGTTAGAGCCATGACACAATATTAAATACTAACCCCGATTCGTCCTGGCACCACCACTCGTATATGCTATCACCTTCTTTTCCTCCTCCGGAATATTCCCCGAGCCCCTCAATAGTACCTCCCACGATCACATCCCCACAAATCTTCACATTACTTACTCGAGGTTGCTCTGCACATAGAAATGCACGTGAGAATTTGATTCATGATTCTAATTGATAAGAAACGATGATGTAATTTTACCTCGAATGCGCTCGTATATTTCCTCAACTATGAGGAACACACAGATCATGAGCGCCACTCCAATTGGACAGTAGTTGAACCACGTCAACCTTTTTTTCCAGAGCTCATCATTCGCCTCTATTTTCAAAGCTCATTGACGTGGAGACACTCGGCCAGTGCCACAGATAACCCCAAAAGCAATATCCGTACGTGAGCATAAAACGTTTTTCTTCTTTTCTTGTCACCGAATCGACAGTAGCAACAGTAAAGTCCACTTCCGGATATACTAAGCAGATTCAACCAAGCAACGACCACAGCAAAACTCTTAATTCAAACTCAGAAAACAGCCACACTAAGCCCTCTAGATCCAAGCTCACAATCGCAGCTATAATCTCAAACAACCTTCGGCGTCGATCCATGGCTCAAAATAATCTTTAGCAGACGAAGAAGAAAGCTGAGATACATGACAAATAACGAAATAATACGAGAACAATTGAAGATTGAAGTAGAATTTAGAGATTATAAAGTTTTATCAACTGCTATGAACATGCCGCGCGAGATTTCGTCGATGAAAGTAGAAATCTCTCAGAATCGGTCACAATTTCAGATTTCGACCTAACTTGATCATCTGCATTACTATAGCATCAACTATTGTTCATGAACATGAACGCAAAAAAAAAAAAAAAAAAAAAAAAAAAAAAAAAAAACACAGCAACAACGAGAATATTTTACAAGTAGGTGAAGGAAAGGCATTACCTGTAGAGAACCTCTGAGAGTAGCTGGAATGAGGAATACATGACAAATAACGAAATAATACGAGAACAATTGAAGCAGATCTTAGAGATTATAAAGTTTTATCAACTGCTATGAACATGCCGCACGAGATTTCGTCGATGAAAGTAGAAATTTCGCCTAATCAGTCACAATTTCAGAATTCGACCTAACTTGATCATCTACATCACTATAGCATCAACTATTCTTCATGAACATGAACACCAAAAAAAAAAAACAAAAAAAAAACAACGAGAATATTTTACAAGTAGGTGAAGGAATGACAATACCTGCAGAAAACCTCTGAGAGTAGCTGGAACGAAGAAGCAACTGAAATGGGAGAACTTCGAGAGACTGTGTTTTTGTTTGCAGCTCAATGAAACAGCTAGCTTAACATATAAGCTTCTCCTGTGGCTGTACGCTTCGATGCTGAGAAAGCATGATGTAGTAAAAAAAATAATTACTCACCCAACACACGTGGCAACAATTTTACTACACTTTGAATTCGATCTTTTTATTTTTGCTATACACCTTAATTCGATTTTTTTGCATCATGATAAATAAGAAAAGGCGCCATAAATATTTTATTAATAATAATTTTATCGTAATTTTAGAAAAAAAAATAAAAGCATTATATTTTCATAAAGAAGCATTATGGTATTGATAAAGAAGCATAATTAATATATATATATATATATATATATATATATATTAAAATAAATCATAATAAATATTAAAAACTAAAAATGGAATTTTTAAAAATAATATACCCTAATTTTGGATTTATCAACTCTATTTTATCTAATAAAATTAAAATTAAATATTAAAAATAATTATAAACCCTATTTGGATGAGTGAGCCCTATAAAATAATTATAAAATTAAACAAAATCATTATAAGTTATATTTGTTGAATAAAAATATATATAACTACTGTATTAAAAATTAAAATTTGGTACACTATTGAAACACAAAAATGGGTATAGAGGATCCCAAATGAACGATTATATATTTAAGAAAAAATGTTATGAATATATCTTTAAAAATATTTAAGGCTAATTAATTAAATATTTATAGCGCCTTTTCATAATGAGCCGGCGACCAACATAGCCATTTCAATAAGTAAAAAGATTAAAATAGCCATCAATAAGTAAAAGGTGTAATTATAGCCTCTTTTTGCATTTCGTTCCCAATATACCCTTATATTTATTTATTCTCTAATTAATAAAGAAGAAGTGAATATAAGAGCAAACTACGGAAGTCAGTTTAAGGAAAAAAACGTGCAGATGAAAACAACAGCGGCAAACACAAAAGTCGACTTATTCTCGAGCAAAGTAGGATTGGCGGCGACGACAATTTATTCGTGAGAGGTCCGGCAACATTATTGAAGGTTTTCCGGTGAGTAACTTCAGTTCTTTTCTTCTCTTACGGCTACTGCAATAAGAGTTAACGTTTTTTTTTTTTTTTTTCAAATTGTTTCTCCATGTAAACGAAAGATTAGGCATTTTTGTATGATAATATGGTGTGTATTCATGAGTTCAAACGAAATTAAATCATTAATTGTCGTCGGAAAATCTTAAAATCTTGTGTATATGGTGAGTGTGGTTTTTGCTTATTGTTTGTTGTGGAAGAAGAAGACGACCAATGACACAACAACTCACAACAACATCAATTCACGAAGTCACACGAACATACACAACACCATCACACACGACAAAGTTATTTCCAATTATGCAATGCACAACCGCACATTTAGTACGACTTTTTTTTCCTTTTTCAGGGTACATACATGCAGTTTCAATCAATATAATTAAAAGCTTAGGCCCTCGGTCAAATTTTGCGGTATGGTTTGTGTTTTCGGATAGTATTTTTTAGTCAATCACGACGATTACAATATACGAGTATTTACAACTGTACACAAATACGAACGAACACGACCATACACAAACACGAATAGACAAAAAAAAAATATATTCCACGTAAACTCAAGATGAAAGAATTATATGCCGAGTATTCACAACTATACATGACTACACTATACGAGTATTCACAATTGTACACGAATACGAACGAACACGACCATACACAAACACGAATAGACAAAAAAATATATCCACGTAAACTCACGATCACAACATAGTTTATATAACATTGAATTTATTTTTCACATTAAACGCGTAAAAAAACCTTTGAACCTCTGAATTCACCGCACCAATGGCAGCGGTGTTCGTTTTCTAGCCCGGAAACGTAGTCCTCGTCCCCATCGCTGGAAAGTCCTTCAGAATACTCCTCGTCTTCCTCCATTTAATCTTGACTCCGGCCGTTTGATACGTCGGGAATATGTTCGGCTAATAACATAATGCATTAATTGTGGACATCGACATATTTTTCTAGGTAGCCTCAACAATGAACGAAAGGGACCTTTTGTGAATTTTTTTAAAGTATCCGCCCCAAACGCCATCAATCTCTCCTCGATCTGATTTATGATCTTTTCATTACAATATACTTGGATATTGAACTTTAACCCTTGCATTTTCGGTCTCCTATATACCCAAGCAGGCTGTTGAACAAGAAAAAATAAAGATAATGAATGAGAACATTTCAAATAATTAGGTGCGTACAAAAACCGTAGAATTTACCTCAGAATTTCCCGCACCGGTGGCAGCGGTGTTCGTTTTCTGTCCGGCAACGCAGTCCCCCTCCTCTTCGTCGGAAAGTCCTTCAGAATACTGCTCGTCTTCCTCCATAATATCGTCTAGGGACCTTGAGCCTGGCAGTTTCATACGCCGGGAATATGTTCGGATGCTCATATGGGATTAGGTTTTGTCGACTACGTAAAATCCACCACTCCTTAAATACTTCTAGTAAATAGAATCCTATTCGAAGTAGAATCCTAGAGTCACCAATCGAAGTAGAATCGTAGAATCCTACTTGCTTTCATCACTTCCATAACCTGCGTGCAAGGTGATTTGGAGTGCAAGGTGATTTGTTTTATTTTATTATTTAGAGAATAAATAAATGAAAGGACATATTTGGTAGAAAATGCAAAAAGAGGCTATAATAATACCTTTTACCTATTAGTGGCTATTTTAATCCTTTCACTTATTAAAATAGCTATTTTGGGGTATTAACACTTTCATAATTATCATAACGCTTCTCTAATCGAGCATTACGTATGTAGCAAAAAAGTTGAAAATAAAAATAATAATAATAATAATAATAATAAATTGAATTAAAAGTGAAGAAAATAAATCGAAAGTCCAAGTTTTGGTTGAACAATTCTATTTTCACTGCATCCCATTTCCATGCTTTTTCAGCATCGAATTTACCCGCTAACCCAAAATTTGGAAAACTAAAAAGACTATCTAAAAGTGGCCCTGGCCCACACGGTAAACTTGGTACGTAATAGTGGTTTTATAATTTCAATATGGTCAAAATTCTACTACATTCACGCCTCAAAATTCTTCTCTAATCACGCCTAGCTAGTTTACTAATTCCATAACTTATTTAACTCTAATTAATTAATTTCTTTGATTTCAAACTACAATTAACCATTATCTGCACCTATCTCGTCCACAGAGACCATATATATCTTCTCTACTCTCTCTCCTTTCTCCGACGAGTCATCATCCTCCTCGCAACGCCTCATCCGGAGAAGTACTCAGGAAATAAGAAGAAATAACAAAAATCTTTTATGTAAGCACCGACAGTTCAAATTCAAATTTGATACGTACGGCACAAGAAATTTCAAAAAGAAACAACTGCAGTAGATAAGTAGAATTAATATCATTAGCTTCCGTCAAAGGGAAATGAGGTCAAGTCCTTATGCTTTGACGGTACGTGGTGCATGCCTTGAAGATTAATTAAAGAAATTAAGACACCTACACTCCTCAATGCATGGAAGGCCATTTAATTTGCGAGTCTCTAGCGATTCTTGAAAACATAGACGACGAGACGAGGTTTGGAAACACGTTCTCTAGACTCCTCTCCTTCCTCAACAGTGGCGGAGTCACGTAGAAGCCACAAGGGGCTTAAGCCCCTACCAAAAAAAAAAAATCTTCTATTTTCTACTTAAAATTTTACAAAATAATTGATAGTTTTAATGATTTTCTATGTTAAAGCCCCCACCAACGAGTTGAATTTTAGGACTGTTGTGTCGACATTGAAAATTTAAAAATCGCAGCCCACACCGACTAATTTTTCTGGATCCGCCCCTGTTCCTCAAGATCATCCATTTGCAAAAGCTAGCTAAAATGCATGATGAGCACAGCAGCTAACGTGAATTGAAGTTGGAGGAGTTTAATAAAGTCGCACTTTGTTGTATTGTTTTTCTCATTAGAAAAGCCACGTAGGCTCAGTGAGTAGCTAGTATAAATACTTCATCCTTGTTGTAGCATGGAGATGAAGATTTCATATTATTCAATGAAACAGTATCCCTTTTCCTAGCTCAATAAAGAGTATGTTCTTAGCTCAGATTTATTTCTCGATTAAAAGCCATGGCTCCAGTTTACCGAAATGCCTACATATATATGGAGTAGATAGGAGGAAAATTCCCCCTTTGAATGGTAGAAACTCTTGTTCTACTTAGATAGATAGCTCGATGAATGAGGTTTGAACATAGCTTCTCGGATAAACTACCCAAGTAAAAGTAAATAAGTAAAAGAAGTATCTAAAAGTGGCCCCACACTCCACATGCATGCGTAAACTTGACTCAAGAAAGACCATGGTTCGCTTTTGGGAGATGACAACAATCTTTACAACATTGGCTCTTATATCTCTTCATTCTTAATATGATGCTCTTCTGCATTGCTTGCTAATTTATATCTTACCTTCACTTTTTATAGATATATGTAAAGAATTGAAGAAAGAGATGGATGATATATGGTGTGAAGATTGCAAGTGCATGCATGGAGAAGAAATAGTTTATATATTGTTTATTTTCCTAGCTGAAAGAAACGCGTTTTGCTTACTCCTTTTTTTTTTTCTTTTTTTTTTTTGACGTTTTGTTGACCTGGTAGTTGACCACCTTCTATAAAAGGAAGGTTGTATGCATGCTTTAGGCATGGAGAGATAAACTTTGTCTTCTTCTTCAAGGAAATTTCTTCTCTGAAATTTTGATTTTATTTTCTACTTCATAAATTTAATAATATAGCAGCTTATGCCATCAATATGGAGCTGAGTCATGTCTTTACCTCTGAAGGAAAGGAGCTAGATATTTTAATTACTCAGAAAAAAAGAAAAAAAAAAAAGTTCCATGTATTTTAGCCGATAAGATATTTTCCTCCCTATATTATATTATTATTCCAAACGTAGCGTAATTTGCCAATTGATTAAATTCAGTAATTAATTAATTGCAGTGAAGTTGTACGACCAGTAATTCAGACCCATGATGCAACGAGCCTGATAACGGGTGGTAATCACTTATTTATTTTCAAATCTGAATATGTTATAATTTCCTATCTAAAAGATCGACTTTTTTTTTTTTAAAATAAACTTGCATTAAAATAAAAACGAGAAAATCCCCAAAATGGGGTACACACCGGACTCGGGTGACACCGAGGAAGGAAGTCTCCCTAGGGCGACACCGAGGAGAGAGAGGGTTCACAAAACAGAAGCAGAAAACAGGTCAAAACACGTGACCAAAAGAAATCGAAAAGGGGACAGCTTAAGTTTACAAAAGGGGCATCAAAAAACCAAAAACAACATAAAAAAGGAAGCAAGAAACAACTGCACACGAACAAAACAGAGTGTAGAATCAGCAGGAACGTGGAGGATCAGCAAAACAGAGTGTAGAATCAGCAGGAACGTGTAGAATTAAAAGATCGACTTTAATATCCATAGCCATTCACATTATTTTGGGTAATAACCGCTAAATACGTGAATAGTACAAAGTGAGTGGAGTATTAAATTAATTATGTATATAAACAGTAAACGTAAGTGTTTAATGTAAGATATAAGATTTATTACTATACCTAATAATCCACTTGTAAGATAATTGACCTGAATTTAGAAAGGGCAATTCCCATTATTATCATAGAGCGGATGAATGGATTCTATAATAAAAGGGTGGTGGCGCCAACCCTATCTCAAACAAGATGCATGAAACAGAATTCATAACTCCATAAGTGTTTTTTTTTTTTTTTTTTTTTTTTTTTGAGAAAAAACTCTATAAGTTATATATGTACATGATATGTATGTAGTTAAGAAAAGAGATACGTGGAGGTTGTGATGTAAATATTGATAACACATTTTGAATTTTCTCGTAATAGCGTCTCATTTCAAAATTTGAGAGATATATTCTTATTATTTTGTATTTATATATATATATATATATATATATATATATATATATATATATATATATATATATATATATAATTTATGCTATAAATTGTTCCCTAAAATCCCGATAAATTAATTTATGCTATAAGTTGTTCCATATCCATAAGGTTTAAAGAGGGGACCGTCCCGCTGATTTCATGTCACGTCAAGGGCTTCTGACCGATACTTTGACTTTCTTTGATGCTTCTAGCACTCATCGCTATTTCTTGGCCCTTGTTCGGATAGACTAGTTGGGTTATCCGAACCTCAAATTTAGATTTAGCTAAATTTTTTATGATTTGTATTTTAGTTTTTCTTCATACTTTGATAGGTCCTCTTGTTAGCTTTATGAGATGGTCACTTTTGGACTATTCTCAATGTCTCGATTTCTTATTTTGTTTTTTCCTTCTTTGTGCAGACTTGGATCTCATGTCGATCATATCATTCTCGGATTAGTTTGGTTCTTTCGATTCATATTGGAGACAATACTTTCTTTTAGTACTATCCCCTCCAGATATTGTATGATGGTTCTTTCAGTTATGCAAAGGTTGTTGGCATGCCTAACCTCTCACCTTTGGCGGTGTTTTGATTTTTTATTAAAAAAAGTTCTAAATGTAAAATTTATTGCTCCCTTGATATACGTATTTTGACGGATGAGTACTAATTTTGTACAGTGAATTACGTATATATGGTCGGAACTATGAAGAGTAAATTAATTGCATTAATTACTTTTTATTAATCAATGTATCTCTCCATAGGTAATTTATTAGTACCAAATTAACCACGTAAATCTTGTGCAATTTTTGTTTCACATTCAATATTTCAGTTATTTGGTTATTAAAATAAATTTTGCATATTCACGTGATTTATAAAAATGTGACTAGTGTTCCAAAAGTCTTACTAAAATGAAATCTTTCTTTCGGAGTATTATAATTAGCTATATAATCATAACATAAAGCAAGCCAAGATCATATATATGTATAAGGAGGATTCAATCAATAATAAATATTTTAAAATACTTTCTCAGGAAATTGGCATATATATATACACACTCAACAGTAAAGTACTTTAGATATATATACAATAAACACAATGTGAGAGGATATTAAATGAACGTTAATTAAGAGAGATTAATTTGGAAAATAAACTAGCAACTTAAGGAATCGGAGTATTTGAAGGAAGGATATAATAGTAATCAAAGGTGAGTAACCGGTCAAAATTCAAACCAAAAATATTAAACCGGTTTTTTTTTAAAAATAGGGGCATTATGGCTGGCCATAATATGGCCCCATAGATTATTCCTACAATAAACCCTCCCAAAAGGAAATAATTAGAGGGCAGTCCCAATCGTTAACCCCAGAAAGGGCATAAGATCTACGGAAACTCAGACTTTTTTTTATAGTGATTTTAGCTTATGGTCAAAGCGTTACTAAAGAACTAATAGTCAAATTAAAGATTATTAAATTAAATCAGTAGCAATGTCAATGTGAAACCAAACCATCGTAAATCATATGATTTTGAGCGTCTATTTTATTGGGCGAGTACCTAATTTTTATTTATAACTATAAAGTTTATGTGATAGCGCATACGGCATCAATCCATTTTTTAGTGTTTAGTGTATGTATCATGTATTATTGTGTATGGGTATTTATATATATAATCAAGTCTCGTTATTAGATATGTAGCAAATTGTTTACGTTAAATCAATTTTCTTTTTTCTTCTAAAAATTTGTATACATGGATTTAATTTCATTAATTATATTATTATTATTATTATTATTATTATTATTATTATTATTATTATTTGAATAAAAATGGATCATTATGAATAGAATGGGGGAATATAATTAAGCTGACTTTGGAATGATCAATAATCCATATGAACAGATGGATTATTCAAGTCATTTATTTTTTCTTTTACATTTTACTAATATAAAATTTAGTACGGACACGAGGATAAAATATTATTAAAATTTTATAGTAGAAACACATAGTCAATTAATCATATTCACATTATCATTAGTTGTGGGCGCATAATTTGTGTTTACACGATGGATACAAAATTATCATAACCAATGAATATAATTAATGAGGTTTGATTTTAAATATCGGTTAAAATAAACGTTAAGTATTGAAGGTGTGTTAAAGTGGACTTAAGATTGATTTTTGTATGCCTTCAATGTTTTCTTGGCATCAGGGTTGTCATTATCTTCTTCGATCGGCCTAGGCAGTTTCTTAAAATGCTTCTTGAAGATATTCGACACAATGGTCGGGAGCTAGTGCTTGGACTTCGGGCTTGGGGTCAGCTTCTTAGTCCTCTCCAATGTTGGATCCTTGGTTAATTTTCTCGGATTGAAGAGCTCAACCAACGGCTTAATAGCTGTTGCCCCCATGCTTGTTGCCTTGGTGCTGACTCATTTGAATCGCCGGTTCTTGTGGTTCGTTGGTGAACCATTATTATTATTTTAATACTTAAAAGTTACAAATCTTAATTCGTTCTCTCCCAACTTCAAAGAAATAGATAGAAAAAACAAATCGAAACTCAAATGTTTATATTCCATCCATCCCAGTTATTTACGTCTCAAAAATTGTGACGGATTTTAAAAAGAGGTAGATGATAGTGATGTTAGTGAAGAAAGAGACCCATATTAAGTGTACGGGTAAAGAAGAAGTACGTGGTAGTGGGATAAAAATTATGATATTTTTATAAATAAAAGGTTAAAGTATGGGGAAAAAAGAATTAAGTGGTAGTGAGTAATGCTCCAATGCATGCTTAACGTGCCCACGGATGACGTGACATTGAAATATATAAGGAAATTAATAAAAATTATACCAAAAATAATTAAACCCTATTATAAAAAACTAAACCCTAACATAAAAAGTTAAACCCTAAAAGGAAAAATTGCAGACGTGGCACTGCCACATCACCGGTGGACACATTAAGTGTGCCCACCGTGGGTGGGAGATCATTTCTAAAGTGGTAGTTGGGTGTGTAAAAAAAATAATAAAATATAAATAATAAGTTGGGACCAAAGATTATAATTTATGAATATAATCATGTTATCAATAATTTTTATGTTTTTTTTCAAAAAAAAATAATAAAAAAATATATGTATTAAAAAAAGAAAATACTCCGTATTATACGATGATATATAATCTCTCCTATTCTAACGTTTCGTCTCTCCTCACTCGTTACTCAGCGGAGCCATGATGAAACTCAGACTCAGACCATTCCAATCCAAAGAAACCCTAAAAATCCAAGTCTCAAATTCCTGCACTCTCCCCCAATTCCGTCAAATCCTCTCCGAAACCCTACCCAATTCACCATCCCCTGCTTCTATTCGCCTCTCTCTTAATCGGAAAGACGACCTCCAATCCGACTCCGCAGAAGACACCCTCCAATCTCTCGGCGTCGCCGCCGGCGATCTCATCTATTTCTCAGTTGAAGATCCAAATTCCCAAATTGCCCTTCCTCAGGCGACTGACTCTACTCCTACACCACGTTCTAATGAGTACGAATCTTCGACGAGCTTGAATCCCCAAAATACCCTCCCCGGAGTCGAGAATTCCGATTCCGTCATGTCTGATACTCAGAAACGGAAAAACCTTGGTGTGGATTCGCAGGCGGAGGTGGAAACTGTGAGTGCAATGGAGGTCGACGACGAAGATATCGCCGATGAATCGTTTGAGGTCGTCGATAAGTCGTTTTCCGTGCCTGGGTTTCTGAGAAAAGTTTTCGCGTCGGAGCTCGGCGAGGACGACGGACGCAACCACAAGCTGATCGTGATCGCTGTCCATGCCGTGCTGTTGGAGTCCGGTTTCGTGGGCGTAGATGGGAAGGCAAACGCAGTAGTTGACAGTTTCCAATTGCGCAATGGGTGGCCGTCGGGTCTCTCCAGTATGTCTCTGTTCTACACTCTGCGTGAGAGTGTTCGGAAAGATGAAGCTCCGATGAAATTTCTCTTGAAATTTCAGAGTGTGGGTAAATACATAAACGTTTACGGGCAATTAGGCAAGAGAGGCGTGCGTCGGGTGCAACTGAACGAGGGTGAACTGGTTCCTTTTCTGAATGTTGTGTGGGCGAATTGCGAAGGAGATACTGTAATGGAGAATGTAACTGGACAAGATGGAGAATCTTCGCCGGAGAAGGAGGTGTTCAAGTTCTGGAGGAGTGTGAAGGATAATCTGGCGCTGCCGTTGTTGATCGATTTCTGCGAGGAGGCAGGTCTGGTGCTTCCTCCCTGCTTCATGCGGCTGCCAACTGAGCTGAAATTGAAAATCTTGGAGTCCCTACCCGGTGTTGATGTCGCGAAAGTGAGCTGTGTGAGCTCCGAGCTGCGGTACTTGGCTAGCAGCGATGACTTGTGGAAGATGAAGTTCAGTGAGGAGTTTGGAAGCGAGGGAAAAGAAGGTCAGGTGAGTTGGAAGAAGGCGTTTTCAATGGCTCGGAGTAGGAGGAACGGTAGGTTCCTTGCGAGCAGAGTTAGAGCTTCGCCTTATTGGCCAATGCCTTATTGGCATCAACCTGGGAGGAGGAGGTTTCCCTATCCTCTCATATTTCAAAGGGGGCCGCCAGTTTTGAGGGATCAGCCACCTTATGGAGATGATGTGCAAACTATGATTCATGATCCAATGAATCATCCCTTGAGGATTGAGCCACCTTTTGGAGATGATGATGGTGATGTGCAAACTATGCTTCCTCTTCCTCATCGGATGAGGAGCTTTTCACCACAATGTGATCTAGGGATTCATGGTGGTAGGTAGCTCTAGTGCTTAATGTTTTTGAGTCTGCATATATGCTTATTGGTATCTTGTTTTCTTTTGTTTTTCTGTTGGTATATTTAGTTCTATGAAACAGTATGCTGGTGAATTGGTATTTACATTTCGTTCCAACACTGTTGATGGATACTGGTTCGCCTTTTTGTTATTGTAAGTAAAATAGTAATGCTTTCTTTTCTCAATTTGAGCAATTTTTTGATCTACTTCAATGATGATTAGAGCTTGAGTATGAAATTTTGTTTGGTTTTTTTGTGCATTATGACTCGTGTAAAGCAGTAGCATTCACAAAATAAACATAGTTTGAGGTACTGTACATCATGTTTTCTTTGTTTAGAATATGACGCATCTATGAATCTGATCACAATATCTGTTATAATTATACATATTATATAGGTGTCTGGGTGTATACTATGTAGTTTCTGGATATTATATGGCCAAAAACACAGCAAACATAGATGCGGCTAACATGGCCTAATATTTTGCTGACATAATGTTGATAAAATATTTCTCTGTTGACAAAAAAAAGTTTCTCTGTTTCTGAAGATTTTGTCTTATAAGTAATTGTTTTAGGATTTGAGATGTGATATAATGGCTGATTTGAGAGTGCTTTTCGATTACAGATGAATCTCAGATTTTAAAATTCCTTTTGGAACTTGGTGATTGTATTAGCTATGTAGCTACGATTGTTAGAAACAAAAAAAACAAAAAAAAAAAATCTATTTTAAAACGTGGTTCATGTTTGTGATTCCTAAATTTTAAGCCAAACTCGAGGGGTAGCAACAAAACCAAATTTTCATACAAAGAGATAAAATTATACTCGTATTGACCAGATGATTGGAGTATAGTTTTAACTTTTAAGCCGAATTACTATTTTTGGATGAAATGCAGCATATGAAAACCTTCGTTATGTATGTAACCATTGTTCTAATGTAACCATTGTTCTAAAAGTTTCGCATACAGCCCCTCTAGGTGTTAGACCGCACTTCTCCGCTCGATTAATGCTTAATCCGTCTAGATTCTAAGCGATACTTCACTGGCTCAATTAAGACTTAATTAGAAATCTCTAAGTAGGAACTAATTGTAATTGGTGTTGGGCAAACTATGCGAGCTAGACGATCTTTATGTGATTTGGACGCTGGACGAATTTAGGGCTAAATATAATTAGATTGCATATAATTCAATAATTTATGTATATTATGTTGAAATCTATGATTTTCATGTTTTAAAGTTGTGAAAATTTATTGTACACTATAAAATAACTATTGGGAAGACTACGAAATTTATAGAATTGAACCAATAACAATTATGAATAATACATATATATACTCCTTTTTATCACATTCTACTTAACACAATTCTATTATTTTATATTCATATATATTCATCAAGAAACGCATCTAGTTGAACGTGACACGGTGACAGTTTGTAATGAAGATTTGGAGTAAAAATAGTACTCCATCTGTCTCGTTTTTCTGATGCATATTCCTTTTTGAGATGTCCTGTTTTTCTTGACACGTTTCCTTTTATAGTACTCCAATAACCAGACATTTTAATACATGAAATTCATTAATAATCCACATTTAATTAGACGTTTTCTAGTTACTAAAAGTAATTCATTTAATAATTAAATATATTTATTCATTAAAATAACAATGCTAATCAACACATCAAGAAATTCGGAACGGGGGATTATAAAATAAACATTGAAGTTCTACCTTCTAAACCTCTGCTTAGCCGCCTAAGATTTTTTTGTGTTACTAAATAAAAGAATATGCTTTTCTTTGTTCTTCGAAAAAATATACTCCGTACTATAAAATTGAATATTTGTTGACGGAGAAAAAAAGAAGGGTTAATGTCACGAAAATACACAGATTTTGCTACCGCATTTTATTTTTTCCCAAAACTTTCAAAATTTCGTGTAAATACATGAACTTTGCTCCGGTTCCAAATTTTCCCTAAGTCCGAATTAACCAAAATTCAGATCCTACGTGGAGCCTACGTGTACGCCAGGAGTATGTCGCCATTAAGTTTTTCCGGCTCGTGAAACGCAGTTATTTTAACAATATAAAACAATGTCGTTTTGGGTTTATTTTAATTCAAATTTAAAATCCCAAATATATCTAGGGTTAAATAGAGCGTGAGGGAACGAGAGTGAGTTGCAAAAGAAAGAAAAGCTCGAGCTCTGAAGGAGTAAAAAAGACAAGTATAAGCCATGTCAGCACAGATTCCGCCGGAAAATTAATTTAGGGAAAAATTGAAACCGGAGCAGAGTTTGTGTATTTATACGAAATTTTGAAAGTTTTGGGAAAAAATAAAATACGGAACAAAGTTTGTGTAATTATACGTACCAAAAAAGAATAAATTTGAGAAAATCTGCAACCAAACAAGTACCCATCGCCTAAATTAACCGTTTTCGCCCAGCACCCAAAATTTTCCCCAATCTCAGAATAGTTCCTCAATTTTTGCCATATTCCATCTCCGCCGTCTCGATGCAGTGAATCAGCACAGCATTGGAGAAGCAGAGCTCCTGCCGCCACTGTTATGGCGGCGACCGCCGGAACTCTCCGTCTTCAGCCCCTCTATTCTTCTCCGCGAACACTATCTCACTATTCTATGATCAGTTCTCATAACTCCATCGCCGCCTCCTCTTTTATCCAGTTCCGTCGCTGTCGCACGAACGATTCCATTCTCTCTCGCGAGGTAAAATTCTGAATAACCTTGATTTGGACATGATTTTATGGTATCAACGAATGACCGGCATTTGATTCTACAGAAATGGCGGAATTCGGTCCGTGGAGCTCGCCCTTGTAGCGCGATTCCTCGAAGTGGTATGGTGATGGGTGACTACATGGATGATATCGATGAGGATGATGACGATGACGATGAAGAAGAGGAGGAGGAGGAAGATAGGAGCTTGGACCTTTTGATTAGGTTTGTGCAGAATGTTTTCAGAAAGGTGTCCAGAAAAGCTCGCAGAGCCGTTAAGTCAGTTTTGCCAGTCCCTATCTCTACCAAATTGGTAACAGATTAATCGTAATTCATCTACAAATCGCAATTAAAATTCAATTCTTTACGTTTTCCGACATTCGAGATTGGCCGCATTTGTGCTTTGATTTCTAATTTATAGTTATAATAGGAAAGTAGAGAACGATTCCAAAAGCAGAGAGGAATGGGTAGTGATAGCTGAGCTGTAGTAGCTCAAACTTAAATCGAAGAAATTCTGGTGCTCTGGTTCTGAAGTTACATGCATAATGTTTGTTTTGAAGAAAATGCAACATTTTTCATAGGCTGGAATTTGGTGCTTACGATGATTATTTAGGTTTATGGTGGAACATTTTATATATAAACATGAAACTAGGATACTGAAGTGCAAATATAGTCGGCTTCTGCTTTCGAAACAGTTTCTTCACATTAGGTGGATCTGAATTGGTTTTGTCTTGCATCTTCGTAAAATGATTATCAGAATTCTGGCCACCACAGTCTTGCAATGTAGGACCCTGCTTTTAATGTGAATAATACTTGTTATCTTATATTGGGATTGGTTGGACCTTGAGTTGTTCTCTCCTTTCATGTATAGGTCGGATTTGCTGTGAATGGAACTATAATTCTGACTTTTATGTGGGTTCTAAAAGCTTTTCTCCAGGTAATGCCTCTGGAATTCTGCTCTTTCACAATTGTCCATACAGAGTATTTTCTTGAATGAGATTTCGCCAACTAACCTTCAGTAGTAAACAGAAACATACCCTTTAATGTTTCCTTCTCTTATGTTGATCAGTCGAGAATTTCACAATGCTTCCCTAATGAAAGTCACTTCTTTTTTCTATAGTCCCTTGCATGATAGGCATGATAATCTCATCCACTATGATAGAAAATGTTCCTTTAGTCTGGTCCTTGCTATTGTTTTGACCTAGTGAGGCTTAAACGAATCATGTGTGGAGTAAACGTGTTGAGTTTGATGCTGATGCCTTGTTCATAGCACTATAGCAGTGCCGGAGCTATAAATAAGAGAGTAGGAGGGTGAGATTATTAATTTCAGGTCCCATATAGCTTGTACATGGGCAGACTTTGTATTCCACATGTTTTATAGCATTTGCAACTGCATAAATTGTTGTTCAACTATTGTAACATGATCTTTTTTGTGGCTGTGTGTCGTTTTATTCTTTCTGTTCTTAGCTACAATGACTTCATAGACAATAGCACTTCAAAATTTAATTCGTGTTCCACCTACTAAGTGACACCATTGTCTTTAATTTGCTAGTTCGTTCATGCTTTGTTCCCAGGTGGCCGAGTCTTCTTTGCTCTTTGATACTCTCGTCTCATGCTAATAAAAGTTACAAATCTTCAAATTATGGAGATATGGAATTTGAAAAGTTGGAGCATATCTTCGTTTTCCTTTTAGCCTTATGCATCTATTGTCATTTGAACCGGAATGGAGTTGATTCGAGTTAAAATTTGTTCGGACTTCGTTGATTATATTTTAAATCTTTTCTACTGCATGTGATTTTCAGGTGATATGCACCCTTGGGAGTGTAGTGTTTGTGAGCATATTGATAATTCGTGGAATATGGAGTGGGATTTCCTACTTGCAGGAGAACCGTAGTTACAGAGCTTATGAAGATGAGCCTCAATCGTGGAATCGCTCTCGACCTGCTGCCACCTAGAGCTTCGTCTTACGTTTTTTTTTTTATCCTTCCTTTTTTGTAATACTAACTTTTAGAATAAAGTTTCTTGATCTCCGACACAACGGTGTCTACTTTTTATGGATTTATTTAGAGGGGTTGAGAGATATAATGTAATGTTAGTGAATTTATGACAAATAGAGGCGACCATACTTTTTATGTAATTATATCATATTGATTTTGAATGATAATATATTTTGCACAATAATTGCTTATATATAAAGGGATGTTCCGCCGCTGAAATAAAATAAACCCTATAAAAAAATGAAATTCTATTAAAAAAATTAAACTCTCAACGAAAAAATATCACATTAGCCAAGAGCTGAAGAGCACATTAAATATGTTTAGAGTTCATTTAAAAAAAAAATGTTTAGAGTTGTTGATATGTAGGAGTGTTTATGTATGCTTATATATTGTTCACTATGTATGAAATGGATAGATAAAATACGAAATATCTAAATTGTTCTTTTATTTATTTATTTAGAAAATGGTATATAAGGGTAAGATTTTTTTAAAAAATAAAAATAGTAAAAAGTGGTATAAAAGTATTCAATCATTCTCTTTTATACCATAAATTAGGAAAATGGACTAACCAAACTTTTGTATCCAATCATTTTCTTAAGTATAAAATTATATCACGAAATAGGAAAATGGACTAACCAAACTTTTGTACAAGATTTTTTTATAAATATATTTTAATATTTCATTTTAATATTTCTCTCACAAAACAAAGAATAGTTTATCCATATTTCGCACATTCTTTTCTTTATAAATGCGTCTGGAAGTTATTCTAATTTTTTTTTACATATTTC
This sequence comes from Mentha longifolia, assembly GCA_001642375.2. NCBI lineage: Eukaryota > Viridiplantae > Streptophyta > Magnoliopsida > Lamiales > Lamiaceae > Mentha > Mentha longifolia. The sequence goes on along the minus strand of CM038120.1, from coordinate 23,393,307 downwards.
TCAACTATAGAAGGAAATAAGCAAATATTAATTAAACTTGCTTCAAGCTATTATTGGTTTTATGTACGATTGTTGATTTTTGAATGTTGCGTGCGACTAAAAAAGAAGTTGGACTACCACTTTGGGAACTAGAAACAATGACTAGCTTAGATTTTAGATACACGAGTAAGTCTAACGTTTCAATGAAAGTGAGTACAAGAGTAACACAAACACGAATACTACGAAGCATGCAAAGATGCATAGCGTTCATCAAAATACTGAACGAATACACCTGGGAAACCAAACAACCAACGAGCAGAAGAGTAGCTGGTACGTAAGACAAGTGGAACCAAGCTCGCCCATGGAGAAGAATAGCAATCTGCAAGGGGAGACACACGAACAGTTGCAGTATCCCATAATCGCACGATGGCTTAGCAATCTCCACGAGGCAAAATACAACAATCCAATGAGCATGAAAGTGGATATGCCTCCTCGGCAGTGGCGTAGCCAAAAACCATGGATCAAGGGGCTAAAATATATATTTCAATACTAATTTTTAAAAAGTATAAAAAATATTCAAATATAGTAAGTGAAAAAAAAAAAAAAAAATTTGAGGGGTGGCTCAAGCCTACCCCAGTCCCCCCCTGGCTCCGCCCCTGCTCCTCGGAGGTCTGAATGAATACTCTTGGCGCAACAGTGAGTGTCGCGCTGCAGATGATGTACACCGCGCGCTCGTGAAGTGTATGTGTCTGCCTCAGATAGTTGTTGTCTCGGGACGAAAGCCCCAGAGAAGACATGATCACGAATAATGTTGAACTAAGAGTACCAGCAACAGCCCTATTCGATCGACTCAAATGAATTAGAATCAACAAACCACAAAATTCTAATAATTTCAAACAAATAAAGTAGTAAAAGTAAGCTTACCAGACAACAATGTCGGGAATGTAGAATACCGGAGACACGAAGGTGCAAATGGCTCCAACAATGACAAAGCGAGCACGACGTAGGGGTTGTTGCCTAGTGTGTACCACCAATCGCTCCTCACTAGCACTGGCGGAGTTACGACGTAACGCGATAGTCCGATGGATACTGAAAACCTATGTGACGCACATTTGGAATATCAATGATGTGCTCGTCGTCATCGACTCCAACCAGGGCCGGTCCCGATCAAAAAATGGCTTTGGGCAAAGTAATAAAAAAAGGCCATTTGTCCAAAGTAGCAATATAATATTCATTTACATGTACATATCATATATAATTTTTTTTTTCTAGCTTTCCTCTTACTTATAACGCCAAGAATATAAAAATTATATAAATATAAAAGATAGAGACTACATTTTTTTAAAACATACACAGTTTTTTATTAAAATTTTTGAATAAATTTAGTTCATATTCTACATTGTCAATCGGAAGTGGAGGAATTCGGTCATATTCAACAACGGAAGTTGGAACTTCGAGAGATAATAGAAGATGAAATTAAATGTAGATTTTGGACTTGGTGAAGGGAGACGTTGAGTCGAACTTGAGCTACATCGAGTGGGCTAAAGGTCCGTTATTGAATCACTGGGACAACTTGTAACTACTGTTTTGGTGTGGCAATTCTTGTGCCATTCTCTTAATAAATTTTCCTTTTTGCCCAACCAAAAAAAACTAGAAATTGATAGTCAAGCATGAAAAGAATTGGGAGTCCATGCCTAAATATTCAAATAGATATATTAGACCAAAATAAGAGTTAAAAAGAATAAATAAATGGAACACTGTAAGAATTTACATAAATAAGATTTAAAAATAGAAAAATATAAAAAATTAGGGGCTCATACATAAAATCTGAATTAGTGTAAGGTAAAAAAAAACCCGGTAAAATCAAAAATAAAATTCAAATAGATATATTAGACCAAAATAAGAGTTAAAAAGAATAAATAAATGGAACCCTTTAAGAATTTACATAAATAAGTTTAAGAAAATAGAAAAATGAAAAAATTTGTGGCCCATACATAAAACCGGTAGATAATCAAAAATAAAATTCAAATAGATATATTAGAACAAAATGAGAGTTAAAAAGAATAAATAAATGGAACTCTTTAATAATTTACATAAATAAAAATGAAAAAATTTGGGGCCATACATAAATCTCAATTAGTGCCCGGTAGAAAAAAAAAACCAGTAGAGAATCAAAAAATGGAAAAACTAGTGGCTCATAATAAAAAGAATAATTATAAGCTTCTTACGGGATTCGATCACTTGTCAAAAAATGTTGAGTCAATGAGTCTAGCTAATACTTTATAGCTATATATATATAATCAAAATTATGGCCCCCAGAAATTTGGGCCCTGGGCGGTCGCCCATACTCGACTCCCCTCAAGCACGGCCCTGACTCCAACCTCTCCTCCTCCGGATACTGCACACCTGTGTGATGAACTAGATCTATGATGTGCTCGTCGTTATCGACTCCAAGCTCCTCCTCCGGATACTGCAAACCTACGTGATGAAATGGAACAGTGTCATATCCGCTATCCTCCTTCTCCAGCTGCCTCTCCGGAGTCTCCTCCTCTTCCTCTGGCACAATCTCATACAGACGATCTCCTCCAGTAGCAATACGGTGAAACACATAAGAAATGAAATCGGCATCACTATCGTAGAAATATGGCTCAATCTGTCACAGCCCGAATCCAACTGTTTATTTAAAGCAATTTCAAGTTATTTATTTAGTTTTATTTAAATGTACAACTCGTAAATTTTATGAATATTTTATTATTGTCGAGCTCATTTTAGTCGAAGTCGCGCCCCTAGTTAAATGATGAAGTTCTGAAGTAATTTGGGCCTTAAAAAGTATCCATGGAATTAATCTATGAAGGTTTTCAAGTTAAAATTGATAATTATTTTGGACCAAATTCCAAATCAATATACTTCATATTTATTTTAGAAGTTGATTAGTTGTAATTGCTTGGGCCGAATTATGTAGTACTATTAAATTATATAATTTATAAGTGAAGCACCAAATAAATAATATTAGTTGGGTGGCCGGTTTATATGTATAATTGAATTTAGTTTATTCAAGTTTCTAGATTCTAAAACTCTAATAACAATAATATAAATAATAATAATAATAATAATATAATAATACAAACTTATATTAGGCTATTAGCAATCCAAGGCGGTGAAGGAAATATCTGCAAGTGCTCATCTCTTTCCTCAAACGAACAAAACCTCGTTCTCCACTTCTCCATCAATACTGTTACAAGCTCTAAAGCTCTGCAATATACCTTCCCTAAAATTATTGAGATCAAGATTCCTAGAAGCAGACTCCGCCGTAAGCACGACGCTTGACCTCATATCCAGAATAGTTCGGTGAGTTTTAGCTTGTTTTTATGTCGAAGTTTCTATCTTACTAGAATTCAAGATATATATGAGTACTCTATATTTATAAAATGAAATAAGCGGCCATAATCATCAAGTCCTAATCAAGTAAGCATCACCTACTGTTCTTCATAGCCTAAACAGTTGAATTTTATAGCTCATGCCTTCAACTATTAGGTAAATTATTTGGATAAATAAATTATTTGACATGGAGAATTAAGGATAAATAAAAATATAGAGGGAGAAAGAGTAGCGAGAGGGTGTTAGCATTGGTGACGGCATTCTTCTTTGGTTACAACACCCCTAGACTGAGGGAGAAAGAGAAGGGGCTGGGGTGGCGAGCGACGTGGCGCCGCAGTGTCGCTGCCAGGTGGTAAGAGTCTCGCAGGAATTTGAAAGAAAACAGGGGTAGTTAATCATTAAGATTTGTTTCTGTGAGAGTTGTGATTTGGGGATAATCATATTTCTTGTAGACAAGAAAAATTGGGAAAGAGAGAAAATTATTTAGGATTTTCTACCTGTAAATAGATGATGAATCTATGAGGATTCCACCAGTTCTTTTGTTATAAAAATTTTCTATTCAAGTTAATTGAAGCTTTGGGGCGAGTTGTTTTACAACAAATTTCAGATTATAGGTTTTCTATTCTAAGCTTGATGAACAAAAAGACATGGGGCTCTTATGATTGGTTAGATGACTTGATTCAATTTTAAGTTGACGAATCTTGAGCTTGGGGTGGAGAGCTTCACTTATTAAGAAAGGATCTTCATTTGAATCCTTAAAAGTATTGGTGTTGATTATCGAAGTTAATTGTAACTTACTGTAGATAAAAAAAAAAAGAAATAAAGATTTCTGTGTTTAGTTAACGATCCTAAGTCGGTTAAATGAGTTTAGATTATTTTTAAGAAATATATATTATAAGCACAAACATTTTAAACAAATAGAAAATGAACTTAAGATTTCATATGAAGGTCCTTTAAGTTTAAGAAACTCATTTTAAGTCTCTTTAGGCCCTCATAAAGTATTCTTTTATATTCATGTTACTAGGTGCAGCGCGACTAAGACGATTGAGTCATTTTCATTGCCCAACTTCATTATTCAAGTTGAAGGTTAAGGTGTGGTGATTTATTTAAGTTATGCCGTTGATATCTGTTATCCATTTTAATACTTTGATTGAAATTATGATGAATGTGAGTTGTGAGGAGCAGGACCGTTACTCTGAAAAGTGTCCTTAAGGTGCTCTCACTTAAGTTATGATGATTGTGAGTAGCGGGACCGTTACCCTGAAAAGTGTCAATAAACGCTCTCATATAAGTTGTGCACAACGAATTATGCCGCCAGGGGCTCGCTAAATGGGCCCAGGACTGTGAGGTCCTTGATATGTCACCGTGCGGAAATGATGTTAAGATTGAGGTCGACCATATGTGTTTACCATTTTATTAACTTGGATAACGATGCATACAATCCCACACTGAGTATATTCTCACTCCCCACATTAACAAATTTCAGGTTTTTGAGCTCGGAGTCGCACGGGAGGTCGAATGGCACATTATGTTATCATAAAATTCTATTTCCGCATAATTACTTTGCAAATGTCATGTTGTAAAGATATTGTTCTCTTTCATTTCATTTAAATGGAGTTGATCCAAAGGATAGTTAAATTTTCAAGTCTTATTTATGGGAGTACTCTTTAGATACATATTTTATTTTCTCCATATTATTTAAAAGAAAGGAAAAAAAAAGTAATATATACTCATTTTCCGCATTAAATGTTCAATTTTGAGTTATGATATTATTATTAGATTTAGGGTGTTACACAATCGCCTCGTAAAAAACACGGATGACGTGTGCAATGGACGCCTCTTCTGCCATAGTGGAAGTGAGGGAGAAGAAGAAAAATGGAGAAGGTGAATGATACTAGTAGGGAGAGCGATGAAGATGATTTTAGCAGATTTGAAGAAGATGATTCGGAGTCGGAGCAGATTTGAAAAAAATGGCGTGAGAATTTTCACGGTTTTGCATGAGGTCAAAAGGATGGAGGGTATTATTGTCTTTTTATACTGAACATTATTATTTTTTTGATATAAAATATAGTATATTTATTGCGCGACTTTTAACCTTTCAGCTTGCTTATGTTATTATTTTCAAAAGTAATACTTCAGCAAATAACATAAGTCTTAGTAAATAATTTAGTAAATAAGAACCCATTTTATGAATAATTTATAATAGTCATACCACTCAAATCACCCATAGTAAAAATCCTCATTATGTTTTTGTTTAATTAATTGCTTAGTCGTGTTCTTTTTTTCGGTACTAGATCTCTTGTTTCTTTTTTATTTTAACTTGAATATCATTTATGTGTAAATTAATCTTATAAAACATATAACAAATAATATTAATCTTATTTGAGTATTGAAGCAATTGTCTTTGTATGGATTCAGACCATCTATTGTCTAACGTTGTAACATCCTAATTACACCGTTAGATGATTGACACGTATCCTCAATATTTCCAAAAAATAGTAATAATTAAAATTTTCCATAAGGAAAAATGAATGATTTTGGAAACATTGAAAACACATAGCAATCATCTAACAGTGTAATAGAAAATGTCACACTGTTAGACAATAGAGGATTTGAATCCTCCGTCAATACATAAAAAATATCTTGATAATTTCCCATGAAGAATAAAGTATAACAAAATTATTGTAGAAAACGAACCGAAAAATTCTAACAAACACACATTATAATGATATAAAATTTATCCCCCAATCAATATAAGCAATGCTAAAGATTCATACATGAAAACACAAAATAATAATATCATACTACCTCCGTCCTTTTCAAATTGTTACACTGTTTTCAGCAATTTTTTTAAGCGTTGTCGAGCATCTTGATGATGAGTTTTAAAATAACTTTTTAAAGATTTTTTTTCTTTTATGGGATTACTTTGCCTACATAAAATTTGTTGAAAAAAAATAGTTGCCAACATTAATTTAATATTTTGCCTACATACTTGGTGCACTACACTTAAATGCACCATAGAACTTACCATACCAATAGTTGGTTCATAATAATGTGGATCTGGAAAAGAACTCAGCAGATTCAAAAACCACGCGACAAACGATTTTATACTTTGATGAAAGGAAAAATAATACTAAAATAGTAATAGAAACGCTCTGATGCCCACCGTTCGTACACTTAATGTGTCCACTGATAATGTGACAATACCACGTCGGTAACCTTTCCCCCTAGGGTTTAGTTTTTTTAGGATGGATTTACATTCTTTTTTTTTTTCTTTTTCATTATCTAAAAAACCATATAAAATATGAATTTCTAAGAAAAAGATTAATCTACAATTCAATAAGTTATATTTTCATGTAAAAAAAACATTTCAAAGTTCACGAAAAGAATATGCATTTCAAATATTTATAAGGGATATCTATTGTAACACGATAAGCCTTTTTTTATTATATTGCTTAAAAATGAGAAAAAATAAAGGTCTTATAAAGCTATAAATTTAGTTGAACATGTATGGAATTTTATTAATTAAATATTTTATATAACAACAAAATAAATACAAAGTAATATTATATATAATAATTAAAAAAAGGTAATAAACATATTATGTAAAATATTTATTGCCACTCGTTAAAAAGATGAAGCAAACTATCCAACCGCCCATTAGTGCACATAATTTAGAATTTTTAATGTAAATACAATTAACTAATTAACTTTTATTTAGTCCAATAACCGTCATTTTAAAAATAACTACCCATAAATAAAAAGACATTTCTAACCTAAAATTGGCGCAAAAAAAAAAAAAACTGCCAATTTTGTTTTGTTTTAATATATATATATAGATATAGATATTATTGTTGTTTTCTTAATATAGAGATAGATATTTTGTGTTGTGTTCATCTTCAATCAAACTCAAGCGATGGGAAACCCAAACCCGGACCTAACTCGGGCGTTATTGGAGCAGAGCAGTGTAGTGAAAGTAATGGAGAAGGTAACTCATGTATGGGTGGTGGATAACTACTCCACCCGCAAGAACATCGGGGTAGGCTACTCGTTCACCGTTCACTGGTATCCTCAAGGAAAGGATCAAGCCGCTCATAACCGTAGGAGAATGTCGCTGTGCATCAAGAATCAAAGTGCACAAGTTGCAGAGGTGGTTACCGCCTTGGCGTTTCTTCCAAAATACCCCATACCCGGTTTAGACATAAGTAGTTCCTCTTTTGATGACAGAGGAATATATAGGCAGTACGTCGCTCTCGAGCCTGGCGCCGCGTGGGGTAACAGCGGCTTCTGGGAAGACTGCCTCCGTTCAGAAACGATTGCATAAAGATTAGGACTACTATTGGAGTTTTCGTCCATCGACCCCTAGCCATGGTGCGCCAGCCGTTTGATCGCACTGTATTCTTTCGAGTAGCACATAAACGGTTCTATGCGGAGGAGTCGGTTTTAAGAAGACGCTACCCGTCTCTTCTCCTTCTTTCGGATTCAGATACGGAGGAGATTTGGATTGCCGGTGTCGATACAGATATATTTGATCGATGTCAGTATTCAATTTCTGTTAAGCATTATCAATAGTTTTTATTGACGATAACAGAATTGGGGTCATTCGCCCCCTTAAAAGCCTTAAAAGTTATATATAATCTATATATAGAGTCTGAGACCTTTGCCAACAGTTTTCTCATCCTTTTTTCAGGCCGTGCTATGGTATATCTATAACGAGAAGCTCGAGCCGAGAGATAAACAAGCTATTTCTGAAGATTCTGTAAAGCTTCTTTTTTGTCGGACTTATCACGATTCGTTTGCTCTGAAGATGCTCGCGGCAGCTGATCAGTTTGAGTTGAAGTTTCTCAGAAGGACTTGTGAATCGATCATGTTCTACGTAGACACATCTGTGAATATATCACCTTTCTTTTAATATTGTGAAATTGTGCTAATACGTTCAAAATTTAATTTTGTAGTGTCATGATGTGTTCTTCGGAATTGAATGCGCTCTTGAGAAAATATGGAGCATTGTATGCAGGGGATTCACTAGTGTAAAGTGTGCGCTTGAGAAAATATGGAGCAATGTTTGCAAGGGCTTCGCCGATATAAAAACTTCAAGGTGAGTTATTTTGATAGGAGCTTAATTATTATAGCAATAAATGTAGATTTCTTTTCTTTCATTATTTCTTTCTTTTCTTTTTTTCTTTTATTTTATTTTATTTTATTTTATTTTGTTGATGTGTTTAAAGGGAAAATTGCCCCAAATGACGCGACCTTTCGTCAACACGAGCTTTAAAAGCTGCATATAAATACATAACCTTTCAATTGTTTTTGGTTTTGCTCACAATGTCGATTTTTCCCCAATTTTGTCAGATTTCTTACTAATATGGAAGTCGAAAATTGGATCTGTTAAAAATTATGTGATTCATATATGTAAAGAAATTAGAAGCTCACTAATCGTTCGACAAATTCGAATTCCATATCAGCACAAAATTTGAATAAATTAGGGAAAAATCAACCTTGTGTGCAAAATCAGAAACAATTAAAAGATTATATATTGATAGACATATTTTAAAGCTCGTGTGCAAAATCAGGATTTCATGAAAGATTATGTATTTAGGGGCAATTATCCACGTGTTCAAATGGTGTATGAAATTGATGCATGAATTGTTTCTCATCTTAGCAGGAGCAGGAGGGTAGTTCTCTGCTAACTTGTTGGTCATGTTATCATGTTTGGACTTTGTCTAAATTTAATATTAACTCGATACAATTAGTATTTATAAGTTTATATTTTACTCTCCTTTTCTATATCTATGACAATTGTTGATAGTTTTTGTGGTGCTACAATTTATGTTCGCCTTGAGTTGGCAACTTGTTTGATATGAGGAACAGCTTACTATATGTCATCTTGGAGAAATAATAATTTAATTACCCAAGCAACATTTACTATGCGAAGGTATCATCTATGATGACATATCAATTTCTTTTTTTTTTTTTAAATTACATGAAATGTAAAGGTTGCATCATGAAATATTTCAACATAAAACTGCCGGTGTCAGATATTAACCTCTTACAAATAAGCCAATATACGTACACCATGGGTGTCAATTTGAACCCAAAATGGAGTTGTAATTGTACCTCGGCCTCAAAATAGAAGTAGTGTTTCAAAATATTTTATACGTATCATATCATCCACTTTGGGCCTAGTTCGCACCGTTTTGTTCTTGGACTTCTTTCTAAAAGACCTCATACTAACGTGGAGGTTGTTCCCCTTATATCCAAGATTTATCTACCTTGTATTTTCAATACGAAACATGTTGTTTGTATCCGACAAAGATAGGTATATTTGTATAAATTGTGTGATTGATTAATTATTGATTCCTTGTATAAATATATGTATCTTAGATAAATAGGTATGGGGATGTATGAGGCGCCACGTGAGCATGTAGATCGATGTACTTCGACTCCGCAACGGAATATATATATAATATATATATATATATATATATACATACATATTTATTGAAATTTATTAAAATATTTTCTTTTATTAAGTTTAGTCTATTTTAAGTGTCCAAGATATATCTAGCCGATTTTCTAACATATCGTGAATTATTTAGGACTTTTGCGGAATTAATCACAAGCATACTTAAATAACTACTAGCCTTGTTTTTCTAACATATCTTGAATTATTTAGGACTTTTGCGGAATTAATTACTAGCATACTTAAATAACTAGTACTACTACAATTACAAAACCTTGTACCGGAAAAAGGAAAGAAGAAAAGGCTTTAATAAATCTGAATAAATATTCATGAACATTGTAAATATTGACTGCTTAAAACTTAAATTATATTTTTTCCAAAAAAATAAAATAAAAATAAAAATAAATTCATAGTACCATCAGAATTTATGAGGAAATATTTAAACCATGTCTGATAGTAGGAATTTAGGACCAAAAGGTCCAAAAGCACTTCCCATGAGGCCACGTCATCACTCATATATCCAACGGCTTCAGACCACCAACCTCCCACCTCGCCTGCTGTCCACAAAAATGCCGCCACAAAACAAATTCTGGCGCACAATAGCCACCGAGTACCGCGCCTTTTCTACAATACGCCAGGGGTGCGACCTGAACTCGAGTGCCTTCACTTCAGGCTTTCCTTCTCTTCCATAGTAGAATTCCCATTTTCCACTGATTACTACTCGGCCTCTCATAGATTAATCTCATTCGAAATTTGTACTCGAGTTTTCCCTTACTTGTAATGGCTTCCCTTCAGCTTTTAAAATCAACTCCGTCAAATTCACACTCGAAATTCGGCTGTTTCTGCGCGGAATTCAGTTTGCAGAAAAGGAGAATTAGGCTTCGGAATTCAGGAATTGCAAATGATTACAGGAGATTTAGGGTTAGTTGCAAAGTAGAAGAGGGCGATAAGAAAAGTAATGGTAAGTAGGTGCGTTCGTTGTGAGAATTTTTCATAAATAATGCCATGTATGTGTTCTGGATAATCGTTGATGAACTTCCTCTCATAATATTTACCTTCTTGATGCAAACCCTTCGATGAGAAATTACTGCGATCACGAACATGAGTATTGCTGTTTATTTGGAATGCGCGAATTGTTCGGTGTTGGGTTTCGTTGTTGAATCAGGTGGTGAATTGAATCATCCAGGACTCAGGATTAGGCCATTACTAAAAGGGCACCTTTTTGTTATGTGACTGATTAACGCAGTATGTTTGTAAGCTTTGTGATTGATGAACAGCATGGAAATTAGTGAGGGTGAGAATCCTATTCGTCCAATCCATGTTGCTTCTATGGTCCTCTAAAAGTGCAAAGAGTTATGTAACATACTGTATATGTGCGTGATTACTGATTAGTTAATCTGGTTGCTTATTCTATTAAATGTGCAAACACTTTTTTCCTTTATGTCTCAGGTGAAGAACCTCCCGAGTCTTTATTCATGAAGGAACTAAGAAGAAGAGGGATGACTCCCACTTCTTTGCTTGAGGAAAAGAATAGAGGCATTGAGATAGAGGAGGAGATAAAGTTTAGGGAAGAAGATGGGGGTTGGAGTTACTCGAGAAGAAATGGAACCACAACTGGTGATGGAAGAAACCTGACTGATCAAAGGGAAAAGTCTATGGCACTCAATAGTGAAGGTCTTGAGGTATGAAGACTTTAGTTTCGATTTAACTTTATCAATGGCTACTTTATGGAGTATAATATTACTATATAAATGTATTCATTGCATGATCTGGATTAGCTAGTTCACTGTAAGACCCCCTTACCCTTGCTCTTCATCTAGCAAGGGCATTCTGCGCTCCAAGCTAGCATGCTGCCTTAAGAAACCTAATTATTTCCTAAATTTGTTATTTTGCTCATTTTAGGGAGAGTCCAATGTGAGCAAAACGGGATGATGGTTTTATGGAAAGTATAGCTCTACTTTGATAATATGTAGTCTAGGGAAAAAATGGTTTGCGAATCAAGATAAATAATATAAACAAATAAAAGGAAGGAGAAGAATGATTGTAACACCAACAGTTGAATACATGAAATTGATCTTCTGCTGGGGATGAGGAAAAAAAATATATGAGTTGATGCAGACAGTTAAAAATATGAGTTGGTGCAGACAGTTAAAAATTAGAATACTAGGACTTTAATTTGGTCATAAACCATTCAAGAGGAAGTTAAATAATCTAGTCCTTGACTGGAAGATTATGATAAGTCAAGCCGAACTGTTTGAATTTATTATTAGGATGTAATTTTACTTTGGTTTTGAATGTCTGGTATTCTGCAATTCCCTTAGCTTTTGTTTGCTTCTGCCCAAAATTAGCAATTTCAGCAAAATTAAGGGTTGGTGGAAGTGGAACACAAGCCACATAAAAACGTTCTATAAGAGATTTGTTAATTTGCCACTCTGACTTTCAGCTGGACTTGTGTGACTTAATGATTGGTTATATGTAAACTTCGGCTGTGCAATTTAGGTAGCATTCTGTCTTATATTCATTTTTTGGTTTGACTGGATTGTCCCCCCCCCCCCCCCCCTTTATTTAAGTTTGGGATGTCTCCATTTGTTCAGAGTAAATAACAACTATTTTTGGCCCGCTATGCTAGTCAGTATATCTGTGCACTTTTGAACATTTACACCAAGTTTAGCTTAAAATTTGAAAACGTTCCACGTGTAATTGTTTGTGCAGAACATCATTACCAGGACTGAGGAATGGCACAAGAATGCCTATTCCGGGTCCTGTTATGGTTGGAAACTGCATCCGTGTTGATGCTGGGGAAATGCTTAAATTGATAAAGTTAAAATGTCAAGAGAACTATATAAGTAAAAGAAATATTCTCAAATTGCCGTATTTAGTCATACAAATGTAAAGAAATCACATGGACATAATAATAGAAGACAAACTTGGGTTACCTGCTAACCTGGAAAGGCTGATGAGTGATCAAGGAGATTGTAGAAATCAAAATGAAGAATTGAGTCTATAAACAATTGAGCAACTATTGATTAACAAATTTGGAACTAGAGGTGGTCTTTTGAATTTCCTTTACTATCTTTATGAGTTCTATAGTATATTCATTTTATAACGGGCTTAGTAACCTTAGAACAATTGAATTTAGGTCCCACCTGCATGTTCAAGGTTGAGACAGTAGCATTGGACTTGCCTAGTATTGGTTGCCTCTCCTTTGTGGTTTCGTCGGTAACTGGATAGGAGTTACCTAGAGCCCATGGTTTGTGCCTTGTGGCTTTGGGTTTCTTCTTGTCCTTAAAAAAGGATTTGTCCTTGTGTCTTCTATAATTTTTTCTCTAGTTAAATAGGCTACTAATTTGAAACTTGTTTTGCATATTTATTTGAACTTTTTGCTCCTGATTCAGGGCCTGATCCCACGCGGCAAACTTCTGCTTACCCTGGGAGGAACATTTTTTCTGGCGTTTTGGCCATTGATTCTTGTATCAGTTGCACTTTTCTTTGCGCTGTATCTGGTAATCTTCTGTTCTTGATCATTGATCCCTTTGTTTCAATTAATTATGAATGTCCTCTCTGCTTTTAATACATCATAATCATATGATTATCAAAAGCATGAATAGTATGTTGTAAATGATATGTATTGAAGTACATGACATTCCATGTGTGCCTCAAACAAGAATAAGCCAATTCGTGGACAAAAGCATCTCAAGAAAGAAGCAAAACCCTTTTGTAGTGGAAAGCCTATTGCAGACATCAATGTTTTTATGTTAGATCTTAAATGTAAATCCCTAACTTACATCTGCCTTATATTTTGAAGTTTGCCTTACAGTCCTTTAGTTTCTATCTCACACCTGATTGCTCGGACGATTTATTGTGAGATCAAAGTGCATTTCTTTTGGGGGGAAAAAATGAGAAGCTGTCCCCCAGGCCTTGGGTTTTTGTGCTTAGGCCATAGGACGCTCAGTTGGCGACTGGGTCGGTCTTCTGATTCTGATTAAGGACTTTGACTATGATTAGGGTTTTCTTTCTTTCCTCTTTTGACCGTAAATACTTAATGGTTTTATATAGCAGGTCTTCCTCCAAGAGGCTCTTTGTAATCTCTTGATAGTTTCATAGTATATTTCTTTACCCCAGTTAAATACCAGTGTTTACGAGTTCTTTTTCCACACTTGATCATTTTCTCCTTAATCCTTTGATTCTATATATCTCTTGGTCCTGGATACAAAACATTATCTAATAAGCTTATAACTATTTCAGCTATCAGCACTCAAACCAGTTCTTCTGTTATAAAGTTTCAGAACTCGCTGGCATGCCATGACTTCTTGATAAAATCAATATTGTTTGATTATTATTGTTGCTTTTGTACTTTCAATATTTATCGCTTGAGCTTGAGGACGCCTGATGAATTTCTGTATGTGCAATGTCTTTAATTCCTTAATGTTAGCAAGGTTTAACTTTCAGAATGAACACATGTAACTGTGATTATCTATACTGACTATACATTGCAGCTTTTATCATATTACGTAGCTATCTGGGCCTACTTCTGTTAGATTGCTGTTCAGATGATGGTTAAATATTAATTGGGTTTACCATTTAATCAACTTATGCTTTGCTCTTGTCTTGTCCAGTACTTTGGAACAGTATTTATTCATGACGGAAGCCAATCTCATGTTGCTCCGCCTCCGTATGTTGATCCTTATGAGCTGCTCGAAGAAGAGAGGATATATAAGAGCGCTCCCCCTCTAAATTGAAGAAGTAGGAGCTACGTGTATAGCAGTATTTACACTTTATCAAAGATCAGGTTTCCCCTCTCTCCTTCTCCTCTCTTTGTTGTCTGTAAATCTCCATGTCACTGTAAGTTGTTTACCTCAAACCTAAATGCGTAACATCATTACACTTTCACGTTGGACGTTAATATGAAATGTCATTTTGTCAATTGCTGTCTCGTGAATGACAGGTGTTTTCAGAATTTCACTTGTTCGTGAGTTCGTTTTTTTTTTTTTTAAAAAAATTAAAAAAAACAGGCAAGATTCGATCCAATACTAGATTTACGTTTTTGACTGCTATGCTATACAAATCGAATGATAAGAACAAATATAATTGACGTCATGTCTAAACCATGCACGAGACAAACGTTTGTGTTCGATGGAAAACCTGGACGTAACTCGGCTGTTATTGGATCAGAGTAGTGTACTGAAAGTAATGGAAAGTATCTCACGTGTGGGGAGTCGATTGAGAGCGATCCAATAGCAGTCCGCGGTTACTCGTTCACCTTTCACCTGTATCCACAAGGAAAGGATCGAGCCACTCATATCCATGGGAGAATGTCGGTGTGCATCAAGCACCAAAGTGCACAAGTTGTAGAGGTGGTTTCCGCCTTTGTTTTTCTTCAAAATTACCTTTTCCGCCTTTGGTTCAGACACAAGTCGTTCTTCTTTCGATGACAGAGGAATGTAGAGACGGGTTGTCACTCTCGAGCCTGGCCTCGAGTGTGGTAACAGCCGCTTCTGGAGAGACTCCCTCCATTGCTATTAGTTACGTCAAAACAATTGCTTTACGATTAGGACTACTATTGAGTTTTTGTCCATTGACCCCTGGCGGCCTGGCCATAGTGCGCCAGCCGTTTGATCGCACTATATTCTTTCGAGTAGCACATAAACAGTTCTATGCAGAGGAGTCGATTTAAGAAGACATTCCTGGGCTCTTCTCCTTCTTTTGGATTCGGATATGGATGTTTTCATTGCGGGTGTCGATACAGATATACCGATGTTAGTGTTCAATTTCTATTAAGCATTACCAATAGTTTTTATCTAACTTACATATAGAGTCTCAGTCCTTTTCCAAGTCGATATAGGATAAATAGGTTAACAGTTTTCTCATCCTTTTGTCCTCATTTCGCTTCATTTTGCAGGCTGTGCTATGGTATATCTACAATGAGAAGCTCGAGTCGATATATAAACAAGCTATTCCCAAGAGCCCATATCGGCCTTATCACGATTCGTTTGCTCTATAGATGCTCACGGCAGGTGATCAGTTGTTCAACTTGAAGTTTCTCGGAAGGACTTGTGAACCGATCATGTTCTACGTAGATACATTTGTGAAGATCTCAATAGTTTATAATTTTGAACATACAATCATTTTTATGTTTAAAAATTATTTCTACGTCACATTGATATAGGGATAGTTGTCAAATATCTCTATATCAATGAAACGTAGGGAGTGGTAGATTGCTACTAAACAACACAAATATTTGGCCATGGGCATGTTATTCAAGAAAGATTCTCAAGTATTTAAGTTGGCGACTAAAATCTGAAAGTCTGTTGTCTTTCAATTCAATTGAATCGGTCCCCTCATCATATATGTCTACCTTGGGCACTTGAGAATCTACTTCTGCAACTAAATCTTGTTCAGCTTACAAGTTGACAACATTACAACCATTTTTCTAATCTTCCAAATTCAAACCATTTAATCAAATTGGCGATTGGTCCCAATTTTTTTTTTTTTTTTTTTCTTTATCGAAACCTAGTGATCCCAACTAGATTATGAATGAGACGCTGAAAGAGCTGAATGAGACGCTGAAATGGTTCAAGGATCTCTTATCCGGCTCCGAAAACGAGTTTCAGCAGCTCAGCGACGATCTAAAATCCATGAAGGCATTGCTCAGAGACGCCGGCGGCAGACCGAATAAGGAGGAAACCTTCAAGGAGATACAGAGGCAGATCCGTGAGGTCATCTACGACGTCGAGGACACCGTGGACAGGTGCTTGACGGCGGCGGCGGCGAAGGGCAAGAACCCCATCCACCGCGAACTCAGCACGACTAAGGTCAACTTGGCCACAGAGGTTGAGTCCCTGAGAGAGGATAAGGTGAAGCCAATTCTCCAGAGAATACAGGCCAGCTTTGCTGCTCTCGCCGGCGCCTGCGCCACCAGCCCGGTACAACCGCCATCGAGACCGAAAAAAAGGTACATTATATGTTTATAATCCTCCATCAATATTTTCAATTATTTTGTGCCATGTGTGTACTTTTTTTCACTCTGCACCGCTCTTAAATTCTCAATTAAATGCTATAAACCGAATTAAGGATTCCTATGTTCATGTACAAGTGAGAATAAAGCTACCAACAATATTACATGTGGTTATTATTTTGTATACCACATTTTAGTAGTTCCAAATATATCAGATTCTACCTCGTCAGTTCATCAGAAGAGACAAAGTCGTGGGATTCGAAGATGAGGGAAGAAAAACTGATTGGCTACCTCAAGGAAGAGAAAGAGAAACTCGATGTCATCTCCATCATCGGTATGCCTGGCTTGGGGAAGACGGCACTTGCAAGGAAAATTTTCGAGAACGAAGATATCTGCTTTCGGTTCCCAATCCGCATCTGGGTTTACGTTTCCCAGAGGTTCAACTGTCGAGATGTGTTTCTCAACATTCTGAGAAAATTCACTAGCAAAGACATGTCTGGCTTAAGCCACAAGGAATTAGCCCAGTCCGTTCAAGCGTGCCTGGCCAGGGATAAATTCTTGCTAGTGATGGATGATGTGTGGAGTCCAAAGGATTGGGTAGAGATACAGAATGCCCTGTCTAGTAACAATGGGTTGAGTAAAGTCATGATCACTAGTCGTTTGAGAACTGTCGGTGAATGTGCTAAAATGCTTCGATTCTTTAGAAATGATGAAAGTTGGAAGCTGCTCCAGTTGGAGGTATTCGGAAATGAACAAGATTGCCCTGGAGAGTTGGAACGAATTGGAGTCAAACTAGCCAAGCATTGTCATGAAGTGCCATTGACAATTGTTGTGGTTGGAGGAAATCTTGCAGATCTTTTTGTGGAAACACGCGTACCCCATCTTGTACAGAAGGAATGGGAGAAGGTGTCCAATGATTTGAGCCGATTCTCACAGAATAATGAGGAGAAACGCATATCAGATGCTATGGAGTTGAGTACAAAAGATTGCCGGATCACTTGAGACAATGTTTCCTCTACATGGCAGTGTTTCCTGAAGATCACGTGATCTCGGCTTGGATGCTGACACACCTCTGGATGGCTAAAGGATGCATACTGCCGAGAGCAACAAGTTTGGAGAAAGCTGCGGAAGAAAATTTAAGCGAACTTGTTAGCAGGAACTTACTCATGCTCGACCAAATAAACCCAATGGGTGAGATTAAAACATGTCGTGTTCATGATATAAGGGAATATAAGGGAGTGTTTGATCCTCCCATTTCCGAGGTGCCACAATTCCATCGTCTTTGCTTTCATTCCGATCTCACCAAACTCTTGTCGGCAAAACCGAGTGGTCCCCGCACCCGTTCCTTCTTATGTTTCTATGAGGAGCCTGTCAACCTGGAACCAAGATACATATCAACAATCCCGGATGCATTCCCTTTGCTCAGAGTTTGGGAGTCATCCATCAAATTCCAGAAGTTTCCTGCAAAGGTGATCAAACTTCTTCATTTGAGGTATGTCACTCTGCATATTGATGCTTTGACTACTCTTCCAGAGTTCCTATCCCAGCTTTGGAATTTACAAACTCTCGCTGTCAAGACAAAGTCCCGTTCCACAAGAATGAAAGCAAATATATGGAAAATGTATCGACTGAGGCATCTCAAGATGAAAGCAGTCAGAGTCTTGGACCCAGAATGGGATGGCGAAGGAGGTGAAAACCTTCAAACACTGTCAAGACTGGCGCCAGAATCCTGCACAAGAGAATTATCCTATAGGGCATACAATCTCAAGGAATTGGGAATTCGTGGGAAATTAGCCACTCTTTTTAGTACCATGTCAATGGAAAACTTTGGTTGTCTTGAAAAGTTTAAATTGAAAAATGATCTGGTCCAAGTGTTTCCCTCCAAATCTCAAGAGGCTGACATTATCAAATACATTCCTAGGATGGAAGCAGATCTCCACGTTGGCTAAGATCAAAACACTAGAGGCTCTCAAGCTGAGAGACAATGCATTTACCGGAACTTCGTGGAATGCTGGTGCTGATGTTTTCGAAAGTCTCCAATTCTTACTCATCATAAATGCAGATATAGTTGATTTTGGCTAGTTTCTGCCGATAATTTTCCTTGTCTTAGCCATCTTGTGCTTAAAAATTGCGAAAATCTTGAAAATGTTCCAGGTGACATGGGCAAGAAAGTTAAGTTTTTGGAGATTGAGCGTCTTCATAAATCAGCAGTTGATTCTGCCAGGAGTATCGAGGCAGTAAAAAGGTCCGAGGAGCAACAACAGAAACCCGGATGGGGGTTCCGGTTCAAGCTCCAAGGTGGCCCTGGATGTAAGATGCAACTTAATTGATTCCAACTATTGGTCTGGTCGATAGTTAATACTCCATCCGTTCCACAATATAAGTGAGATTAATTTTTCGGGCACAAACTTTAATATTTTGTAAATAATGGATGTTAAAATAATTTTTTTTATATGGGATCCATGTCTTAAAATGAAAAGTGTCTAATTTTGGTGGACGGACAAAAAAAAAAAAAAAACTATGTCCACTTATTGTGGACAAACAAAGTACTATATTACTACGTTTTTATTTCTTTATTGATGTTAATGACATTCTTTTTGATATTAACATGCTAAATGAAACGGGGACATAAGGGACACAAGGAGTATCAAATAACGTGACAGTGATTAAAATTTGAAATGATTGTTGACGTATTAACTATCTAGATATATCGCGGAATTGCATCGTCAATATTTCTACGTGTGTGCGTATCTCAATTTTGCATTTTCTATACAAACCGATCCCTGCAATTAGATAGCATAAATACTTTCTTTACATTAAGCTTGATTTTAATTTCTAAATAAATCTTAACGACTTAACCTACGTGATCAGTGACTGCAGTAGGAAGGCCCAAACCCAATACAACAATTAGAACTTAGCAAAACTGGAATTTCTATAGTTTATAGAATAAGTAAGGCATGAAAATTAAAACACAATTACAAATTATCATTAATAATGGTAACACTATATGGCAGTCACCGCAACACGCAGGCACAAAGCTGAATATGAAAATATTACAAATATTTCAATGGTTTTCATCTTGAACTAAATCAAAACGCAATTATTTGACTAATTAATGCACAGGATCAATGGAAGGTGAACTTCATCTCGCCAAGCTGTTTTGAGTTGAATCATTCTTTGCAAAAAAAATGTAGTGAATCAAGACGTGAAGAAGAAAACGTGTGAGTACCCATAGATCATGTGATTTTCCAAGCTAGATCACTTGGTCCCACAACCAGGTCCTACGTTGAGATCAAACAGAACTGCAAATTTGCCTTCAAGTTTTCCCTTCTTTGCTTCTTCAATTTTCTTAGCAGACTGAACTACCGAGCTGCGAACGCGCTCTATCTCCAATTTCTCAAGACGTGTTCCCAGGCACTCTGGGATGTCTACGAGGTTTTCGCAGTTCTTGATCACAAGAAACCTGAGCTTAGGAAATGCATCTTCTGTGGGCTCCCAAAGAACTAAATCCGTGCCTACAAGGATAAAGAGTTGGAGATTGGGAAAGCTATCCCGACCAAGCTTCCAAGTCATCCCAACGAACGCATTGTCTTTCAGCTTGAGGACCTCGAGGTTCTTGATCAAGGCCAGCGTGGACATGTGCTGCCAGGCCAGGAATGTATTCGTTAACGTCAGCCTCTTCAGATTTGGCGGGAAACAGTTCTGCTGGGGAAGACCACGCAACATATCATCAGATGTTTGCTCGTAAGTCAAACTATTAACTAGCTTCAACTTTTCTAGATGATGCAATTCTTTTAGGAACTCAGTCTCGAAAATATTGGTCAGTTTTCCAGAAATCCCCAAGGTCCTGAGGTTTTTAGCCTTGCTGAAGACGGCCGTTGTGCAAGATTCAGGTGCCAATCTGTTCAGGGTGTGAAGGTTATGCCCTGCTTCGCCTTCCCACTTACGGTCTAGTATGATGGCCGCTTTTGTCTTTAGATATCTCAGCCGAACCATTCTCCACATGTTCGCTTTCATTGTAATGGTACGGAACTTGGTCTCGACTTCAAGAGACTGTAGATTCCATAGCTCAGTGATTGGTTCTGGAAGTATCTTGAGAGACTCTATACATAGGGTAAGGTACCTAAGGTGAATTAGTTTTGTAACCTTTTGCGGAAATTTGTTCAATTTGATGGACTTGGACTCAAGGATCCTAAGCTTAGGGAAGTTGGCCGGTATGAGTGATATGTATTTTGGATCCAACTCGACAGGTGGATGGTAGAAACACATAAATGAACGGACGTGTGGCCTACATGTGTTTTCAGAGAGGAACCTGGAGAGATCGGAGGAGAAACAAAGACGATGAGCTTTTTGTACCTCAGAAACATGAGGTTCAAGTGCTCCTGTCTTGGATCTTTTGATCTCTTGAAACATATTCTCCTCCTTCGATTTGGCTATGCAGAATGCACGTATCATGTCATGAACACGGCATGTCTTAACTTTTCCCATGTGATTATATTCCTCAACCTCCAACAAGTTTCTGCAGATGAGATCATTCAAATTCTCTTCGGCGCTTTCCTCCAAGTTTCTTCCATTCTTAGGTGTTACATATCCTTCTGAGATCCACAGCCTGCAGAGCATCTTAGCTGGGATCTCAAAGTCTTCGGGAAACATGCCCAAGTATACAAAGCATTCGCTCAAGCCATCAGGTAGCCTGTGGTAACTCATTGCTACAACATCTGTTATGCGCTGCTGCGCCTTGTCACTTTGTAAGGCATCACTCACATTCGTCTCCTCCCACTCGCTCACAGCCATTGATGGCGACCTCGTGAGCTGGTCTGCAAGAATACCTCCTATCACAATAATTGTTAGTGGCACTCCGTCACACTTGATGGCTATATGTCTCCCGATGCCTGTCAACTCTTGGGGACACTCTTCGAGATCCCCGAACACCTCATACTGGAGGAGCATCCAACTTTCATCATCATCTAGGAACCGCAGCTTGTGTGGTTTTCTGTATACACCAGATTTCTCTCCCACGTCAATCTCTCGACTGGTGATCAGAACTTTGCCCTTCCCATTGTTAAGCGGCAATACCTCCTTGATTTTATTCCAGGCATCAACACTCCACACATCGTCCAGGACTAACAAGAATTTTTGCTCTCGTAAACACTTACGGACCGTGTCAGCCAACTCATCATCATTAAGGTTGGACGTGTCTTGGCTAGGGGTGAATTTGCTGAGGATTTGGAGAAACACATCCCTGTTGTTGAACGACTGAGAGATGTAGATCCAGATGCGAATGGCGAAATGGTAAACAATGCCTTCATTCTGATAAATCTTCCATGCCAACGTTGTCTTCCCCTGTCCAGGTATGCCGATGATGGGGATGACGTCGAGTCGGTCCGTCTCTATCTTGAGATAGCCAGTTATGGTCTCTTCCTCATCTTTGAAACCTACTATTCTGTTTTGCCTGATCGGTGTATCCTGTATGAATGTCACTAAGTATAAGCTACTATACCAATATGAAAAAAAATTCTTTTATAGATGTTAAACATTGAATCATTAGTTTTATTTAGTTATTTATTTTAAGAGTCACAAAGCATCTTCAACTCATGCTCTATTTTAGAGTCATACTCCATTTTAAAGTATCGAGTGCATTCCAATGGTACTTTATTTTGAAGTTATTAATACTCTATATATAGAGTTTCACTATTTAATACTTTATACTCTATTTTTGTTATTTCGGTAATATTACGCTATGAAAATAATAATTTAACTAAATTTTATTAATATAATTTGATTTATAATTCATTGTACTATATATTTGATTTATTATTAAATTTTGAAATTTTTATTTACTATTACATATCTGATTTATATCAACAAAAAATTCAACAATCTATAATATATTCAATTCATATCATTTAAGATACAATTTTTATTCAATATTTGTAATACGTTTATAAATGTTAATTCTGTAAAATAAATAAATAAATTACATATAGAGTACTACAATGTTGCATTTTGAAGTAAAACATACAGAAAAATAAAATTTATGGTTGGAGATGACCTCAATTTGTCCACGGGGAGAGCATAAAACTTTTTTTATTCGAGATATACATATGTCCCTATTTATTAGTCTTATTTCATTATTTTATACTTTCGCATATATTTAATTTGTGGGAGTAATATGAAGTGTGACGGATAGAGTATATACAAAAGTGATGGTTTTTTTTTTTTTTTTTTAATCAAATAACATCTACCTAATACGTATTCTTAAAATTTGTATCCCACCAATATCCCACTTCTAAGTCACCCCTTAATAATGTCCTCAGATATTAAAGTCCAAGATTTTTAGAAATACAATATATTTACAACAAAGCATAACCACTATTAGTAGCCCAATTGGAAATAAACAATCAAGAAAATATAGGAATAGGAAATCGGATTTTACCCTTATCAATTTAGGCTGTGGATCTTCCACGCCACCAGATCCATCAGCAACCTGTTGCATGTCTGCAAACTTTTTGGTATCCTCAAACAATGGCTGGAATTTATCCTCTCTAATGGACTTGATCTCTCTGGCGATGCTGAAATGTTTAAATATGGGCTTTCGTGACTTCTCGGCCTTGGTCAAGCAAGTGTCGATGGTGTCTTCCACCTCGTAGATGGCATCCCTTATCCGCCTCTCTAGTGCCCTCAACAGATGATCCTCCTTCTTCTTCTTCTTCTTCTTCTCCGCCATCTGCTTCAGAAAAGCCTTGAGTGTGTCAAGGTCATCGTTCAACAGCTTGAACTCCTTCTCCGCACCCGCTATCAGATCCGCATACCCTACCACCACCTCCTTCACTTGCTCCAGCAAGAACGTCACTGCAGCCTCCGCCATTTTGAGATTTCTGGAGAAAGCGAGAAAGAGGTGGAGAGCAAGGGGGGAGACCGAGCGAATAATTAATGGTACTGGTTTTGGCAAAGACGCAGCTTTGGCAGCGCAAATCCTATTACAAATGTTATGTTTTATTATTTTATATTTCACATATATTTAAAAACATGATATTTATAATAAGACGGAGGGAGTTAGTTATTAATTTGATCATAGTTCATAAAATTTTATATCCACCAAATAGTGAATACTCAATGTAAACAAGTTGTGTGTGGTTTTTTAATTTTTATATTGTACAACTTGCCAAATGACTTTTCTGAGAAAATTCTTACCATTTCCATTTAGTACATTTGATCATTATAATAGTAGAGCTACGTTTCATCTAACACGTACAAATTGCTTTCATAAATTAAAATGTGCCACGACGAAGACATTTGAAGTCAATGAATCTGCTGCCTAAATATAAATACATAACGTAAACAAATTAGTAGTTGCCTCCCAAAGTCAATGAATCTGCTGCCTAAATATATATACACAAGGTAAACAAATTTGTAGCTGCCAACGAAGATTTTGAAGTCAATTAACAGGTTGTCCTGTTCTGCTGCCTAAATATATATCATGCTATTTTCTACGCAATTATCCAATGCATTTATTTTTATGTAAATTTATTTTTTCCCTTAAAGTCTAACACGTTAATTAAATTTTTAGTATAAATATTAATTTAACTGATTATATGCACGTAGTGTGAATTAAAGGAATACTTCAATGCTCATTGTGATCACCCTTAATGTGCCCACAAATAACGTAGCAATATTATAAATAAAAAAATTAATATAAATAATATACCCCAAAAACCTTGTACTAAAACATTAAGGAGAAGAAATGAAAATAGTTAGGCATATGATACTTTGGAGCCAATCACTTGGTCTTGCAACTAGGACCTATGTTGAGATTAAATTGAACTGTAGATTTTCCTTTTGGTTTCCTTCCCTTTCTTTGCTTCTTCAATTTTCTTGGCAGACTGAACTACCGAGCTGCGAACGCGCTCTATCTCCAATTTCTCAAAATTTATTCCCAGGCACTCTGGGATTTCTTTGAGGCTTTCATAGTTCTCAACCACAAGAAACCTGATAGAGTGTGTACATGTTGGTCCCGAAAGTGACTAATACACGTAGAGGGGGGTGAATACGTGTATTGAGAAGTGTTTAACTTCTCTTTCATTTTTTGTCCTTTTATCAGAGTAGACGCTTCGAATGCTAGTGAGGCTTTCGAAGCTTCTCGCTCGTGTGAAAGATGTGCGGAATGTGGTGAGTCTTTAAAGCTTTTCTTACAAATTAAAACCTTGTTAATATTAAAAAGGTGAGTGTGTGTATGCGAATAATCAAAGCAGTAAATAACTTAAAAGTAAAGAGATAAACTATTTATAGTGGTTCGGAGCACCTCTCCTACGTCCACTCTATCCACGACGGGATGAATACCTTCACTCGGTATCCCTTATTTTATACTTCCAATGGGAAGTGATTCAAGGCTAGTAACAAATTTACACTTGAATCCTCAGAGATTTCACGGGCTCTCGAGAAGCCTCACAACAATAACCTTTGCTACAAAGACTTTACAACCTTATAACTCAATCTAACACAATAGACTTGGTTTTGGAGTTTTTGTGTTTTTGTAGATGAGAATCCTTTACAATGAAGATCACTAGTAAAGGGATAAGGATTCTCGAAGCTAGGCTTTGGATATAAGCGGTTGAACCTAGAAAGAAAGTAGTTGCAATACTCAAGAAAGCAAGGTTCTTGAGGACACACTAATGTGAAGCGTTTTGAAAGAACTAAAGGAATGTAAAAGATATTTTGCTAGAGTTCTTGCGAGTAGTATGCTTGAATTGTTTGTACGTGCGTTATTATAGTGTGTGTGCAACTCCTTCTATTTATAGTAAGGAACCCTACTTCCCGTTGAGAGAAGAGGTTGCGTGTTCCTTAATTTTCGGATAATTCGGCGTGTCAGCCTGCAAGAATCAGGAAGGGATGTACGCCTTCACCTAACTTTGACTTCTTGGACTGTAGTCATTTCCGTTGTGCAATAGTGTGATGACATGTAGGCTTCATTATGTGAGATGTCAGACATCCGAAAGTTTGAAATTTAAACTTAGATTCTGCGAGTCAAACTTGTCACACTTGCACTGATTGACGCTTTGATTACAAATCAATATCAGAGACGCTTTGGGTGAGCTGACTTGAGAGCGCTTCGCTTCCACTAATCGGAAGCTCGCTCTTAGCGTCTTTATTTGAAGCGTCTCCAAGACGCTTTGTCAAAGCTTCACTGCTGACGCTTTCACTGCTGGAGCCGCTTCGCTTCCTGACGCTTCGCGAACTCTGACTGCTTCATCTTTGGCGCTTCTAGACTAAACGAGCTTCCTAACAAGTAAGCTTTGCTAATAAAAACTTGTCTAGATTCATCAAGAATAAGAAGGGAAATATTTTACTTAGGGTTTTGGAATCGAATCAAAACAAATTATTTATTTAACTTGATTCAAGTTCCCCCTTAACATTATATCCCAACAGTACATGTAACTTATCAAATTGTGATATACTCTGCATTTCGATATAAATCATATATCTTCGTTGTGTTAGCTAATGTTGGAAACTGATGAAGATAAACTGAGCTCGTACATGAGACTAGGAAAATTATCAGTTGAGGCCTCCCAAAGGACTAAATCTATGTTTACAATGAGCAAGAGATCAAGATTAGGAAAGTCATAACCAGCAACTTTCCACGACTCTCCAACAAATGCATTGTCTTTCAACTTTAGAATCTCGAGGAGTTTGATCATCGACAATGTGGACACGTGCTGCCAATCGAGGAATGTATTCCTTAATGTTAGCCTCTTGAGATTTGGTGGGAAACGATTCCACTGAGGAAGGCTGTGCAGAAGATCTTCAGATTTCGTTTCATAAATTAAGGTATTAACCAGCTTCAAATTTTCAAGACTACTCAAATCCTCCAGGAACTTAGTTTAGAAGACTTTGATTAACTTTCTGTAAATCCCCAAGTTTTTGAGGTTTTTAGTCCTTTCAGAGATGGCTTCTGTGCAAGATTTTGGCGACAATCTATTCAAGGTTTGAAGGTTTTTCCTCGCATTACCTTCCTATCTGCTTTCTAGGACAAGAACTGCATTAGTTTTGAGATGCCTCAACTATATCATCCTCCTCATATTTGCTTTCATTATAATGGATTGACAGTTCGTCTCAACTGTGAGAGTTTGTAGGTTCCATAGCTCAGAGATTGGTTCTAGAAGAATTTTAAGATTATAAAAATTAATAGAGTGAGGTACCTCAGATGAATTAGTTTGGTAACCTTTGGAGGGAATTGGTGAAATTTGATGGAGTTGGACTCTAGTATCCTGAGCTTAAAGAAGCCATCCAGTATAACGGATGCGAATTATGGCTTTCCTGAGAGGAACATAGAGAGATCAGAGTGGAAACAAAGACGGTGAAATTTTTGTACCTCAGAGACTAAATGCTCAAGTATTCCCATCTTCGACCTTTTGATCTCTTGAAATAAATTCTCCTCCTTATATTTGCTATGCAGAACGCACGTATCATGTCGTGAACACGAGATGTTTTAACTTTGCCCCTGTGATCCGTTTTCTCAACCTTCAACAAATTCTTTTGAATGAGATCATTCAATTTCTCATCTGCGACTTCCTTTAAGCTTCTTCCACTCTTGGGCAGTACAAATCCCTCCGCAATCCACAGCTTGAACAACATCTGAACTGGGAACTCATAATCCTCAGGAAATACCCCCAAATATAGAAAGCAATCTCTCAAGTAACCAGACAATCTGTCATAACTCAATGACACAATATTGGTTATGTGATGATGCTTGTTGTTAAGTATGGCTTCACTCACATTATTTAACACCATCTCCCAGTCCTCTATGGCCTTACTCGCTGACTCTGATCTCCTAAGTTGGTCCATGAGAATACCTCCTATCACAACTATTGTCAAAGGCACTCCATCACACTTGTTGGCTATTTGTTGTCCAGTGCCCCTCAATTCTTCTGGGCAGTCTTCCAAATTCCCAAACACTTCGTATTGGAGAAGCTCCAAACTCTCCTCCTTCGTTAGTAACCGTAGTTTGTGGGCTCTTCTGTAATCACGGGAGTGGATTCCAATGTCCATTTCTCGACTGGTTATAAGGACTTTACATTTTCCGTTATTGTGGGGCAACACCTTCTCGATTTTGGTCCAGTCATCAATGTTCCACACATCATCCAGGACTAACAATAACCTTTTGTCCTCTAAACATGCTCTAACTATTCAAGCCAAGTCATCGTCCTTGAGGTCACATATGTCATGACTATGGATGAACTTTCTCAAGATGTGGAAAAACACTTCCCTTATGTTGAGCTTCTAAGAGATGCAAACCCAAATGCTAGGGAAATGGTAGCAAATGAAATTGTTCTGGTAAATCTTCCATGCCAATGTTGTCTTCCCCTGGCCAGGTGCACCGATGATGGAGATAACATCGAGATCCTTTGTTTTCTCCATGAGATAGCCAGTTATGGTCTCTTCCTCATCTTCATGACCTACTACCCTGATCTGCCTAATTGGTATGTCCTGTGTGAAGTTCCATGGGCGGTTGTAGAAGTAGTATTTTTGAGGAATGAGATTGGAGAAATCCATCTACAAACTGAGAGAAATAAAGAAATAAAGGCCATAAATAAGTGGAAAATATGCAATATACTTGGCCATGTATAACACTTATATAAGCGTAGTACCAACGGGCCCCTCTGGACTATTGTGAGAATCTTTTGACCATTCAAAGGCTGTCATCTTCATGGAAGCATGCTTGCTTAAGCTTTAAGGGAATCTTCATGGAAGCATGCTTGCTTTAAGATTGAAATGGGGTATGTGCATGCAGTTGACCAAGCTGCTGATGTGTTTACAAAGCCCTTAGCTGAAACAAGGTTTAGTTTGCTAAGAAGCAAACTTAAGATGTACATGATGGAGAAGGAGCATGGATAGTTGGGGGAGTATTAGATGATGGTTTCTAATATCTTAGCAGTGAGTAAAAAAGAGTTAGTTAGGAAGTTAGGTGTGTTGAGCTATCAGCATGTGAGTGGTTGAAATAGATCTAGGGTTTTATATTTACTAGCAAATGCGACGTGCATTGCACGTGCAATCTCTATTTAAATTTGAGTAAATTTATATAAGTGTAATGTGTAGAAAATTGCTTTGTAATTTTATCATTAATTTTGAAGAATGTGAAAATTAATTCATATGCTATCACTTTGACTCAAATTACTTCCTTCTTTCCTTAAAAACCTAATCATTAACAATAGATCGTGAAAGAAACATTTAAGCATAGAAACTCTTCAAATAAAACACTCAAATCATGAATTTAGATATACTATTTGTATTCTCAACTTTTATATCAAACATAACAAGCTAATAGTATTTTTATTTTAGCATCCACAATTTTTTAATTTATGTCATATCTCTCTCAAATTATATCAAATCATTTTTTTTCGGACAAAATATCCAAGTATAATTGAAATCCAACAGTTTTATAAAATTTAATATCTTGATTGTGCCTCAGAGATAGAGATTTGATAGTAAACATCTCACCATAGTTCTAATTCAAATATCCCTACTCTGTGATGAAATTTGATGTATGTTATTAAATCATTATATCATAAACATAATAATATAAAGTATTTACAGCCCTACAACAGACATACAAAGAATAAAACATTCATCTATAAACATAACATTACATAATAACCAAAATCAAAACCATAACATGATAATTAGAATTTACAATGAAACTAAAATTCATCCACAAATTAACTTTATGATAATTACTACTACCTCCATTCCGTCGAAATAGTCTTATTTCTATATTTTATACCTCACATTTATATTCAAGAAATCAGGTCATTTCGGCGGGATGGAGGGAGTATAATTTTAAATTTATCTTTTGATTTAATCTATTAAAATTGGACAAAGTCTCATATCACCCGGTGACCATGACCTTCACATACATAATATATAAACAATTATAGCAAACTCAAATTTTCATAATTTCATAAATTGAAGCTTCTATTGGCAATTTTATTTATGTCTATGACAATATTTTTATAGCGAAACACAATATTAAATTAAAATGTCATCTTTTGTAAGTAGTACTTCTAATTTTTTAAATGTACTTATAATATTTTTTTTTATTATATAATGGAACTCTAAATGTAATACTACTCCTAAACATTTTCTTTTATTTTTATTTTATAGTAATATCGTTCTTCATGCCTTTTTTTTTAATAAATAGATATACAAATTTTCATAAATTTGATCATGTGTTCATTGATAAATGTAGATGGTCAAAAATAACAAAAATAACCAAATAATTATTTGTAAATAGCTCTCTCTCTCTCTTTTAATCTTACATAATGTATATTAAGTCTAGTTTTTAAAAAAATACTATTATATGTGTCTAAATTTGGCAAGTATATATTTTCATCTAATTAAATATAGTGAATACTATAAGGTAAACTTACATTGTTTTCTATCAATTTCTAAGTAAATTAATAAATATAATGCACGTGTTGTTACTTGAGCACAATTAATTTGCTTTTCGTTGTAACTCTGCAATAATGCAATTTTGAACATATTGTTAATACTATACTTATATATGAGTACATAATTAAAAGAATAAAGCATTAATATATTAGTTCGATAATTAATATCTATTGGACCATTTATCTCATTGATAACTTTTTAGAAAGCTTATTATGAAAAATAATGTGATGTTGCTCCAATTGTTTTAATAAATAAAAATTTTTTGAGATTATTTTTACTTTATTTAAGTAAAACGCAATCTATCATATTGTGGTATGTAATATGTATAGTTTGTCATGTGATGTCCAATTGTTTTAATGAATAAGATTTATTTGAGATTATTTTTACTTTATGAAGTAAAACGCAATATATCATATTCTTATACTCTTATACTCCCTCCATTTCACTTAACTTGGCTCAAAACTTTTTGGCTTGTGCTGGCACGGTTTTCCACGCTTCTTGATAATGAGTTTTAAAATAGATTTTTGAAGAATTATTTTTTTTACGGGATACTACGACTGTCGTAGTATCCCGTAAAAAAAATAATTCTTCAAAAATCCATTTTAAAACCCATCATCAAGAAGCGTGGAAAAACGTGCCAGAAAAGCCACTATTCAAATGAGCCAAGTTAAGCGAAATGAAGGGAGTATTTAATATATATCGCAGTTGGATAACAGGAAGATGCAATCTATCATATTGTGTTACCATAATACTCTTATATCTAATATGTATTTTTTATTACTTTAATATTCTTATATTTAATTCTATGTATTATTAGGGATATAATAGACAATCTACATTAAGTACTTAAGGCTCTTTTTATATAGTGATAATGTATAAAAATGTCCATTTAAGTTAAGAAAACACAAATTATGTCTACCAACATAATATATACAAATTATGTCCAATTTTTATATTTTGAGACAAAAATACCCTCCACAATCAAATTTGGTTTTGAATTAAAAACCGTGTACCCTCATTTCTCACTTTTCAATTTTGAAACTAGGCTTTCATTCTCTCTCTTTCCCTCGTCTCTCTCTCAATCGTTCTCTCTCAGTTCTCGGCCACCGCCGCCGCCGCCCGTTCACAGCTGCCGCCGTGCCTAGCCACGCCTCCAGATCCGGTGTATTTTTTGGAAACCCTAAATCCTCAAATTGTTTCCAATTATCATTTTGTATTTTAGAAATCTGAAACCCTAAATCCTCAAATCCTCTCTCTGCGTCCCCTACCTTCCGCCTCCTTCCGCCATGACGGCGACGACGGAGACTCATCGGCGGTAGGCATCGCTGTTCCGATTGACGGAGCTGTTCCTGGAAGGGGACCCTGCCACTGCGTCGCCTCCTCCGACGCCATCAAGCCATATTCCAGATCCGGTCGCCGTCAAGCCGTATTCCAGATCCGGTCGCCGTTGCCGTTCGTGTGGAGGCCAAGCACCACTGCCTTCACCATCGCAGCTGACGGAGGAAACTGCTGGATCTGAAGACGATGGTGGCGGATTTCCGAAGCTGCTGCTGGATGTGAGCGCAGGGAATCGCGAAGGCTTTAGACGAAGCGTTGGGCGCCATTATTTTCCAATCTATGTCCATATGCGCTGTAGATTTTGGATGTGGGGGTATGCGGAGGTCAACATACTTCCATTTGATTTTGCTATTCTTTTTGCATTTAGATTTTTTATTTTTTTTGTATAATTGATGTTGCGCAACTGATAGTTGCTCTCAAATTTATTCTCGATTGATTGATTCTATTTTAAATATTTTTCGAGTTGTTCACAGCTCTTTCTCCTATTTATTATCTTTTTTTTTTTCAATTATTTTTCTTCCTTTTTGATTTTGCATTTTGGAACTTTGATTGTTGTTGTTGATTTTTTTTTTTCCTCTCCTGTTGTTGTTATTGATGCTGGGGTTAAAATTGTTGAATTATTGTCACTATTGGTACTATTAATGTTGAAATAGTACCTATAGAGCCAATTACATAATTGGTACTAAAGGTACTATTAACGTCTAAATAGTGTCAATAGTACCATTGTGTGGTTGATTTGTTTTGAATTATTGCGTTGAATTGGGGTCTAATAGGTCTATTTAATTCAAATAGACCCATTAGACCCAATTTAAATTTAGAATTTTATGGTTTCATTTTGGATTTTATGCAATTGGAATTAGAATGATACAAATCATGATATGTACTGCTTGTTGAATTTTGATTATAGATTGAATCGAGTGTGCAGAATTGAATTGGTTCTAATGGTTTATTTTTTCCAAATAGTCCCATTAGACCCAATTCAGATTTAAAGTTTTATGCTTTCATTTATTTCTTCTTAATTTTGATTTTATGAGTTTATTTGAATTATCATTAGGTTAAATAGGATTATAAAATACCGTTGCTAATAATCTGAAAAGAAAAAAATCTTAAATAATTGGATCTATTGATACTATTAGTGTTAATAGTACCAATAGAGCCAAAATCGGAAAAAATAAAATAAAATAAAATGTCTGAAAAAATCAAAAAAAAAATCGAAAAAGAAATTACATTTAAAAGGTATCAGAAAAATGAAAAAAAAAATGAAAAAAGTTCAAAAAATTTAGTCAAAGTCAACCTACTAAGGACATTTTGGTCTCAAAAATTAAAAAGTGGACATAATTTGAATAAGTTATGTTGGTGGATATAATTTGATGTCCACTAATTTAAATGGACATTTCAAAAATTCACTCTTTTATATAAGTATAGATAGATAGATATAAATTATGCTACAGTGTAAACGAACAATTAGTTAGTTTTCAGAATGAAGATTCAGTTTCTCTCTTCTTTCTCTCTATGTTTTCTTCATTCCAGTTTCTCTAACATGCTAAGATGGGTAACAATTCATGCATCAATTTCATACACGATTTAAACACATCGACAAAAGAAAAGGAATCTATATATTGCTATAATAATTAAGCTTCTATCTAAATAACTCACCATGAAGTTTTTACAATGGCGAATCCCTTGCAAAACATTGCTCCATATTTTCCCAAGTGCACACTTCACACTAGTGAATCCCCTGCATACAATGCTCCATGTTTTCTCAAGAGCGCATTCAATTGCGAAGCACTTATCATGCAACTGCAAATTAAATTTTGAACGTATTAGCACAATTCACAATATTAAAAGAAAGGTGATATAGAGTAAAGACAGATCCTCACAAATGTATCTACGTAGAACATGATCGATTCACAAGTCCTTCTGAGAAACTTCAAGTTAAACTCATCAGCTGCCGCGTGCATCTTTAGAGCAAACGGATCGTGTAAGGCTGATACCGGCTCTCGGAAATAGCTCGTTTATCTCTTGACTCGAGAAAAAAAAAAAAAAAAAGCCATATGATGAGGAGGATTGGTTTTTGTAGTTGCAATCTTATGTCCCTCATTTAGTTCCTGATTTGAATCTTTGTATCGAGTTCATGTTTTGTGATTCTATCTCTCTTATCTGATGAGTTATGTTTAATTGATCTCAAATGTCCTTCATGCTAGAAAGCTTATATGTGGTTTGTTTGTGTCCATGATTCATTAGCATTGTAAGTAATAAGCATTAATTGTAAATTGATTACAAAAGCGGATCGAATCCTCTATTGCCTATTGGCGTGATATCGTCTATTGCATTCGTAGACGGATGACACGTGACATAATCAATGATTAATGATTTAAGATTTATATAAGAAAAATATATACTCTAACCTTTGGAAAATCTAAACCCCTAGGATTTGTCACGTGTCATTCATCTACGAATGCAATAGAGGATATCACGCTAATAGGCAATAAAGGATTCAATGGCTTACAAAAGATGCCACTTATAAAAACCACAAACACAAGCAAAAAATACTGACATAAATACAAGAATCAATTTTATATGCTCCAAACGATTGCTAATAGCAAATTTACATCACATTATTAAAACTAAAGACACCGTATTATAGCTACAAGTGAGAGGATGGAGAGGTCACAAATTATCGTGCTCTATGACTTGCGCTCCTCTCCATTCTTCACCGGGGTTCACCGTCACGGGAACCAACATTGAAGCGGGGCCTGTACATATAAAATAGTCGTCACCGTGCAATTGGGAATACGAGCCCGGGCTGGACAAATAGATTTCCTCGAATCCCATTCGGATCACCCGGAAGAAGAGTTCACGTCCCTGCACGTTGCAGCGATAGATATGTTAGAAGCAACAAATTTATCTTATTTAGTCTGTCCCGTTTATAAATAGATAGTTGACTGCATTTTTTTACGGGGCGGAGGAAGTAATACTGTAATGTTGCAAAATAAACTATATTCTACCTGATCGATGGCTTCATACTTGGAGGGCGCGGTGGCGTGGAACGGGTCCGATCTTTCTTCCGGGGGAGCAGCGTACACTCTACTTAGCTTATGCCTCAGCACGGTAATAGGCGCCTCCTGCACACTCCACACTCCGGCCTTGTTTTCGGGTTCCCACCCGAAAGAGAAGAAGCCGGGATCCTCGGATTTAGTAGCTTCAGAAGGGGATAATATCTGGAAAGGGGAGGAAGGAGGGGGATGGGTGCAGTAAGAGCAGCCTTTCAATCCTTGGACACCACTGCCCCCTCTCTTCTTACACTTGAAATGGGTCAGAATCGCAGAAGCCAAATCCACCGGCTTGCGCCCGTTGTTCTTCACTATAACAGCACTCGTCATGCTCATGGGGTAGAGCGATACCACATAGCTTATATTCAAACTCCCGCGGCTACACTCCAACTCAACCTACACCAATTAATGCAGATTAGCTTGTTAATCCACTAAAAATATACCCCATCCGTCCCTTCCTAATAGAGGCAGAGGTGTTTCTTTAATTTATACTTCACATATATTCAAGAAGCAGCTCTAGTAGGACGGGACGGAGGGAGTGCTGCAACATCAATGATGTTGCAGTGCCTACCTGCACAGCATCAATGGAGTCGGAATCAACATCCTTTACGGTCCAGTCAGTGTTAGTAGCCGGCTTGGTATTTGGTTTGGAGGAGAGTTCGTCTACCACCAAAGCAATGCCACCTCTAGAGAAGGAAGAGGAAGACGAAGAAGAAGGTAGAAGAGTGTGTAGCACTTCCTCGTACCCATCGTCCTTCCAATACACTTTAGGCCTGTAGGAAGTGATGTGCCCATTTGGTATGTCAAGCTTCACCGAGCTTCCGTTCCTCACGGTCAGCTCAACCGTGCTGGAATCGGAAAACTTAATGCCTTTGCGTCCGAATTTCTGGTCAAGACTCTCTGTTGCAGTTACGCCACAAATGGGAGAGAAAGATAGAAGTGAAGCAACCATCCTCACTCACTCAAGGACTAATCAATCCTCTCCACCTTATTATTTTATAAAATCCTACAAAATAATGGCAATTGTATAATTTGAGAAAATGCAAGTCTTGAAATTGTGGCAACATTTAACGTGCCCTCCATGCACACCCTCATACTCACCGTAAACATCAAATTCAACCTCCATCTTCACCTTTTTTCTCACCATAACTATCAAACTCATAAACCTCCATGTTCACCCTCATTCTTACCATAATTATCAATCATCATCCTCCATTTCTGTCAATCATGGATATTGTGTATTGGTTGTGGTTGTGAATATTATTTATGGATATAAGAGAGAATGTAATGAAACGAAAATAGATGATAATTAGAAGATGATTTGAGACATACCAGAGTCTTAAATGCGTGATGGTTGCTCTTCTGGTGGAGTGGAGTGTGGTTCTATGAATTTTGACTCTGTACAGAGGAATGTTGAGAGAGAAGACGTGCTTAAGCTTAAGCATATTGAGGATGTAGTGTAGTTGGTTTTGAAGAGAGGGATGTGAATCATGTGGTTGTGCTTAAAGGCACTAGATTGGTCTACTTCCAAAACTTGTTTTTATTACTAGTATTATTTTTCATTTTGAAATCGGATGTAGTAGCCATTCTATCAAGATAGTAAAATCTAACTAGCCCAATCCATGGCCCAACTAATACTAATATTCTGGCTATTTTAATCCACAACTCATCAAATATTATATTTGAGCCCATAATACATGTTGTCTTCCAATTCAATCGACTTGAAAGTTTTAAATCTTACTTGTGCAGGTAAGGGGTGTTCGGATAAGCTTAGTTGAAAAAGTTTATAAGTACTAAGAGCTTATAAAATGTAAAAAATAAGCTTGGGTGATGAAACTTATTTTTAAGGAGCTTATAAATTCTTAAGGAGCATATTTTGCTCAACACATTTCGAGAACTTGCACTTAAACAATTTATAAACTATTTTAAGGAGCTTGCAAGCTTAACCAAACACCCTTTAATCTGCAAATGCTTGTTCAGCTTACAAGTTGACATGATTACAATCATTTTTCTAATCTTCCAAATTCAAACCATTTAATCTAAGTGGTCCACAAGTTTGTTTGTTTGTGTTTTTTTTTTTTTAAACCTAGTGATCCCAACATGTTTCTTATGTATTTGTTTCTTGAAAGTGTCGTGAACTTGAACAAGGAAAAAAATTGAGGAAGAGTTGAATATTTTGCAGGGAAATATTTTCTTGATCTTATTGTAAATTGGCATTACATATATACATGATTGAGGCTTTAACCAAATTCAACAATTCTGCATTTTATGCACAGAGAGAGAGACTGAGAGAGTTTTACCACTAGTGTACATCAATTCAAATTGATATTTTCACTCAAAACAAAAAAAAAAAAAAAAAAAAGGAACTTGATATCTAAACGTTTCTACTAGTGGAAACAGGGGAGCATTAATTCAATTCCTGGGAATATGATATAGAAATGTAGTTGGTAGCGACCATAAAATTCACACAATTGTTTATTGCGATGACTTTTTGTTTTGCTTCCTCACACGTCATTCATCACATTCTCTGTCCCTTTATGCTTTAAGAATTCAATATCGAATAAACTAAGCAAAGAAAGTGCTAGTTAGTTTTCTTATTGGTGAAAGGACGAAAGGTGATGGAGCCGCACTTATATAACTCATAATTTTATATATTGAAATTGCCCGATCAATCTGTAAATAAATAAAGTCTAATAAACTTCAAGCATCATATCTCTCAAATTGCTAACTAACATTCATCAGTTACAGAAAAATAAACTCTCTTCCCATTTTTCATTCATTGCAGATTGATATATATGGCAGCTTACGCAGCTCTAGTTTCTCTTATGAACGATTTGAAGCTCATTCCGAACCATCCCACCATTTTCATTTGTTTGGACAACAAACAGATCTCATCCCTTTCCAAAATTGTCCATTTCTTGATAGAGTTTATGGAAAGCTACGACTTTCGTAACTGCAGCAGAGAAGCTGTTGAAGCTTTGGAGAGCGAAATCGCCTCTGCGGCTCATGCGGCTCACGATGTGATCGAATCCCGCATAACCAAACAAATTTCTGCGCGAAAAGCAACGTTGCATCATTTCTCAGACTTTATCAAGAGACTGTCTGGAATGGCATCATTTTATTTCTCGTCGAGTCTACGGAGAGCGATTGACCACATGGAGTTTGTCAAGGGAGAAGTGATGCAGTTTGAAGCGCAGGAGCCGCCCACATATTCTCCACGTATTTTATCAGAACCTCTCAACTCCGGCAAGAAACTCATGGTGGGATTTGATGCTGTCGCTGTTCGGCTTTTGGATATGCTCACCGGAGAACCTTCCAGTCGGCAAGTCATCCCCATCGTGGGCATGGGAGGTATAGGTAAGACCACTCTTGCCAAACATGCTTACCAACATTTACTTATCCAGCAGCGCTTTGATGTTCGTCTTTGGGCTACAATATCTCAGAAATATAGTATAGAGACAATCCATAAACAACTTCTTTTTAGAGAAACAATCGGGAGAACAATTGCATAAAATGTTGTGGGGTAGAAGGTATTTGGTTGTATTAGATGATATGTGGAGTGTGGGAGCTTGGGATGAGGTAGCGAGGTTTTTGCCTAATAATGGTAATGGAAGTCGGGTTATTGTAACAACTCGCCTAGCAAACTTGGCAGCTCATCTTAGTAGTACTACTTCTTTTCCTTTTGAGATGAACTTTCTAGATAAAGATAAAAGTTGGGAACTGTTTTGTGGGGAGGCGTTTGGGGAAGAAGGTTGCCCGGTTGAATTAGAGAAAATCGGGAAAAAGATAGTGAAGAGATGTAGAGGACTCCCACTATCAATTGTCGTGATTGGGGGACATCTTAGAAAATTTTCAAGGGATATCGTATACTGGGAGAAGGTTGCCAATGACATGGACCCGATTTCCGGTTTAGGGGAGGATGAACAATGCTTGGAGATAATAAGTTTGAGTTATGTGCAACTCCCTGTTTATCTAAAGCCTTGTTTTTTGTACATGGCGATTTATCCGGAAGATGGATGGATTGATGCCTCGGAACTTGTCAAATTTTGGGTTGCCGAGGGATTCATAAGATCAAAGATGGGTATGAGTTTGGAAGAGGTAGCGGAGGATTATCTGAAAGATTTGGCCGACATGAATCTCGTTTTAGTTCGTGAAAGGAGGTGGAACGGGAAAGTTGAAAGTTGTGTGATTCATGATATGGTGAGGGAATTATGCTTGAAAGTAGCTAATAAAGAAAAGTTTTTGAGTGTGGTTGCAGATCCCAGACAAGTCACATGGGGAGAGCGTCGAATTGTAGCTATGAAGGAATTCTCAATATCGGAATTACCAATGATGCTACGTTCTCTCGTGATCCGGGGAAAGTGGTATTCAGATATGTTTCCAAGAGACTCAAGAGTACTAAGACTATTGTCAATGGTGACATATATTAATATGGATTGGAATGATTTTCAACACTTTAACTTGCGCTATCTTGCTTTCTCTGGTCAAATGCCCTCATCAATATCTCTCATGTGGAACATGCAAACACTGATTATGCACAATTATGAAGATTATGAGCTATTTGAGATTTGGAAGATGACACAGCTTAGGCATCTTGAGTTCGTTCGAGGTCGTATTCGTGATCCTGTTCCAGGTTGGAGATCCAATCGATTGGAAAACCTACACACACTTATAGGTGTAGAGAATTTAAGATTGACGAAAGAAGTTTGCAAAAGAATGCCCAACATCAAGAAACTCTCTCTTAGGTATAACCATTTGTTTTTAAGGTACGATAATCTCCTTCTCAGACCAAGCTCGGACTACCATCCTCAAGATTTTCACCTCTTCAACAAACTAGAATCACTAAGTTGTTCTTTTAGTAATGCTTCATTGTGGCGCAACATCGTTCTAAGACTTAGGTTCCCACCTTCACTTCAAGAGTTGTCTTTACACAATTCTCAACTCGATTGGGGAGAATTGACAACCATGATCAAATCGTTGTCACACCTTGGATCTTTAGCACTGGATTATGTTCGAGGTCCCGTGTGGGACCTTGCTGAGGAGGAATTTGGTCGCTTGAGAGTATTGAGGATTTCTAGATGCCGTGATCTGATTACTTGGAATGCGAGCAGCTCCAACTTTCCGGTTCTCGAGATTCTTCATATCTCAGAAGTTCTCAACTTAGATGAGATCCCTTCTGATATCGGAGAGATACCAACGCTTAGACGTATCGAATTGATAGGTAGTAGCGCATCACTTGCAGTTTCGGCATTGAGAATAGCGGCTGAACAAGAGAGTTGTGGGAATGAAGACCTTGAACTTGATGTTGGATTTTGGTGTAATGATGAAGTAGAGATATTCCACAGGTTGATGCCAGAAGAGAATCTAACAAGTAGTAGTCTTGGTCTCTACTAAACCTCATGCAAAGAATAAAGGCCTTTTGAGCTTGCCACTATTTCAGATGCTTTGTATCTTTCTTGTTATAGATCCGACTTATAAAGCGAAAAATATATGTACAACATAAATTTACATATTTCATTTGTTATGAGCTTTTGAAATCATGTTTGAATTTTATTTTTCTAATCTTCCAAATTCAAACCTTTAATCAAAAGCCTTTTTTTTATATCAAAAATAAAAATAAATAAATAAATTTTGTGGTCACAAGTTTTTGTTTATTTGTTACTACAGTACTAAAAGTGCCATGAACTTGAACAAGCAAAAAACATCGAGGATGAGTTCGAATATTTTGCTGGCAAATATTTACTTTACCTAGTTGTAAATCAGCATTACATGATTGAGGCTTTAACCAAAGGCAACATTCTGCATTCATGCAGTGAGAGAGAGAGAGAGAGTTTTACCCAATGTTTTAAAACCCGGCCCGGAGGTCGACCCGGCGAGGCCTCCGGTTCCCGGTTCAATCGGTCGAACCGGGGTTGACCCGGGGTTGAACCGGCCAAAACCGGAAAAACCCGGAAACCGGCACTATGCCCGGTTCCCGGTTCAACCGCCCGGTCCGGTCCGGGTTTTAAAACATTGGTTTTACCACTAGTATACATCAATTCAACTTGATATTTAAACATTTCTAACGCAGTAAAACAAATATTTCAGCATCTAAAACCCAAGCGAACTTACATCTCAATAGTTTATAACACACTACTAGTCATACAATAGTTTTGACCTGAATCGACTGAAACACAGTCTGTGTCGTGGAGGTCGGGATGATGTCCGAGACGACTAACACCGTATCTCCACTCTTGATCAGCCCTTTCGTCTTCAGAAGATCGACAGACCTCGTTATGTTAGCTTCCATGTCGTCTGAAAGATCCACAAGAAGCGGAGTCACTCCCCACTGCAGAGTCAGACCCATCCTCGTGCTGCTGTCGTTCGTGAACGCAAATATGGGAGGGTTTGGACGGTTCCGTGAGATCATTGATGCCATTTGACCGTGTCTCGTGTACACGAATATTGCATCTAGCCCTAAGTTGTTTGCTGCAATCAAAATAAACACATAAGCACGACTCTGCGCAGATTGTTGAAGATGGAGAGAGAGGTTTGGGAGAATGATGGCAAGCATACCCATTCCTGCAGCAGAATTACAAATTTGTTCCGCGATTTGATCTGGCAACGATGCTCCGGGGTTACTTTGTAACTGAACGTTTTGTCTATTCTCTTCACGGCTCCATAGTTCCATACGAGTACTGGTCATCCGCAGCACAGAAAGAGCTTTCTCTCCGAATGGTCCAATAGCCGACTCTCCGGAGAGCATCAGTGCATCGGCATACTGTCGAACGGCTTCTGAAATATCTGCAACCTAGCAAAGTAGCAAACAGTACTGTCAATTTTTATCTTTTCTTTCTTTTACACAATTTTGAAAGAAATCGACTGAAAAGGGATTAGCCACCTCGGCTCTGGTTGGGGTAGGATATTCGACCATCGACTCCAAAAGCTGAGAAGCTACGATTACTGGCTTGTTGAGCTGCCTGCATACGTAGGTGATTTCCTCCTGTACAGTCGGAATCTGTTCTAGTGGGATTTCGACACCAAGGTCTCCTCTCGCTATCATGATTCCATCGGAAGCTGCAACGATTTCTTCCAATTCATGAAGAGCCTCCATACTCTCTATCTTCGCCAATACTTTTATTGATCTGTGAACAAGAAACTTTTAATCATATTCCATGCTATGAAAGAATCAAACGGAAGCGGACACCTAATTGAGTTTAAGATTGATAATGATCTTACTTGGAGGATTTGGAAGAAATGTAGTTCTTCAGATGTGAAACAGCATCAGCATCGTTTACAAATGACATAGCGATAAAATCAACACCTTCGGAGATTCCAAAATTTACATCGGACCAATCCTGATAAACGAAACAGACCTTCATTAAAACAAGTCGTGAAACGAATAGCTAATGCTCATACAGTAGCAATTTCAGTTCCTCCATCAAATCGTCTTTTATCATACTTAGTTTGTATACATAAACAATTACATCTACTTATCAAAATACCAATTAGCATTGATATCTCAGAAAAACATATACCATGACATGTAGATAACAACTATTTTAAATATATATTAATGACATAAAATCCAATCATCAAGAACATGCAAATAGTAGGGTGAAAAATAGCTTCGCTTCACCTTAGATGAGAGAGTAGGAAGTTGATAGCTTCTCTCAACAAGCTTTCCATCTCTCCAAAAGCTAAGCTTAGCTCGTGGCAAGAGCAAGCCAGAGTCCGTGCACTTACAGCGCAGATCATTCCCGACTTTCTCTACCACTTCGAAAGTTGCCATTCCACCATCAAAAATAATTTCATCTCCCACTTCTATACCTAAAAGAGTAAAACAATAGTCAAAAAACAAGAACCAAAAACAAACACATTTCCATTGTTATTAAAAGTCACCAATCCACTTGCATAGACTGCACACCTTCAGCAAAACCTTCATAATTCGCTTGGATAGTAAATGGGCGCGAACCCTCAAATTTTTCATTCATAAAGAACCAAATTGAGCCATCCTAACAATCCAACAACAAAAAACTGAACACCATCAGAACACAACATTTTTCAACTGAATCAGTATTAGAAAAAAAAACCTAGATTGTTTGAGATTGATTAATACCTCTGCTTTAACAGAGGAAGGCGCACCATGATCAACAACATGAATCTGGCTACCTTCAGTATCAATCATCAAAGAAACACAAAACCCCTTCTCTTCATTCAACTTCTTAATCTTGTTAATCAAATCTTGATGCCACTCTCTAGTGTTGTGACACATATTAAGCCTAGCAACATTCATACCCCCCATTGCAAGCTTCTCCAACTCATCCATGGAGCAGCACGCGGGCCCTATTGTGCACACGAGCTTCGTCTTCCTCAACCCCAAGAACCCCTTCTCCCTCAATTCCACTTCTGTAACCACATCAAAGCCTAGACCCCCACCCAAATTCTTCGAATCCCGACGAACCTCTGCACTCTCCACTCCCACCTGCATCACAGCCTGAACTCCAACAATTCTAGACTCACCACATCTCAACTTCCTAACACTAACTGCACAATTCATTGGGACACCAAAAACACCATTCTTCTTCAAATCAACAGACCCCTCTTTCTTCATCATACCACCAAACTTGACTGCTAAATCTCCCACAACAGCCATGATCCCTAATTCCTAAAAAAATCAAAAAAACTTGCGGCAATCAAGAGATTTAAAACTGATATAAAAATCAAAGGCCCCAGCAATCAAGAAAAGTAGTGAGCTATAAAGGAAGGTTTAGGCGCAAAATGGCCTTGGGTAAAACCGTCAAGAAATTTGTATTTAAGCTGCCCAAGATTTTCGGACTTCACAAGAAAATATTTGGTTGGGTGCTGCTGCTGACACAGATATGTAAGTGTATATATAATGTGGTATAATCTTGTGCTGCATCGACGAGGATTGAGTTTGGAAACTCCGAAACCCTAGTTGAGGTGTAAAAAACTACGACTGAATTGTTAATTAATTTGAAAAGTAGGGTCAGCTGAAAAGGGCGGTAGTGTAGGTAGATACGCTGTGCGCAAGGTGGCGGTGGAATTTAACGGTCAACTAACTGCCCTATCGATGGCTAAGGCAACGTGAGCCGTGGCGTCTCTGTCACCACGCTCAGCACACAGTGAAGCTTTTCTCTCTTCCCTTTTTTACCCCGTGGGATGGACCCCTCCCCTAGTCATTAGATTGTGATAATGATGAAAATATAATAATCTAATTGTAATTATTATCCCAAATCAGATGGTGTTAAATAATCAAAAATCATATACAAATATCCTAACATTCTACTACTAGTTTCTCATTATCAATCAGTCCTCCCTTCATCCATTAAAATTTGGTATTTTTTTGGCACGTGTTTCCACACGTCTTGATAATGGGTTTTATAGTGATTTTTTGAAAAAAAAAATTATTTTACGGATATTTCAACACTCGTAGTATTTCGTAAGAGAAAAAAATACTTAAAAAAATTATTTATAAACTCATCATCAAAACTCGTGGAAACGCGTGCAAAAAAAGGTCATTTTTTGGTGGACGAAG
Source organism: Mentha longifolia (assembly GCA_001642375.2). Taxonomy (NCBI): domain Eukaryota; kingdom Viridiplantae; phylum Streptophyta; class Magnoliopsida; order Lamiales; family Lamiaceae; genus Mentha; species Mentha longifolia. The sequence continues at coordinate 23,349,157 of CM038120.1, read as the reverse complement.
GAAGTAGTAAATAAAAGGTCAGAACAATAATGTTATATTTCTTCCTTTTATAAAAGTTATGACTTGTTACTACAGTATGAGTTTTAATAAAAAAAAAAAGTAAATAAGTTATCATATACTCTATATAATTTTTGGGACACACTCAGTCAGCCAGAGGTATCGTGCGGCCGGCTAAAACACTGACACTTTTATTCGTGTAGATTAACATTTTTCTGTTTAAAGATTGACACTTTTAAAAATTGACATTTTATTTGTAAAATAATTATGTTAAAGATTGACACTTTTATTCGTACTAGTAAAGTGTACGTGCGTTGCACGTTTAAATCCCTCATTTATACTCCTTCCGTTTTGTGCATCTTAGATTTTTTTTTTCATGCATTTTACTGTTACGACAATATTAATGTTTTGTGTTTTTTCTTTTAAATATTTTTTAAAATTTTATACGGAATATATGATTGTTGACTAAAGAAAATTAAGAATAGTCAATATGTTCAATTTGTTTGCTATTAATAATCTTTAAATATTTCTAATGAGTGTAAATAAAAGGGAATAATATATACACAAATACAATTATTAGATTTCAATTTTAATCCATTTTTTTGTATCATTTTTTTTTAATATTCTTATACTACTTAGTTTTTATCGATGGTATCTTAAATTAAAGTATTATAAACTGTTTACAAGTTTATGATACAAAACAGTTGAAGAGCACATGTTGTCATATGCTCCGTATTTATAATCTTGCAAAAATATGATTGTAGGTTATTTGTCATAATCATCCAACAAAATTCACTTAGTTTAATTTGCCTATTTCAAATATTTTAGAGATCTCCTTCTTTATGTGGAATTATCACCTTGTTATTATTATTATTATATTATTATTATATTATTATTATTATTATTATATTATTATTATTATTATTATTATTATTATTATATTATTATATTATATTATTATTATTATTAATGGATATTTCTGGACAATAATATTTGAATTAGGATTCAATCAACATTAGTTCACACACGTTAGGGAAAAAAAAAAGTTTTACAAATTTTTCATCACAAATATATTTGGCACATACATTATTATTAATCTAGCGCCCATACCAAAATTTAAATTACATTAATAACTATCTTAAAAAAAATACAAATAGGAGTTGGGAAAGAATAAATTCGAGTTCCATTGAAAATCGAATAAAATCAATCATGTTTTGGTTGACTGTATTTTCATACTACTACCCATACTCCCCTTTCACAATCAAAAGTTAATCAAAATTCATTATAAATGTCATTTCACTTTACGATTCCCTACTTTAAGTGGGATCCAACAACCAAACTTTTTTTTTTCTTTATCGGAAAAAAAACTTATTGCATAACTTGGTACAAGAAGTACCAACCCATTACACCTCAGTTGGCATTCCACCTATTACATAAAGGGGTCGTCACCCAATCAAAAAAGATTTCGTTCACGTATTTCCTGGACGAAGGGAATGTTACACTATTGTGCTTAAATTTTATAAATTATAAATGTATTATAGGCAAAACATATTTTGTAAAACAAGTTATAACTAAAATAAATTTGTTCATTTTCGTTCTTTTAATTTGAATCTCATGCTTTAAATTTTATAATCATGAGTTTTTCGACAATGGCTATGTTGATACAATGGCTATGTTAATTTTTATAAATTTTAGCATTTTGTTTCATATTTCGGTTGATCAGACTGATTTGAGTGTTGTATATTAATAGTTCAACTCAATTTTTTGCCTTTCATTTTATATAATAACGTGCCTATGATGTATCATGTATTACTTGAATCGTATGTATTATGTTGTATAATTATAAAAAAAAAACAAATAACTTAGGACAAGATCCACGAGTTCATAATATTTAATATGCTAATATTTTGACAAAAAAAAAAAGTTAAAAACTTCGTGAATAGAAGAAATCTAGTTTTAATGGATAAGATGACCTGTAGAAGTATTTGAGAGTAGCTAAAAAACAAAGGCTTTACATTGTGCTAAAATTTAAAAAGTTAAATAGATATATTATAAGATATTATAGGCGATGAGTTTATATATATACTTACCATTTATAAAAAAATTAAATCAAACCAAAATAATAAATAAGTTAAATACCATATTTAAATTTATACACATATATACTATATTTAAATGTATAATATATAGTATTACATAATTGTCCCTAAAATTTAAAATACTATAAGGATATAATAGGCAATCTACATTAAGTACTTAAGGCTCTTTTTATATAAATATAGATAGATAGATAGATTAACATTTTTCTGTATAAAGATTGACACTTTGACCCGGCCACACTATGTGGCCGACTTCACCCAAGTTTTTGTCATAATTTTTTTTTATATATAAAGGAGATGTGAGTGAGATTTGTCCGTCCATGGATAATTTTTTTAATAAATATTATGTGTGATTCTATTTTTTTTTTTTAAATGGTAACCATATTATTTGTCGAAAGAGAGACTAATAAAATTCCCTAGCTGGACTCATGTTAGTCTAAACAAAAATAGTTAAATTCGTCAAAACCGACAATTAAATGAATAATTAATACTCCCTCCATTTCATATATTGACACCTTTCTTTTTGGCTTTTCTGGCACGCTTTTCCACGCTTCTCGATGATGGGTTTTCAAATGGATTTTTGAAGAATTCTTTCTTTTACGGGGAAAAGCGTGCCAGAAAAGCCAAAAAGAAAGGTGTCAATATATATGAAATGGAGGGAGTAGTAACTTATTTACGGCATTGATTTTGGTTAACCATTGTTGGGGCAGTATCTTCTTTTGTCTTTAAAAAGACAAAGCAAAATGACATGATACTTTATAAAATTATGATTGTGGTCCTCGTACTGTATTAGGTTACGCCATTTTGTCTTTTCTCTAGCCCTTTGGTAAGACTTCGAGTTCCAACTTCCAACCCTAGAAGCTGTTGGGAAACAATATTTATTCAAGTACTAGACTTCTAGTGAAAAAGCCGCATGAAATTATCTTATAAAATATTGTCTCCGAATGAGTGTTACATAGCCTTATAAAAAAAAATAACAAATATTTGTATCAGCTTGGCCGTATAGTGCGGTCAGGTCTTAAAAGCATAATAAATTGTATGGCCAAATTAATCTACTTGACTCACAACCCAAAAAGAAATATTCATAAAATATTCAATGGACCTCAATGTGAATTCGGGTTGATGCAAGTGTCTCCAAAAAAAAATTGTACTTTAAAAATTTATTATAAAGACCAAAAATCATCCATAAAACATATTATGTCCAATTTTCGTTGACGGATGGAATATTTTAATGCAAAAATTATACTAAATAACATATTTACCTTTGTAGATTTTTTTACTTTTCAATTATCGATAAAAAAAATAAAAAATAGTGAAATTGTCAATTTTCTTAGTTTACACATTTTAGTAGTTATGGACTGTTAAAACAAGACTGATGGAACATATACATAAAAAATTAAAAAATATATTAGTATTTATTTTGAAATGACAGTAGTAGTATTTTTTTTATATACTGTATATTAGAAATATATGTTAAGATTAAGTTATACTCCTTCCGTTCCACTCTACTTGAGCCATTTAATTATTATAGTAGACTCATATTATAAAAGTGAACTCAAATAGTAATATTCGGATAGAGTACTAAAAAAAATAAGTTGGTGAGTAGTAATATTCGTCAAGACATTTTACTTATTTACTGCCCATTGTTCAAGTCATTGCAATTGAAAAAAAATAAATCAAGGAGTGCAACAACAAGCTCGATAATCATATTTGCAGTATCATGTGGTGCTCTAGATGAGATTCTGATCAAGGATCTGACAATTAGGAGCATCTGCTTATAATGAAGAGTCTGCCCGCATGAGGTTTTGCTTCGAATGGGCTTTCCAAAAAAGAAAATTGTTTTTTCAGTAAAACAAGAATAAACTAGAAGTCTGCACATTTTGTATGACAAATTTGTCATAAGGATTCATATAAATCCGCCAGACACAATCAGGGTCATGTGACATCTCTTATCCTAATCAGAAGGTACTCACTATCAAACAAGAATCAAAATGTTGACATAAGTCAATACACGCGTATTCCTCTCCCCATCTACATGTGTCACTCGTTTCGGGATCAACAAGTGGTATCAGATGCGGTGGTTCAAAAGAGCATTATTTCTGATTACTAGTAACTCTCCAGCTAATGTTAGATCACTTGAACTAGATCATCCCAATTTCATAACTCATTTTTCTGTGCATATATATCATCTACGTGTTCGAATATGTTTATGAATCATACTATTCAATTTTTCTAACATTTTCCATTGAGAAATACACAATCTAGAAGTTATAAGTCGAGTCATATCTTTATTTTTATATGACAAAATGTGGAAAGTAATAAAGAATGGACCGATTCAAATCAAAAAGGTCATATCTCAGACCACACCTCCTACTCGTTCAACACATACTGATGGATACACTAAGAAACCAGTAGAAGAATGGTTAGATCTGGAACGTCGATTAGCCAATATCGACAAGGTGGCTAAGCACATTATCTGATCCATGATATCCGGTGCTTGATCATCTGGATTGGATAATGAAATGTTCCACCACAAAAGAGATGTGAGATACCTTGGCACTATTTGTCATTGTACCGAACATATTAATAAGAACAAACTATTTGTTCTTCTTCGATAATACAAAGCACTCAAGATGGGAGCAAATGAATCAGTTGAGTCGTTCCAATCAACACGCTTAACTTTTTAGGAAAAGCATTCTCATTGAAGGAAAGGAACTAAAAGATAGTGAAGTCTAACCAGATGGAAAATGCACTCCATCCATCTGGTTAACTGACAATGACTTATCGAAGGATGCGCCTGAGATTCTTTTCTCTGATCTTAGGGCACACGAGTTTTACCTAAATAGTCTCACTCAATTTAATCTTACCATCACTGATGATGACGAACCACGAACACCGGCCCAGTCAAATGCATTCAAAGCAATTGACACAATCGGTGGTCCGTCCAAATCAACAACAAAGAAATCTATAGAAGAAGAAAGAGTTGAAGCTCTTTACGTACTCAAGAAACATGATGAAGCTCAATCATCATTTTGGGAACAAAACATTCTATCAAACGATCTGACAAAGATCGAAAGTATTAAAGTGCCTCCAAGGCATCGAAAAAGGGTTCTCTAGACATTGAATGCTTATCAATGTAATAAAATTGGACACTATAAGACCGACTTTCTTGACTTCACCTCTCAAGAAAGAGAAGAGTTGTGTGCCAAACACAACAGGAGCAAGAAAATATTGGTCTCGTGATGAAAGATTGATATATTCACCGAGTTAGACGATGATGATGGTGTGGCACACGTGGCCATATCATACGACGAAGTCGACTCCTATTCCAAATTTTTTTACATTTTTTAGTCTGAGCACAATGATGGCGATGAGTGTTCATCTAGTGTTAATTAATTTGACATGATCAAGGAATATGAAAATCTCCTTGAAACGTGTTAAAATGCATGAAATATGAAGTCTCTCCTTCATACACTCAATGAGTTAGGGATCTATGTTGTGAACCAAGCCAAGAAAGAGCTAGGTTGGATGAGTGGAGAGACAAATTCCATGATCTCTTCGGTTTTTAAATTCGATTTTTTGGGCTTTTTCTGAATTATTTTGAAAAATGACAAAAAAATATTCATTTACTTATTAATATTAATCCAAAATCAATACTAATTATTATAATAAAATCATGATGCCAAGTATTAACTACCGAATATCCAATATGAAATAAACATTACAATCAAATAGTCAAATATCATGCGAAAGTAAGAGATTGAAAAATAAAGCTTATACTTTTAATCTTGTTGGCTATTTACTTTGAAATAGATAAAAAAAAAAAAACTAATAGTAATAAATATTATACTAATAATTCGGTTTTTTGATTGGTAGAAAAAAATTATCGAACCGAATCAAAAATCAAATTAGTTCATCTCAAAAAATCGGAAAATTGGATTAATCGAACAGAAACAAAAATTCAAATCGGTTTCGATTCGGTTTTCAGTTTTCGGCTAATTATGCTCTCCCCTATCATCTTTTTTATTTGATCATTCATCTTCTTCTTTGCAGACGGACCAGGGTATATAATTTGGATATAATTGTGATTACTTGATGTAGTACAATCCGTTGCTTTCTCTACAAGGATTTGATTCATGCACCGTTGCGGTATTGAACGGTCACCTCGATTCAACGTATTGGAAGAGTTATGGCCATTTAAAAATCAAGACCTGAAGAGAGTCCTCTTTAATTTGGAAATCTGAAAGTTATTTCTTTTATTGAGTCTTTTATTACTCCTTTCCTATAAGAACTCGTGATATGGAGGAGTTTAGGGGGAGTTGAAGATGGTATTAATCTTTTATCAAGAGTTGAGAATCAAGTTCTCATTTTCTCGTTGATTCCAACTTGGGAGTCGAATGTAGCATTCTATTTTGTTTCACTCTCCTTTTCCATCGACTCTGTTCCTCATCATTACTTCAAAGTTGGGGGGGGCATATGTGGGAAAATGAATTCAAAATATTGTGAAACAAATTGGATTTAGGGAAAAATAAAGGGTCACTTATGTAAAAAGGCACAAGTAAAAGGACAAAAATGTCAGCACATTGAGCTCCAAATAAAACTTTCCTACCATTCTTCTACACAATATTTCATCTGTCTATATACATGCACTCTCCCCATGAATGATACACACACACAATATAATTATATAAACGTGTGCATCAGTATATATAGCCCTTCTCACTTCACCTCTGCGCATTGATCCAAACTTTTCGGTTATTCCACACTGAAAAAGAAAAAAGTTCTGGATTAATCAAGATTTTGGCGACATTTAATCTTCACTGGTGATTTTGTTGTGGAGGAAAAGGCCACTGACGAGGCGAGAAAACTTCAATTTCTTCCGACCTTCGGAAATTTGGTGTAGATTTTGAATTTTGCGAGGGCCATTTCTTCGGTTGGTGAAGCGTAATTGGGTATGAAATTGAACGGGTCGAGTCTGTATTCATGCGTGGATGATGAAAAAGAAGAGGAAGAAGAAACGCCGGTGTCGGAAACCTCGCTACCGCCGGCGAGTATCGTAGTGGGCTATGCTCTCACTTCGAAGAAGAAGAAGAGCTTCTTGAAGCCGAAGCTTATCCGCTTAGCTCGGTACTCGTCCGAATTTCCTTTATTTATTTATTTATTTTGACAGTTCCTTTATTTTATTTTTATTTTCCTTTTCATTTGTCTATGGGCGCGGCGCGCGCCGCCATGATCCATCGATCATTTTACCTTGCGTTTCCGTCTAAGTTTTCTGAAATCTTTGGTTAATTTCTGCATTATGTACTGTATTTGCCTCATCCGATGATTATTGGCATCTATAATTACGTTTTCTTTGTAATTACGGTTACATAATTAACGCATGATTTGAAGGTTTACTTCTGATGATGCATGCAGAGTTTTCTTGGCAATATCCACGCTTTGATTCCGAAAATGGAATGAACTAGATTAGTATTTTAGTTTATTTCTCCTCACTTGAAATGGATAATTTTGATTTGGTTATTAGTGCACTTTCTTTATTACTTTGTTTTGCTTAGAAGAGCGAGGATTGTAATTATGACAATATATTGTGGACAGTTATTTTGCAACTGTTTGCTGGACTTATCTACAACCTTCAATGGTTTCAGTAGGAATCATGCATGTGAAAATTCTTCTTTGAAGGGAATATTCCATTTTATGTGCTCTTAAGATTACAGTCAACCTATTTTATGACCTTAAAATCCTTAAGTATTCAAAACCATCTGTTGCTTTCCCACTGCAGTGGAAGATTTGGTATTTAATTCCTGTCCCTATTGCTTTATGTAAGAATTAGTACTCCACTGCGAATAATTCATCTAGTGATCCCCCACTTGTAAATTTTTTTCTCAACAAAAAATGGATATAATCAATAATTGAATTGCCAAATTATGCATTCTTGTTTGACGTAGAGGTACCGTGATGGCTGACGTGGACTAGATCCAAAGAAAAATAACATTGTCAGGTTAATTTGGTTAAAATTGAATTATACCATGATCTGCTTAAACTTGAGTGGAGTACCTTTGTTTCCAATTTTTGCTCCGATTATGCCCCAGATCTAGCTGACTAGTCCTTGCTAATTTAGGTTTTCTTTTTCCTATTCATAGTTTATTAATTGATGATCCATTAGTAACCGAATTTGCACTAAAATACAAGTATAGTTCGATACTTTTTCCATGCTATACTGTTGACCTTCATCAAATAATACAAGTTCTGATTGGTGATGCTCCAAATGTATGCTTATTCTTCTATTCCAGTTTTTGTATATAAATATTTTCATGCTTCTTCAACTTGCTCACCACTTCTCTTGAAAACCATAATTCTCTGTTAATTTTTTGTATCATCTGTCTTTTCTGGTCGCTTAAGGAGTCCACTTTTTGAATGCAGAAATAAGGGCATTCAGTTTGTTCCAATTGATCCGAGAAGACCTTTATCAGAGCAAGGGCCATTCGGTGTTATTTTACATAAGGTTTGAGTTGTTGCTTGTTACAGTCAAATTCTCATGTTAGTTGTTTGGAAATGCTACGACAGATGCATTGCTCAGTATTACTATTTTGTGTGTTTACACATAGGTATCCATAGTCTTTTAATCACTATATAAATTCTGAACCAATTCCCTGAGCTGTATAATTTAGTGGAAAATGTGCCTAATATGATGCAGAGGTTGGCTCACACGTACTGGAAATGGGGGTGGAAAAGAATGAAGGCATATTTTTTGATCTCCCTGTACCACTAGAAAAATCTATGCGACCTGTGTTATATTGATTTTAACTAAAAATATTCAAAATATAAAATGATTTGAAGGGATGTATCGTAGCTTTCCTCGCTTAATCATGGTTTTTGGACTCAACAATTTTCTCCCCTTCTCCTTGTTTATTTTCAAGTGCCACCGCCACCAGCCAACTTCTTTGAATATATAACTGCAAACTCCTAAATGACTGGTTGAGAAGTTTACTGATATATTGTCTCCTTCATTTCTGACCTCATCCTGCCTTGCTAGATGGCCCATATGCCAGGTCCTATGGAACAAAGACTTACAGGGATTTGCATATCTTTCTAGTCATCAAATTTATTTTCCTGCATCACTTTTTGCACAGAAAAGCTAGCTCTGGTTTATTTCTGTTACTTGACGTGACAACTAATTATTCCTCATGATAATAAGTTTCAGTTAGTTGTTTGAGATACTGACCAAGATAAACCAGCCCTTTTCATAGTTAGGAATTATCTTGCTAGTAGAATTGCATTTGATACGGTTTCCCTCTCAACCTGGAAAAGAAAGATTAAAGAAGAACCTAACATATATTAAAATTCAGAAGAATTGTAGGAGGAAGATTGAAGATATGGTAAATAGATAGTTTATTTACCGAGCTAGTGATTATGAATTGCCTTCAGAGAATTGCCTTTATTTTCTCAAGTCACTTGACGCTCTCTCTATTTATTTATGTGTATAATCAGTTCATCTGTAGACCTTGCCTTCATATAAAACAATGCTTCTGTGAAAACAGAAAGGAATTATATGTAAAATGCATCACATGTTACTTTATTATCCTCATCTGATTGATTGCATCTTTTGATTTCAGTTAGAGGGGAAGGACTGGTCCCAGGTTATTGAGGTTTGTGCTCCAACTGTACACTGATTTATGATTTTAATGGTGTAAATGATCTTACCAGATGCTACTCTGGAATTTCTTCTATGAAACTATGCCATGAATCTGAAGATTTAGCTGTTTTGTTGCTAATACTTAGTCTCGTAGGTGATTGTAGTCTAAAGGTGGTAGGTGGAAGTTGCAGAGAATTTGAGGCTTAAAAGCTCATTCCTGTCTGACATAATTGCAGAATTTTTGCTCTCTCCATCATGATTCATGACCAGATAGATTGGTTGGTCCACGAGGATCAGATAAGTGAGAATGTTGCCTTTCTGGAATCTAGTATACTTGTGCAGGTGTAGGTCTGATGAACCTTTGCTATAGTGTATGAGAAATTTAATTTTGGCTGATTGTTAAATGTGTTTATTTCAATTTGCAATGATTGAATTGTTTGTTTAATACCTGTGTTGAGATGAGCTAGGTTGCTAACTTGCAATCTAGTCTTAAGTGGTAGTAAGTTAACTCCTTGCAAGTTGTGGGGAGAGTGCACATGATCTAATTAAGCTGAAACTCAAAACTATATAAAAACTTCCTTGTAAGCTTGCATAATACAATAAACAGCACACAATAAAGCTAATGCTTCGTACCCTTTTCATGGCATGTTCCCAAGTCCATCAATGTTATGGTGAAGTATTGATAGAATTACACATTTACTTAAAATAATGCCCCTTTCGGCTTTATGCTACAAGGACACTTTAATTTCTGAATGCTTGAGCTGCTAAATAATGCCCCTTTTGGCCTTATGGAACATATTATTACATATTTTTTGCCTTTCGTGAATCCTACTGTCTATTTTCCAGGGGGTCCATTTCTCATATTAGCTATGGTCTATGGTAACAATCAGATGAAAAAAAGAACATTTTATGCAATCTTTCTTGCATTAGGAGAGAGAAGCTAGGGCATTAGTATATCATGCCAGGTTTCTAGCTAAACATTAGAACAAATTTACATAGCATCTAAAGTAGTCGATAGGAACTGATCGGACCTCTGCCGTACTCAAGGTACGGAGATGATACCCATGACTGTTTCTCATTGAACATGACCTACTGTAGTTTAATGCTTATTAATACGGTGACTTTCATTGCTTGCTGCTTCAAAATGAGTAATATTAAAATTTCATTCACAACTTGTCAGTCTTTTAAACATGATATGCCTTATGCCTGAATTGAACTGTTGAACAACCAGTGTAGTGGTCAAAAGAATTTTTTATTGTAACTTCAGATAATATATGTGAGCAAGTCAGCAATATGATACTAACTTTTAAGTGGGAAAAATATTTTATTTGAAGTTCTCAACGTTTTTTGTTTATCCTTAGCATGAGACAGTTTTGTCTTGGTGAAACAGAAACTTAATTTATATGTGACCTTTTTTTGGAACATAAAATATTAGCAACATGGAATTTATAGTTTGTGTACATTGTCTGACATGGATGAAGCCTAGCTGGGAATGATAGCATCTATCTATACAATCTCATTCTATCTCATTTTCTCACTGAAGGATTATCAAAAATTGCATCCGGAGGTGACAATTGTTGATCCTCCTGATGCCATTCAGCATTTGCGAAACCGTCAATCGATGCTTGAGGTGGTTGCCGACCTAAAATTGCCCGACACTTATGGTATGTTATGCACCACAGTACCTTTTTTTGATTCTGTTCCCGATTTTTTTTTTTTCCTAATGCCGTGAAAACCCGCAGTCGCTATATGAATTGGTTTCATTTAATTCAATCTGCCTGTTTCTTGCATTATCATTACTATTTTTGAGGATGGGTCATTGTCTTCTCAATTAGACATTATCTACCTATTGGCTAAATTACATAGTGTATTTTGGGCATAATTGTTGCAGGAATTTGCACTCCAAGGCAGTTGGTGATTCCAAAAAGCCCAACTTCGATACCAGATGAAGCCATTAAAGCAGGATTAACTGTACCTCTAGGTAATCTTATTTTCAACTTATTTTGGACAAACAAGTTTAAACTGGTATGCCATGGGATAGAGCAAGAAAATAATCTTCTGACTCTTCCTTTTCTCTTATTATTAGTGGGAGAATGTTGGTAGTTTTTATGCTACTGCTGTGGCACCGCACTCCCTTCAAAGCATGTATTTCTTCTGAATTCATATAGAGCCATCATTTCATAAAGTGGTATTTGGTACAGAAATCCACAATGAACAAAATTCATGATGTGTGTCTGTTTACAAGTATAGCCTAATAGAGTTTGTAAAAATGGCGTGATAAAAATGATAGTTGTGCTATTTAGGTAAATCACTAACTTGGATACCATCATGGAAATGCAATAATAGGCAAATTAGAAATTATGATGTTGACAATAATATGGCAGACAACAAAATACAATTTTTGTTTCCATGAAAGTTCATTTTTTCTCTTTATATATATATATATATACATGTGTGTGTGTGTGTGTGAGTAACCTTTGTGAAATTCTGTTGTTTCAGTTGTGAAACCACTTGTAGTGGATGGAAGTGTAAAGTCCCATGCGCTCTTTCTTGCATATGATCATGTTTCTCTATCTGAACTGGAAGCTCCAATGGTTTTGCAGGAGTTCATCAATCACAGTATGTAATTTTGTGTTGTTATCATCTGTATTTCAGCTATATTGCCAGATCAATTCGAATTAATAATGTGTATACTCTGTGGTAGGTGGTATCCTCTTCAAAGTCTTTATCATTGGCGAGTCTATTAAAGTTGTCAGACGGTTCTCTCTGCCTGATGTAACCGAAAGCGACTTGTCAACAAATTCTGGGGTGTTTGGCTTCCCAAGGGTTTCTTGTGCTGATTCTTCTGCAGATGATGTCAATCTGGATCCTGACTGTTGCTGGTAAGTTATCCAAGAATCAGTAGAAGTATTGATGATGTTGTAAAACAGTTAAACTTTTCTCTTTATCCTTTTGAATTGGTCCTAGTCGCATCTTTTTCTTCTTGAAAATGAGTAATTGTTCCCAAGCTTTTTTCATGTGTTTAAATTACTTCACTGCAGAACTTCCTCCCCAGCCTTTGCTTGAGATGCTTGCAAGAGAGCTCCATCATCGACTAGTAAAGTTCATTTTCATCGAAATTTCACTTCATATGCCCTATCTAATTGGCACCATACTAAGGATCATTTACTTATCTACTTATCTTTATGTAATATTAGGGACTTCGGCTATTCAATATAGATATAATTCGCCAGAAAGGGGCTAAAGATCTGTACTACGTCATTGACATCAATTACTTTCCTGGTTAGTGCCTCGCACTTTGTTGTGGACATTATAGCACGGTTCTGATCATGTACATTATAATATTTGCTGAGGTCAACTATGCTGGCCACTAAATTCATACGACTATTCACTGTTTTACATCTCCTCTCTTGTCATCTGCGTCACGGTTGAGCTAAAACAGAAAACTCCACTTCTGAAACAAGAGTAAACGAGTCTAAACAGCAAACTACGCAACTTTTCTGTGAAATGCTCCTTGATTACCTTCGAGCTTTTATTCTTTTTCAGGATCCGTGAGTATTATCGCCTAATGAATTTGTTTTTGGCAGGGTACGGAAAAATGCCTGAATACGAGCATATATTCACAGAGTTTCTTCTCAACCTGGTGCAGGGCAAGTGTAAACAGTGAGACTGTGCATGGCTATTGGAAGAGTAGATATTTTATACATTGTGTCTGCTTGTAAAGTCCATCGATTAGAATAGTGGAGGAATTGTTTACTCAACTCGGGAAAAGAAAAAAGAAAACTTTTTTCACATTCCTTTTTATAATTCGCATATATTTGGGTGGCTGCACTTAGAATCTGTTTTAGACTTTTAACTTTAGAATTAATTACCAGTTGTTTCGCCAAAACATATAGCCATAGCCATTAATTGCAAGATCGAAAAATTGCGTATAATTTGCAGCTTTCTGAATATTGAATTGATCAAACATTAAGTGTCCTTTTCTTTTGTATATCGAGATTTGTTGGATGAAAGGCTTACTTTGTAGGATATAATCTTTATGGATGTATTGATATTTGAAAGAGTTTTGGTCTCTTTAGGCAATGGTTACTTTGACACCGTCTCATTCTTAATGAGCTAATTTTATTCAATATAAGTTTTATAATAATGAAATGACTCAATAAGAATGTGATGGAGGAAGTACAAGTGTGTGTATGTGTTACCTATGGGTAAGGGGTTAATGGTTGAGATTTTTGGTCTCAAGTTTGAGTATTTTGCGGCGTAGTCTTTAAATTTTATATTTAATTATTTAAAAAAATATAAGTGGGTATATAAGTTTATTGAGAAATGTTCCCCTACCCACCGTTGGCACACTTAATGTGTCCACGGCTGACGTGTCACTGCCACGTCAATAATATTTCCCTTTAGGGTTTAGTTATTTTTGGTAGAATTTATTTTTATAAGATATATTAATTAATTTTTTCCTTATATATAATGTTGTCACCTCATCCGTTGGCATATTAAGCATGCTCACGGTAGGTATGAGAACATTACTCTAAGTTCATTTACCACCTTATGCGTCGCTTTACTTTGATATTAAAAATTGTAAAATATGATCGGCCTATTTCCCTATACTTGTATAATTTTATACGTATATAAGAGAATGATGTGATAATTTTATACTCACTTTTGTAAAAGAAATAAGACATTTTAGACATTTCATATTTTATTAATTGATTTCATGCAAAGTAAACATGCATATTTAATATATATAGTTTTATAAATCTATTACTCCCTCCGTCCTCTATTTAGTGAACTAAAATTATGGACACAAGTTTTTTTGCATTTTGATGATATAATAATAAATTAATGTGTTAAAGTGTTAAAGTGAATAATTATGGGTTCATCTAATTTTTTTAATAGTATTGAAGTGTTAAAGTGTTAATTGTGGGGTCTACGACCCAAAATGAAAATGTTTAGTAAATAAAGGACATCCCTATATAGTAAGAATGTAGTAAATGGAAGAGAGAGGGAGTAATATCATTTAAAGTAAACACGGTAAAAACCACTTCTAGCTTCTAGGGTATATCTTACAATTTTACTATTTATATAAGTTGTGCATTATATTATTTTTCTATTCCTCTAAATAGATACATAAGTAAACACGGTAAAAACCACTTCTAGCTTCTAGGGTATATCTTACAATTTTACTATTTATAAGTTGTGCATTATATTATTTTCTCTATTCCTCTAAATAGATGCATAAAAAGTAGAAATACTTAGGGCATGTTTGGTATGAGTAGTTAAGATATTGCCGGATAACAGTATGCCTAGATAATAGTCATGACTTAAGTGAGTTAACAATATGTATGAAGTGTTTGGTAGAACATATTAAAAAATAGTATAATGTTCTATTGTTGTTTGGTAGACTAGATTAAACTCATACTATTATATTCTTGTATGAAATTTGAAATCACGGATGTATCTTTCAGTAATTCAATACTCAAAAAAATTTATAACTCAACAAACTTTAATAAATTTTAAAAGTTTTGTAACTAAATTTTTAGTTTGTATATTAAAAATTTTATAGCTCAAAAATTACGATCTCAAGTTAAATCATGTGTACTTCAAAAGATAAAACATTTGTAGCATATATTATCCTATTTAGTTAAATCCTATTAATTCAATAGTCCTTCAACAAGAATCCACATACAACAGCAATTGAGATGCTCAATAGTTCAAAACATCTATACTATATATTATCCAAAACTTAGAATTCTCACATGAATGAATTGGCCACGTACGTAACAATTCCAAAGGCCACGCACGTACATGCAATTACATCATGATGAATTAGCCACGTACGTAACAAAGGCAACTTTAATTCATATTTTTTGTCTTCAATCAGTCAGTATTATTTTGTGCAATCTTACATAGTAGAGCAGACAATATTATTATTATTATTATTATTATTATTATTATTATTATTATTATTATTATTATTATTATTATTATTATTATATATTTCCTATTTGAAATAATGTTACATTTAATATAACATACTATTATATTATCATATAATATATTTTAGATAAAATAACTCATTGTTTAAATATATTTTTATTTAAATATATATTTTGTTATTTAAATAATTATATTATGATATTTTTTTAATGCATACTAATCTATAAAATAATTTCTCATTTTAAATATATCGTACTATGAAAATAATACTATAAGATATATATATATATATATATATAAAAATAATATGATATATTTAAATTTAAAAATAATGTATGTTTACAAATAAAAAAAATACAATATATTTATAATAAAATTAAATGGATAGGAGCAAACAACATTCTGTAACCCAATAATTATCTATTATGCTGATTTACTATTCACGTGTGATTGTTATAGGAGGGGGGTCGACATATTGTTAACAAGCATAAACAGTGGATAATAGAGTGAATAGGAGCGGGCCTTATAGTTATATAGGGCTTTCATGTTTATAATATAAGACATCAAACAAGGTTACAAGCCCATACTATAATCTAACATGGGCATTATATGCCCAATCAAACATGCCCTAAGACATCAAATAAGGTTACAAGCTCATACTATAATCTAATATGGGCATTATATGCCCTATCAAACATGCCCTTAGTACATAGCAATTTTCAAATGTAATTAGAATACTCCGATAAAAAAAAAAATGTAATTAGAATACTCATTGGTGACATAATTTTTAATTGTCAAATACAAATTTACCTATTTACTTCTTTATGTCAATTTTCTGATTTGTCATAAATAAAACGATGTTTAATGTTACTTTAAAAAAATAATTGGGAACATTCAGATTGTCACAAAATATTAATGCTCTTTTGGCAAATTCAAAGCAGGAAAGATAGATCGGACATAAATTAGAGTAATCTATTATAGAACACAATACATGTAATTTAGTAAAATTTTAAAAATGATTATTTTGAATATTGGATTTGTTAAGTTATATTTTAAGTATCAAATTAAATTTGTGAAACAATTCAACTTGGCAAGTGAATTTAAATGTATGGGCTGGTGACGTATTTTATTTGCAACAGTTAATCCAAAATATTTGGTTGGCGGGATTATGCTCTGGGAAAGTAATCTGATTCCAAATTATTAAATTCCTATGTTTGGTGTTATAAGGAAAGTAATCAGATTCCAAAAAATTAAATTCATGTGTTTGTTTTAAATTTTATAAAATTCAGGAAAGTAATATAAATCCTAACATCAAGGAAAGTTAGTTCAAAATTTATGGCACGTTTGGTAGGACAGGAAAGTAATATTGTCAGGGAAAATGGTTCTGATGAATGTGATTCTGAGGAAAATAAAACAAGAAAGTAAAGTTGTTATGGAATATGATTCTGAGGAACATTATTCTGAGAAAAATGAATCCTAACTAATCAACAATTCAGTATATTATCAATAAAATTGTCTAGATTCTAATATGAAATCAAGTTATCGATTACATTGAAAAAATATCAATTTCATAATATCAAATTTTTTATTATTATTATTATTATTACTTTATTTTTTATTATTAATATTTATTATTTGTTTTATTTGTTTTTTTTAGTTTTTATTACTATTATTTTTTTGGTTTTTATTATTATTATTTTGTAATTTTTTTTTGTAATTATTTTGTTTTTTTTATTTAATTTTGAACTAATTTTCCTTAATGTTAGGATTCTTATTACTTTCCTGAATTTTATAAAATTTGAAACAAACACATGAATTTAATTTTTTAGAATCTGATTACTTTCCTTGTAACACCAAACATAGGAATTTAATAATTTGGAATCAGATTACTTTCCTAGAGCATAATCCCGCCAACCAAACGAGCCCTTGATTCCATGTATTCGAATGTAAACGAATACAAACATTTTACCATCTTATCTCTTAACAAAAACACGTAGTTTTGGAGAAATATACTTGTATGGTAAATAGATAAACTTACCCGTAATAAAAAAAAAATCTCGTGTCTATCGCATGAATGCAGTGTGCCATCGCATGAGCATGCTTCACGTAATATCATGCGCTATTCGCGTGATAATATATTTTATACTATCATGTGAAACAATGCATAATCGCGTGTTTGCATGATATCATGTTCGTATGTCCACACGTATCATTTTCGTGTGATCACAAAATAGTGGTGACGCACGGGCGGTGGCGGCGCACTTGTGATGGTGGCACGTGAGGTGGCGGTGGGTGGAGTCGTGCAGGCGATGGTGGCGTCATGAGACAATGGTGGCATCGTGCGACAATGGTAGCGGCATCGTGCGATGGTCGCATTGCACGGCAGTGGAGGGGGCGTCACACGACTGTGACGGTGATGGTACAACGGTGGTAGCACAAGTGGTGGCGGCATCATGTGAGCGCCAATGGTGACACGGATGGGGTGGTGTGGGTTAGGTAGAGTTTGGATATTATAATTTAAATTTTAAAGTTTTTTATCCACAAATTAAAATGAGACAACTAGGATTATGTCCCTTTTGAAAATAAAAAGTCAAATTTTGCCCACAATATAATAATACATAATATTTGCCCAAATTTGAAGGGGTGGGACTAAAATACCTCTAGAGCCAAAAATCAATTTTTTTTTTATTTTCCAATTTTCGTTTTTATTTTCTCTTGTATCAGTTTTTTTTTTTTATTAATTCACTTGGTAAGCATTTTTAATGCATTTGGTAAGAAATTTTATCTTTCATTACGTTTTACCAAATAACATAGTAAGAAATACTATAATTTCTTATAATATTTTAGGAATTTCTTACGAATAATTTTGATAACAAATTTGACAAATTCTCCAATTTTTTTAAAAAAAGAAAAAAATGTATTTAATTGTTTGTACAGGGGATGGTAAGAAAATTACACATATTGGTAAGAAAATACATCACATTTATTACCACTTAATCATTTATTAAGACACTATTATTAGTTTCAGAAATGATAATAAATTACATGTGTTGGTAAGAAAAACTAACAATTTTCTTACCAAGAAACAACAAAAAATTATTAAAAAAAACTACAGATATAGTAAGAAAATTTGATATCTTCTCGTCTTTCGCGTCTCATAGCCGTCGTCAGCCGAATAATTCCTACAATAAGAAATGAAACAATTCTTATATAACTTGAAAAACAGTAAGAATTTACAACTACCGCAACAAAATATGTCAAAAACGGCAAATAATCATCAATTTTAAGCCCTAAATACTCAGTCTTTTATTACCAAAATAACGTAAGAAAATATGTCAAATTCTTACCAATTTATCAAACAAAACAAAGTAAGAAAAATGACAGATTCTTACCAATTATTATCAATTTAAAACCCTAAACGCTAACCTTTTATTACCAGGACAATATAAGAAATTATCTAAACCCTAATTCTAGAATTACAGTAAGAATCACTAAAAATATAGTAAGAATCTTCGGTCGATTCTTACCAAAAAGAAACAGTCAGTTCATAAACAAAATTATCAAACCCTAATTCTAGAATTATAGTAAGAATTACTAAAATTATAGTAAGAATCTTCAGTCGAATCTTATAAAAAAGAAGCAATCAATTCTAAATAACGAAAGAAAAATGTCAAATTCTTACCATAAATTAACAAACAAAACACGATAAGAAAATATGAGATTCTAACAAAATATCATCAGATTCTAACCAATATCTTCGGTCGATTCTTACCAAAATATGTAGTGAATTCGTTAAAAAAATACATCAAACCCTAATTCTAGAATTATAGTAAGAATTACTAAAATTATAGTAAGAATCTTCGGTCGATTTTTACCAAAAAGAAGCAGTCAGTTCATAAACAAAATTATCAAACCCTAATTCTAGAATTATAGTAAGAATCACTAAAATTATAGTAAGAATTTTTGGTCGATTCTTACAAAAAAAAAAACAGTCAATTCATAAATAAAATTCTCAATTTTCAAACCCTAATTCTAGAATTTGTTACAGTAAAATCACACAAAAAAGGAATAAGAAGAAGAAGAAAAAGGAAAAAACCAATTTTGTGTAAAAAACCCTAGATCTACAAAAAATAAACCCAAAATTGAAAACCCTAACCTCCTCCTCTTCTTCTTCTTCTTCGGCGGCGCCGAAAGTTCTTGTCCAGCAACTGCCCGCTTCCGTCGTCTACGCGTCGGTGGAGGGGGAGGGCTGGAGCTTTAGAGAGAAAGCTCTCAAAGCCCGAAGCATGGGAGGCTGGCCGCCTGAGCACGTCGACACCGGCGCCTGAAGAACGCCGGAGAATGAAGAGAGAAGATGCATCAATAGAGAGAAAGAGAAGGATTTCTAGGGTTTTTAGAGAGAGAAATAGAGAGAGGAAGGGAGAAGATGCAGAGAAAGATAGAGAGAAGAAGCATAATGAAGGATGAAGGGGGATACCTATATTTCTTACAAGTAAGGGCAATTTTGTCCATTCAAAATTAAGCAAATGTTGTGTAATGTTATAGTTAGGGCATAATTTGAAATTTTAACCTCTAAGGGACAAAAGACCCTATTTTTTCAATTAAAATTGACTAGTATTAATATATTTTTAAAAGGATAAATTACTGTACTATTAATTGTTTTACTTAAAAAAAAAATGACTATTCCGTTAAAAAAAGAAGAAGACTATTTTAATATTTTTCTCATTAAATTTTGACAGATTAAATTAGTGCATATCTAGAAAATTGCCCCTTTTAAATACCTAAATGGAAAAACTACCCCTTTATATAAGATATTTGTAAAAATACCCTTTTTACTAAATACACTCCAAACATTTTGCTTTTGACAGAGCACCATTTCATCTGATTTTCTATCAATTCACAACAAAACCTTGAGATGACCCTACGCTTCAAAAATGGTATCAGAGCCCTAGGTTTATTTGGGAATTATATTTATTTATTATATAATGTTTATTATCTAACGGAGGAGACTTCAAGTTAAAATGGAACCAGACTATTGTCTGAGTTGCGAGTGTTACAGTTCATATTTCCAAATTCTGGAGGAGAACAAAACAAGTGAACTTGCTCTACTACGAGTAAGACAAGAATGCCTCGAAGCAGCGATGTGAGAAAATAGGCACCCAAGAGAGATCCGGGCCTGCGAGTGGACTATCAAGTTCTACTTAGATCGCCTCGTGATAAACGCTTATCTTGAGGGGAAGCTAAGACATCTGATGAGAACTGCCCATCAGGATCATATCTGATGGCCCGCTCAGGACATAATGTTGGCCCTAATTTCATAGAGATCACGCCAGACCTGGCCAAACTCTCTATGGATTTAAGGGAAATCCAGAAGACGTGGCAAAATTATGGCAACAGCCTATATGGAGTACCTCAAAAGGTGGACGAAATATCCAGCAAACAGGATGTCATTCTTGACATTCTAAAGGATATTCAAAAACGAGTGGAGAAGCTGGAAGCACAACCATGCTCCAGCCGAGCCAAGAAGGGTTTCTTTTCAGACGAACCAAAAAGATACCCGTTACCAGTTGAAAAGGTCGAGAAACACGACCCACGACTAGATCTTATTACGATCCGAGGTGAAAAAATATGAATGACATCAAAAGGATTGGATTAGAAGATCTACAAGAGTTAGCAGAATCTTTTGCTAACATGAAGGTGGTAGACCTCAAGATGGCCAAAGAAGAAGGAACATCAGGAGGCAACGTACCACCACCTATAGGGAATCCCCATGACTTTGATGCTGGATCTTCTTTCTATCAAAGGACTGAGGGGTTTGCTGAAGATCAATTCCGAGTCAATTACAGACGAAGGACCAAAGTCAAGAAGGACACCTCGTCTGCAAAATCAACACTGGAACCTATCCATCCCTATGGAGTTACTCTTAATATCGATGAAATCAATTTCAAAGATAGAGAGAAAATCTTCGAGGAATGGGCTTCAGCAATGAGGGTAGCTGGATCTACTCTCGATATGGATAAAGTGGGATTTGAAAAATTCCTTGAAATGAGTCTTGCAGGAGCTGTCAAACTTGCGTGGGAAGATGGCCTAACTGCAAAGGTTAGAAATAAGTGCTTCGAATGTGAGCACTTCTCAGAAAAGGTTCAAAATATGGCTAACCTCCTAAAGAATCATTTTTTGGGAGTTGGTTATTTTGGAACCTATGATGAAGAGAAAAGGAAGAAATACAGAATGGCACTTCTTAATCTAAGACTCGCTGTCTTGGATCAAGAGTCACTTAACAGGTTTCTTCAGCTCTTCACAGTTTATCAGTATCAATCAAAGACTGATGACAACTTTGCCAAGGAAATTTTCTTCTTAAAGTTTCCTAATCCATGGAGAGAGATGTTCATTCGTGATTACGTTCCGGGAAATCACGATGGCACGGGAAAGAGAATGTCTTTTGTACATCACAAGCTGGCAGAATGGTGCCAGCAAGCTACGGCACAAAAGAATATCAAGAAACTAAGGAGGATCAATAAGGCGACCCCCTTTAATTGTGAGGATAATGATCTCCCAACGGTCACTGGAGAGGATCCTGCTAGTTACAAGAAAAGCAGGAAGAATAGGTATCAGCCCTATTCTAAAAAGAAAAAATCTTGGAAACCAAGAATGATGTGGTCCAGACAAAAGGCTAGATCATACAAATATGGACAACGAAGTGGTCCATCAAGAAACAGGTTTCAATCCAGAGGTGCAAGATCAAGCAGACCTCAGGAGAGAACACCAGCAAGGAAAACTTTCCGAAAAGCTCACACCAGAGCTAATGAAAGTTTCAAAGACTGCAACTGCTGGACGTGCGGTGCAGCTGGGCATATCTCTACAAATTGCCCAGAAAACAAGATGATGAGGAGGTTCGAGTCAACCCCAGACATCGAAGACGCGATCTACTTCCAAGATCTCGTACAAGTCTACCAATTTGAGGATATTGCCTCAGATGAGAGCATTTACGAACAGGAGGAAATCCTTACTAGTGAAGGAGATGGACCAACCGATTCAGAATCAGACTGAACCGGAGGTTCATCATCAAGAAAGTGAAAATTGAACTGGCTATTCAAGCCGGACAATGATTTCACAAAGTCAGATCGACAAGATCATGAAGAAAAACCTTAATATACAGAAGTATCAAGGCTTTACAGCAGGGAATATCGATTATGCCCTGAGGAACTTCAGTCTCAAGACTCGGAAGCACCATATCGTATATGGTATTACGAGACGAGAGATGTCACTACCAATCGAACTCACAGGGAATCAAGTGGAGATGCAATTGATTCCAGCAAGCGATATCCGGGAGGATCTTGAAAAGATGAAGCCAGAAATTGCAGAAAAGATAAGTTGGATACATATTGGAGCAATTCAATTAGTACTCAAATCCGCCCTTTTCGCAGGTGTTGATTCTCCAATTGACATTGCGATTTGTGACAAACGAGTCAGAAATCTCAAGGATTCCGTAATGGGAACTATTGCGGGAAATTTATGTGCTGGATAGGTGGTTGGAATTATATATCCTAAGATTGCTTACAATCTTAACGACACCAACTTCAGCAGAGCCCTGACACTTTATCAGGACTTCAAGAGGAAAGAGCTGGTGGGAGAAGGGAATAGACCTTATTCCATCACATATCAGGTATCATATGCGCTTTCTAACTCACATCATACTGAGTTATTCCTTGGAAAGCAGTTCATTGAGGTACCAGATATCTTCAAGAAGGTGACAACGGCAATTTGTCCCGATAGAATTGAGTTTCCACATTTGAGAAACATGGATATGCAAATCCAAGATAGAATGGTCATAACCCATGATCAAAGTCTTAGAATACAATCAGGAAGATTGTCATTCCAATGAGATAGGGTTACTTCTCAACCAATGGGAAGAAATCTCATTCAGCAGAGTCAAGAGTCTCAGAGTTTTTTACCTACTCCGAGTCACAAGAAGACGGTTATTACCATCAAATGTCCGGAAGGATGGAGAGGAGTAACTGTCAGATTCGATACTACAAGATGGGAAACTAATTTCCCTTGCAATGTCTTGTATTATCTCGAGCAACCAGAAGTCCATCATTACAAAGGAATGATCGAAATTGGAGGACATACGTTTGAAATCAAAGGGCGAGCAGGAAGAGAGGAGAATATCCTCATCTTAGGTTTGGATTTCCTTGAGAAATTCAAACCATGGAGACAAAGAGAAGAAGGAATGGAAGTCACGATCAATGAAAGAAAAATATTGATCTAATGACTAGTCCATTCTCAATATACATTCCTATTGGAGTGTTATACGAGAAATATAAGGCAGAATACTTTGCTGCTTATATTGATTCTGGTGCAGGAATATGCACGGCAAAATGAGGGATCTTTCCAACAGAGGTCGAAGAAGATCTACCTCGGATTGCAGGAAGAGATTTTTCTAAGAAAATCTTGATTCTAACAAAGATAGTCAAGATGGTGGAAGTTCTAATTGGAGGAGCAGGCCAGACACCTTGGTATAAGGTTAAAACTCCACCAATTTATTTTCATGATACAGGAGCAGATATTGCTGGAACTGCTGCTTGAAAGCATTCCTTTTTCCCACAGGATCTTCGAATTGGATGTGATAATTTAAATGCAACTAAATCATATAATCGAGTTTAGAATGTTATACCTCAGATCTGTGCCGACGGAGTAATCTACAGGTCTAGATTACTGAGGTGTGATCCCTTTCCTCGGAGTTCTTCGACTGTGTGGGCGTCTAGGAACTTTGGAACCAGGAACTCTCCCTCTGCTGATGATAGGCGCCGATTCTCCTTTCAGAAACTTAGGTTTTTGAGAATCTCCTCCTCCTTATTTATAAGAGGAGGGGGCGCCACTTTCCTTGTCCACTAAGTCACGGGCTTTAATTAATTAAAGCCCGGTTTAGTTAATAATTACTGGAACAAATTCTAATTAAATACAATTAGAATTATCCCTAATTATTATAAGGAAAATAATATATAATTATTAAATTAATTATCTAATTCCTTAATTAAGAATAAATCTTAATTAATTAGATATTAATTTATTCCATAATTATATAATTAACCAGAGTACAATTATTGAGATCAGATGAACACTAAAAGAGGAAACTGGCGTCCCTTACACTACAGTAGGCGCCACATTAATGGGCTCAAACCCATAATGCCTCTTTTCAGTCCAAAACTGATATCCCTCAATAATACCATGAATTCCTTTCCTGAAGAGCTCTTGGGCCACCCCAGAGATCTATGTACCAGACAGAGTTTAGCCTTACCTAATGAAATAACCATGATCAACCCAGAACATTTATTTCATTAGAGCTGTGATGCATTCCACTAAAGAATCACAACTGAATCACCGCTCTGTCCCAATTTGTAGATTGGGGCTGATACTTTATTTAGAGCTATCCCCGTGTTTAATGACTCCGATATCCATTAATTAATTAGAGCTCCTCTGACTGCTCATAATTAATTAACATCTTATTTTCCTCAAGTAGTACCCGTTCACCCCTTATTATTATACCTGAACTTAATCAGCATGCATGACTTGGTATAATAAACCTTGTGAACTCCCTGAGGGGATATCTCTCAACCTAATATGGACACGGTGTCTCGATATAACTAATTAGACATACTATGTGCCCTCATGTTACCCAAGATGCAAGTCATCAGGGATGCTGCGATAGACCCTTAGCTATACAAGTCAAAGTAACAGTGAACAACACATATATCTCTAATAGCATATCGAGATTAAGATCATATCTCTAAATCCCGAGATCTCTAGTTCTTCACCTATTGCTAGGGTCAGTATCAGAAGAACCTTATCTCACTCGATCCTGTCAATACGTTCCACCGTACCAACATAACTAGCGACTGAGACCCGCCACTACCGTTATGTTGCAGTCTAAACCGATAGTTTTCCCAAGCTATCTCGACTGTGACACTGTTTATATCTCATAATTATTGTCGAACGCTGCGTGATCTCCCTGACACCCGAGCCGTCCACGTGTTCTAAAACATGAGATATAAGGCTTATTCTTATTAATATATTTATTCAGATAGATGATTGTTACCAGTGGAATACATGTCATATATACTAAAACACGTTTTTGCTTTAGCTATATACAACAACCCCAACAATCCCCCACTTATACTAAAGTAAAAACTTTTAGTATACCCATGTGTCTATCGGAAACTATATGGCATCACTATATTTCACATCTTCTCCCACTTATACTGAAAGATTTTACCGTGGGAGGATCACTGAGACAATGCCCACCACGTGCTTCCGAGGTGCCGGCATACTCAATTTAGTGAATAAACCGCCATATAAACATTCCTGCTTAAATGTTCCTTTATACACGCAATATCGCCTTATGGTTACATAAATCAATCGGTACTCCTATGTGTTTTTCCAGGTTGACAAATCCATAGATCTTGCTTCTGCACTTGAAAACTCATGTGAGATTTCTTGCAAGATAGGATTACTACCATTTCACAAAGTAAAGTTTCCAACTATACAGCTGCTTTAGTAGCTCCCACTACATATTTAGCTTGTCATGAAAGAACTCTCATAAACATTTTACTGTTCCGAGATTCTCCAAGGTATGGTTCTCCTTTTCTAAGTGAACACATAGATTTAAGGTCGATTACCTCATTTACCAACACACTCCCCGATTATCCGTGTTCATTAATGAACTATATTTGTTACCTTGCACGCAGCAATAGCAAATATCTGACACTTTTTCGATATAAATTATATCGATAACCTAGTCAGAACAGTAACCTACGTAGAATACTTGAATCATGTATACTATCCTTATGGATGTACCCTACATTATTCAAATTCTGCGTCTTAAACTGTTCGGATAACCATCACCATTATGTCTGATAATACTTTCACAATGTTGCCAAAGTTAGTGATATCATCACATAATGTACAAGAAAATCACACCTATCATCTTCATTACCATGAGAACTATAACATTTATTGACACGTTCCATAAAACTTGATTTTATGCATGTCATTCCATAAATGCTCCTATTATTCGAATTTCCGCAAGAGTTATCAAGCATTCAGAATAATGTCCTTAATTGATACACATTTGATCCAACATAACCGTTATATCCAAATATTTTCCTGCCAAAAGCCATTGACTTTAAACAGATATTGGATTATAACTTATGAGGTACAAAAAGTGTTAATATAGAAATATAAAAAACTTTTTCTATATTTTTCATATCAACTTTGTTCTTCCATTGCCATTTGCACTTTTCATCATGGATCTAAATCCAACAATGAACCTTGCAAATTAACATGGATCGTATCAATTACTTTAACCTTCTCAATTAAACTTTCATGTTCACGTGGTCGTTTCTTTCCTCATGTACATTTTCCAAGAAAACTAATTTCTTGATGTATATGAAAAACGATTTAGTGTTCTATTTCTAAAAACACTCCCACTGCAATAAAGATGACCTTGTGCAGAATACTTGTGACTATTCATTCTCGTACTTCTTGACTTATTGAAATTCCTTGAATGATCCTATCATTTTTGAACATTCGTTCAATAACGACCTTTTTCATCACCTTATCCTTTTAATCTTTTATTGAAACTTTTACTAATCCAACTTATCACCAAACTTAATTCAACTAATTTGCAGTATGATACATGCAAATATCCCTTATATCCAACTTGAGTTAAAATCGGTCATAATGCCAATTTATACTCAAATTGTAAGGTAGAATTATAGATACTTGACATAGTTTAGTAATGTTTCAAAACAAGATGAGAAAAGAGGTGAGAAACAAAGAAACAACTACATTTATCTAATCATATTTGAGATATTCCATGTTACTAGATAATTACTTCAACACATGAATGAAAAACATTTAACAACCAGTGTTAAAATCAAATTAACACAAATGTTAAAACCGAAATCATCCATAAACCAATTCAAAACAAATGTACCGCCAAAATTTGGCACCAATGTAATGAAAAACAGTAAAGTAATGTATCATCCCAAACATCTATCTCAAAACCAAAAGATAAAACAAAGAAACAGAAGTCTTCGAGTAATCAGCAACCGCATCAACCATCAATGCTCGCTGACACCAGGACTCGAAGCCGCCTCATCATCCTTTGTGGCATCGCCTACAAAGAAACACATGTAACAAACCATAATTAGTATCCACCAGTTCAATCCGTCCAATAAAGGACTAAACCAATGCTAATATGTTTCATCATGTTACATTTAGAGACATACCTTCATCCATCTTTTGTTTCTTATTCCGCCTTACATAAACTTTCTTGGCTGGAAGTTTATGTTTGCATGTTAACTGAACCTTAGCTCTGGTTGCATCAACAAAATCAAGAAACCTCCTATACCTTTGTGACTGAACATAGTCACTTATGGTATATTCATTTTCATCCCAGGTTGATGAGTATCTCATAACCTTTTCTTCATTGGGAGGTTTCCCTTGATCAAGTCGATTTTCCCTTCTTGCTTCTTGGATTAAGTTGATCCTGACTTCATCAATTTTGAGTAATTCTTCACATAAAGCAAAGACATCCTCATGATGAACTTCACCAACAACTTCTTCTCTTAAGGCCAAAAAACCAATCAGGGAAAGTAGAAAGCAAGATTTCACACCTCGTTCTTCCCGCCATCTTTCCTCCATTTAAGAAGTATGTGACAGAGAAATGTGTGAACACCTTGAGGTACCGTTTCATATCGAAATAATCCACAAACCTCATCAACTCCATTTCTTTTCTTGCCAAGGTTCTTAGCAGCTTCTCACGGAAATCCTCAGGAATTCCATTAGGGAAATTTAGCAAACGATTTATTTTATTGCGTATTGAGGACAAAGACATATCTGAAACCAAATAACATAAGTTGACAGTTAACAACTTATTTAATAAAAATAATTTATGTTATCAATGTTATAACCCTTTGACAAAATAACATTGAACCAACAAACGAGTAGCCCAAAAATTTTATACTTGAGTCACGTAGGGCGACCAGGCAAGCATGAAATTTTTGACCATGACTTCTAGAGCCAGTTTATTTCTCTTATCATCACATGGACCCTTGTGAACTAAAGAAATAATAACCCGTACCTTAACCGGACCCTACTATTTTGAGAAGTGACCTCGTAGGGAGGATTCATCAATTAGTAGCTAAGCTTTAACCATATTATTCACCTAACCGAGTTTATCTACAAGATAGCATAGAAAATGAGAACTATGCCGGTATTGTAGATGCCCTCTTAGATTATCTCACTTAAAATTTCCACTAAGGACCGAGTTAGAGCTTGTACGTGCAAGCCACGTAGGGTGGACGTTTACTCGTACAACTCCCACTCTCCTAAAGAATATTCTAAGTTATTGAGAAATTTTACCGACGAATATACGGGCAAGGGGTTCGATATCGTGTAGGCCACGTAGGTGGACGTCTATCCGATTCTAATCCTTGACTTCGTCTAAAACCAAATATGGAGGTCCCCAATTAATTAATTAAAACTAATTGATTTTACCGCTTAGTCTTTTTATTTTCAAAGGGTTTTATGCGATATACGAAGCACGTTGACAATTAAGTCCTATCGCATGATTTCTAAACGCAAGTAATAAAACATGCTCGCTTTTGAAATCATAAATCCATGCTATTGACACCTTAGGCATGTTCGTTTCTATTACGCATTTAATAAAAGCAACAATAACATGCAAAACATGCTTTCATCACATTGCGTAATTTAAACCATCCATAGCATGCATAATTAATTAAATAAATAAATAGGCTGCCGACCGGGAAGGATAAAACCTATCTATTACAATTTAATTAATTAAATCCGAAACAAGCTTCGGTCTTGGAAAGTCTTCACTTGGTCTTCAAGTCCACCTTCCATAATTAGCAAGTAGCTCGAAATGGAATTAGGGCGCGGAATTCCCTATTTCCAAAATGAGACGAGACGAATGATTTTTGAAACGAATTAGGTTACGAAAACCTAACCGTCAACGATCACACTAAAGTTTTGGAAAACCTTAGCCCTCGTTGAACGACAAGGACCATTCGTTGAAAAACGAACATCCCTCGTTCGCTTGCCACGTCACTGACACGTGTCATGTCATCACACGTGTGAATACACGTGGACGACCACGTGTCGAACCGGGGCAAAAAACCGGGTTGAACGACTGAACCGGGATGGATTTGATCGGGCCAGCTGCTACCCTTGCAGCCCGGCCCGAATCCAGCCCATCAGGCCCAACATTGGCTCAATCATCATCATCGTCGTCGTCTTCATCGAGCTGCAGCCGCTGCTGCACATCCGCCGACGAACCACCGCTGCCGCCGACCGCTCCCACTCGAACGACCAGCTTCTCGACACCAAGGAGGCACCGGTTTCTAGCCATCACAACAGCAGCAGCGGAGAAGAGGCCCTCGACGGCGTACGTGCAGCGAAAACCCTATCGCTGCCGCCATCGTCCGCCTCCACTCGTAGCCACCGTTGTCGCCGAGTGCTCCCACTGCTCCGGCAGGTCTCCCGGGCAATGCCGAGAAGCCACACCAGCAGCGAGCAGCCGCAGCAGCCCACCGCAGCAGCAACAGTCGGAATCAGGGCTGCGCGCGGAAAAACTTTCGCCGCCACCCGTCTCCGTTGCTGCTGCCGGATCTGCTGCTACCTCCGCCTGTCCGTCATCATTGTCCAGCACCGGAGGAGATGCTGCCATGATGATTTGCCAAGCAGCGCCTCGACGTCAACGCGATCAAGCTTGCGAAACCCTAACGGGTTCGCTCAGCCACCGATCGTCGTCGTCGCCTCGCCAATCGTCCGCCGCTGCTCCGCCCGTCGTCCGCGTCCGCCCAGCTGCACTACAAAAGTGCTGGGCTCGTCTTCCACACGCCCTCCGCCCCAACCGATCACCGCTCCAGCAGTAGAAGCCATGGCCGAAACCCTTAGGGTTTCAGCCCCTGCCACCACCGCCACCTGCAGTCGCCGTTTCTGCCGCCTGTACAGCGCCGCTGCCTCCATTCCGACGTCGCCCCTGCCTAGGGTTTAAACCCTAGGCTCAGCCGTCATGAACGACGGAGGAAAAACGGGCTGAATCCGCAGCCAGCATGGCTGCAGCTATGATCGAGTTCGGCGCGTGTGTGACACGCGCTTGACGCGCGCGTGTTGCCGTCGTTCGTCTCAATTCTCGTGCCCCGTTCTTCAATTTTCCAACTCTGATTTCCAGCAATTACAATACCAAATCGAAAAATACATGGAAAAATTACAGAAAAACGAATCCTATTCTAATCGGTACCTTATTTCTCACCGATTTGAAAACAACACGAAAAACCGAATAAAACGGGATCAAAAACAACACACGTTGTTCCCGGACAGCAGCATGCACAGTTTATAGCATAATTGACTCGAATGCATGAACATACATTTAATCCAATTATCACAGAGCCAATTCTAGAACCGTGGCTCTCATACCAGTTGCTGGAACTGCTGCTTGAAAGCATTCCTTTTTCCCACAGGATCTTCGAATTGGATGTAATAATTTAAATGCAACTAAATCATATAATCGAGTTTAGAATGTTATACCCCAGATCTGTGCCGACGGAGTAATCTACAGGTCTAGATTACTGAGGTGTGATCCCTTTCCTCGAAGTTCTTCGACTGTGTGGGCGTCTAGGAACTTTGGAACCAGGAACTCTCCCTCTGCTGATGATAGGCGCCGATTCTCCTTTCAGAAACTTAGGTTTTTGAGAATCTCCTCCTCCTTATTTATAAGAGGAGGGGGCGCCACTTTCCTTGTCCACTAAGTCACGGGCTTTAATTAATTAAAGCCCGGTTTAGTTAATAATTACTGGAACAAATTCTAATTAAATACAATTAGAATTATCCCTAATTATTATAAGGAAAATAATATATAATTATTAAATTAATTATCTAATTCCTTAATTAAGAATAAATCTTAATTAATTAGATATTAATTTATTCCATAATTATATAATTAACCAGAGTACAATTATTGAGATCAGATGAACACTAAAAGAGGAAACTGGCGTCCCTTACACTACAGTAGGCGCCACATTAATGGGCTCAAACCCATAATGCCTCTTTTCAGTCCAAAACTGATATCCCTCAATAATACCATGAATTCCTTTCCTGAAGAGCTCTTGGGCCACCCCAGAGATCTATGTACCAGACAGAGTTTAGCCTTACCTAATGAAATAACCATGATCAACCCAGAACATTTATTTCATTAGAGCTGTGATGCATTCCACTAAAGAATCACAACTGAATCACCGCTCTGTCCCAATTTGTAGATTGGGGCTGATACTTTATTTAGAGCTATCCCCGTGTTTAATGACTCCGATATCCATTAATTAATTAGAGCTCCTCTGACTGCTCATAATTAATTAACATCTTATTTTCCTCAAGTAGTACCCGTTCACCCCTTATTATTATACCTGAACTTAATCAGCATGCATGACTTGGTATAATAAACCTTGTGAACTCCCTGAGGGGATATCTCTCAACCTAATATGGACACGGTGTCTCGATATAACTAATTAGACATACTATGTGCCCTCATGTTACCCAAGATGCAAGTCATCAGGGATGCTGCGATAGACCCTTAGCTATACAAGTCAAAGTAACAGTGAACAACACATATATCTCTAATAGCATATCGAGATTAAGATCATATCTCTAAATCCCGAGATCTCTAGTTCTTCACCTATTGCTAGGGTCAGTATCAGAAGAACCTTATCTCACTCGATCCTGTCAATACGTTCCACCGTACCAACATAACTAGCGACTGAGACCCGCCACTACCGTTATGTTGCAGTCTAAACCGATAGTTTTCCCAAGCTATCTCGACTGTGACACTGTTTATATCTCATAATTATTGTCGAACGCTGCGTGATCTCCCTGACACCCGAGCCGTCCACGTGTTCTAAAACATGAGATATAAGGCTTATTCTTATTAATATATTTATTCAGATAGATGATTGTTACCAGTGGAATACATGTCATATATACTAAAACACGTTTTTGCTTTAGCTATATACAACAACCCCAACAGATATCCTGTTAGGAAACAATTTCTTGCAGATGTTCAAGAGATATATGCAGGATAATGAGAAACAAAGATTAGTGTTCATAACCCAATGTGATCACAAAATCATTGTTCAAAGGCTAAAAGGGGCATTCAACAGGCAAATGTCATTAGTCTTTCGCAGCAAGCGTGGTGATGAAGGATAACTTCAAAACCCAAAAATGCAAGATCGGAGAAGGTTCAATGAAGCTTTATTGAACTACAGGATCAGAGGAGAGTTGATAGACAACGAGTTTGAAAATAACAAAGCTGAGATTCAACTCCTAAAGGTATCTTTAATTTCTAAAGATATTGAAAGTGATACGCAGGTGTCATTAGAAGATGTCAAAAGGAAGATTGTAAGGTGTTACAATGAGAATCCTTTGGCATGGTGGGAGAAAAACCAACTCAGAGCAACCTTAAAGGCAAAGCCAGACAAAGTAAATGAGTTTGTTAGATTCAGACCAATCCTGATGAATCTCAGAGATCAACAGGACATGAAGGAGATTATCAAGGAACACCTTGATATGAAGTTAATTGAATCAGGTAACTCGCCATATAGCAGCCCAGGCTTCTTGGTAAGAAACCATGGTGAGATTAAAAGAAATAAACCCAGACTCGTTATTAATTATAAATGTATTAATGACGTTTTAGAGTTTGATGGTTATTTCATTCCAAGTAGAGAACACCTTATTAACTGCATTAGAAATGCTAAGGTTTTTTCCAAGTTTGATTGCAAGTCAGGGTTTTACCAGATTCGCATGGATGAAAGTAGTAAGAAGTTTACAACCTTCTCTACTCCACAAGGGCATTATGTATGGAACGTGATGCCGATGGGGTTAGCTAATGCACCTCGGATTTTCCAGAGAAAGATGGATAATCTTTTCAAAGATTATTTCTCTTTTATGTTTGTTTATATTGATGATATTCTTATAACATCAAAAGATATAAATGAACATGTTAAACATCTCGAGATTTTTGCAGATGTTTGCTATAAGGCAAGACTTGTGCTTTCAGAAAAGAAGGCAGTCATTGCGACCCAAAAAATGGAATTTCTGGGAATCGAGATAGATGAATCAGGGATAATTCTACAG
Source organism: Mentha longifolia (assembly GCA_001642375.2). NCBI lineage: Eukaryota > Viridiplantae > Streptophyta > Magnoliopsida > Lamiales > Lamiaceae > Mentha > Mentha longifolia. The sequence goes on along the minus strand of CM038120.1, from coordinate 23,315,272 downwards.
GTGCATATTGTTCAAAAGGTCAAAAATTTCTCTGAGGATCTAAAGGAGAAAAAACAACTTCAAAGTTTTCTAGGAATTGTTAATTTTGCAGGAGCATTCATCAAGAATCTTGCAAAATATAGAAAGGTCTTCAGCCCTTTACTGAAGAAAGATGTTCCATTCATTTGGACGGAGGAACATCGTAAAGGAATGAGAGATCTAAAGGAGGTTTGTGAGAACCTCCCAAAACTCTCTATACCACAAGACGGAGACAATCTTGTCTTGTACATTGATGCAAGTGATCATTGGTGGGCGGCAGTGCTAACAAAGATCACTCATAATGGAGGAGAACCATGCAGATACTGTAGTGGTTTGTTCCAAGAAAATGAGGTCATCAGATGGCACATTAACGAGAAGGAATTCTTTGTAGTCCGAAATGCCTTCAAAAAATGGCCTCTCTTTCTTTTAGCAAAGAAATTCATTTTGAAAGTTGATAACACCCAAGTTAAAGCTTTCTTAAACAACAAGATTGAATCAAAACCTAAAAAAGGCTAGATTACTTAGATGGCAAGCTGAATGTCAATATTTTATATTTGATATTGTCATTGTGAAATCTCACGAAAATGTTCTTGCAGATTTCTTAACAAGAGATGGAGCCAACTGAAGTAAGCTCCATCAACAATGCCATGAGACATCTCAGGGAAGACCTTGAGATGCTTCAGAAGGAATGGGACGAGTGTGTTTTGAAAGCTAAACAGGCTGGAAAAATACAATCTGTTGACAAGACGAAAGTCTCAAACAGAATACAAGACTGTAGGCTGGCACAGACCAAGTGCTGGAATGTAATAAGAGCCACTCCTTCGGGCTTCTAGGGTGACTCCGGTTACCCCAGAAAAAGAAGCGATTCGGTTGCCGGCCTCTATAACGGTAGCAGAGGATTCAAATACCTCTAGCACGAGTCCTAAGTTGGTAGTATCAATACTATCGGCCCAAGGAGAAGATGATACTCAGGAATCAAAACTTGAGGCATCATTTAAACCCAGCACCTCTGGGGTTAAAGAGGGAAAGATTAATCTTAGGCCGATGAAAGGCACCTCTAAGATTAATACTGACAATATTATTCAAGTGTCTCCTTTTTGGCAGGCTTATCAGGCCAGCTGGGAGAAGCTGATGACAAGGCGAGGAATCAACCCAAACAAAACATTGGTTGATGTCTCCGGAAAGTACCCCCGAGTGTGGATGATGCCCGGTGTCCATCCACAAGAAGTCAAAGAATGGTATGAATTTGGGGCACTTGCCTCAGTTTATACTGTTTCCCCATCGTTTACAGAAATCAAGAATCTACCCAAGTGGATTCAAGAAGCTGTGACGATTCATGGTCTAACAATGACCAGCTCAGCCGAGGAGATGTTTTGGAGCCTTATTTTATAAGTGCAACACCAGAACTAGTTGGAAAAGGGAACCATGAAGCCTTTCATTACATAAGGCTTAGGCGAACTGACGAGATGAGTCGTTGCAACATATAGGTTCCACATAGAGAAGTACCACTTATATCCATGATCACCAAGGATGAAATCTCAACCCGCAGGGCTTGGGGTTTATGGGTCTGTCTCACCGAGATGGACAAAGTCAAGTATCAGTTCAAGTTCTTTCAGAACTCCGTGAACGGATCATTCCTGTTAAACACAATGACAGGAAAGACAACAAGATTTGCAGAAGAGGCTTTCGAGAGAAAGAGGAATCTGCTATGGGAAAACAAGCTTGTGACGAGCAAAGAAACTCATCGCAAGTATTGTAACATGGCCCACTATGGGAACTGGATCAACCATATCTGTCCAGCTTGCCCAAGTCAGAAAGAGCTGGAGTTTGGCAAGAAGTTCATGCCTAGAGCAGGTCGAGCTCGAGCCCAAGACCAGAAGGAACCAAGGGAGCCACCGAAAGGAAGGATGCCCAGGGCCCCGCCAAAAAAGTAGTTGGCCGACACAAGAAGATAGAGTCAAGTGACTCTATGAAAGAAGAGCCTCACCTAAAAAGAAGACGACAAGGGTGAGGGAAAGACAAGATTCCCAATAAAATAAAACGACGAAAGTGGGAGGACCGTTCATTCACGATCCAAAACCAAGAAAAAGACATTTCACCATCTTTGTTCGGTGGAATTCAATTATGGAGGACCCAGTCTCCGAAATTGATCTCAATTATCACACCTTTTGGTGATAATGGAGGAAGGAGGTCCCATGCAAGCTGGCGTCGGTGGAAAGCATCCGATGCAATAATTCAAGGGAGAGGGATGTCTTCAGCCCTCTATAAATAAAGACGAGCGAATGAAGCAAAGATTATCGATAATTTTTTTAGCTTTCTTCAACATTAGCTTTGTAATAGTTTCGAATTTCTTAGTGTATGAGTGTTTTCCATTCCGCTACCATAGGTAACTAAAAGAGTTTGTCTCCTCCCAAAAGGAGATAAACTTATGTAATAAATATTTTATAATTTCCCAATAAAAATACGGGCTTTTTGCTCATTACCTTCGTATTTAAATTTCTGTTTACCAACAAAATATAAGCCCGCAGTGAGTCTTTGCTCAGTGTTCTGAGTCATTATCACGATTCCTGGAGCGCTGCTCAGAGTGATAATTAGGCGAAGGCGAGGCGGATTAGAAGCTAAGGAAGGAATTTGACAGAGAACCATAAGGTGCTTCTGGTGGTTGGACGCAGTCTATAAAACCTTTGGCAAAAGAGATCCTGTAGCAGTTAAGGTATGAAGTTGGTATGCATTAATTTTATTTACGGAAGAGTGATGGGCCTGATTATTATTTAAAAGAGTGTTTCATTTCTAAGGTTGTTGTGAAAAAAAAAATAATAATAATAATTAAATGAATAGTGTCATAAATAGTGTCGACCGAGACACTGTTCACATGAATAGTGCCGACCGGGACACTGTGCACATGAATAGTAGAGTGCAAATAGAAAATAAAGGTTCATTTAAAAATAAGTTATATAAAAAGCTACATTCTCCATTTATCTCTTTAATCTTTAAATAGGGTAATTTTATGGATTCACACATTAAATTATCGAAAATCTTACCCGCCGTACCATGAAAGTATGCAAAAGCCTTCCAAATCTGTTCCCATTTAACTGTACATTTTTAAAGGAGAAATATGAAAAGTGTGAAAATAAATAAGCAAAATTATTAATAATAAATAAAAATACTGTAGAGGAATCCTTCCTACCAAAAGAGGGTTTTCCGGTCGACTGAAGAAGAGGGTTGGCTACTACCTGCTTTCTCGTTATAGAATTTCACCACCAACATCGTTGGGTTTCTCGGAATCCCGCCGCCGTGTTGTAGAGAGAAGCGTGTTTTTTTGGTGCTAACCTCACTCTTTGTAAATCTACCATTTATCGAAAAGCAGACTCCACTTCAATGCATTGGAGATTGGGGTTAGGGTTTTGAGAATTCTGCTCTTCGAGAGTGCGCCTACGTATATATTAGTACATGTATTTATAGGATGGCACTCGCAACGACAGCACAGTCAATCCGCTACATTGCTCCGGCGTCTGCCACCGGAGCCAGCAACCTTGACGCTCTCAACCGAGTACTTGCTGACCTCTGCATCAGCGGCAATCCCAAGGTCTGATTTTTTTTTATTTTTTTTGCACAGTTCCGTATGCCCTCTTTTCATTCTTATTCTGTGCCTGGCGCTTGTTTAAGTTGAGTTGCGTAAATTCCTCCTATTTTCATAGTTGAAAGCGGTAGGGAGTTCTTTTCCCACTCTTATGGTTTGAGAAGAGCTACTGCTAAGATGTGAATTCTGCAGATCGCAGAACCCTGTTGCTGGCATTTATATTTTCCGTTTTTCTTTTTGTTATTTTGTCTTCGTGGGGTGTTTGGGGCTGGGACTCTGTCTGTTGCTTGAGTCATCTGACCCTCCTCTCTCTTTTTGGCTCTTTGGAGACTACAGCACGATGTCACCGCCACCACCGTCCCCTCGCCACCATCTAACACCGCTGGTGCTGCCTTCGTTAACCGCAGATGCCGTCGATTTAGAAAATAGCAGGAGGGTAATTACGCGAGGACGGAGGAACGTCCCCTCTTCTCTTCTCCCAAAACTTCTCTCAATTCCGACAGCCCCTCACCAGAACCGACACCACCATGGTGGTGATGGAGACCGACAGTGGTTTGGTGAGTGGACTGGCGGAGCAGGGTGGAGGGGAGGGTAGCGTGAGTGAGGGATTGAGGAGGAAGATGACGACCGTGAAAGAAAGAAAATAAATGCTTTTTTTTAATTAAAAAAAATAGAAATTGGCAATTTTTAATTAAAAATATCTATTTTCTTACGTGATACGACGTCGTTTTTTTAAGTTATAAACGGCATCGTTTAAGTCGCCGCCGGTTAATGCCACATAGACGTCTCCGGCTGCCATGTGAGACGTCATTAGGAGAAAATTGAAATTCGGGATAAAAATTAAATCAAATTGAAAGTTGATGTATTAATTGACAATTTTAAAAGTTGGTGTGAAAAAACAAAAAGTGGAAAATGTTGGTGTATTTTATGGCCAATAACCCTTTGAAAAATATCAAAAATTTAATTTGGAATGTATTAGATTTTATATTAATTATAAATTAGATTTGATTTTTTACAATTGAAAATCAAGTCTTATTGTAATCTTTATCTTAAAATAACTAGAGGCATGGTGGACGTCGTTTACCACCAAATAATTCCTGCAATTTGCTAAGAACTAAAGTTAGTAAAGCGACAAACAAATCAAACCACAGAGAACAAGTTAATCAACTTAAAATTCATAAAGTTTAAATTCGGTGTAGCCACCACGCCTTAAAGTGTGATTTTTGAACTAAAAACCACGAAAGCAGAAACTATTAACTAATGCAAATAAGATATAAACCAAATATTAAAAGCAATACGGTTTCGAATAAATCCTCGCTAGTCTAATGACTTTGATCATCGACGCAAAAATAAATTAATTTCTAAGGACCAATCAGTTATAGGGTACTGTGAATGCTGCAGACATACCCCAATTCCTACTTACTTTTTCGATAGCTAGCAAGACGCTAACTAATTATTTTTCTTATCAAAACACAACCTAATTGTTAACATCAATTCTAGATTTAATGTTTCAATAACCTTAAGACATGAAGGAACCCGATATTAGACAAATTACTCAATAACACAAGTAATAACTCATCTACCAAGTTGTTCCTACTACCGATATAATGGCTTTGCCACTAATTAGTCCTATTCCAATTAAATTTAAGTTGAACAGACTTAAACAAAATCAGAAATGAACACTAAACACAAGGAATAATTTGGAATCAACATAACACAACTATAGAACAATTATGTCTCACATAATTATTAACCTATTGATTTATTATTCTTGCCGAATTAAAAATCTAACCACTCATAATAACTAAAATAAACAAAAAGAAATTAAAATACAAAACGAAAGAAATGAAATAAAAGAAATTGATTACTATGCACAAACTTAAGGAAACTTTCAAACAATAAAAAGAAACATCAAGACAATAAAAAATTTGAAAATAATTTAAAATTACAAATTTACCTCAATTGTGACAGAGACATTATGTGTGTAAATTGCTTATTTTATACTTTTCTCGTCCCATATATAACGATATGTTTTTCCAATTGAGTTGTCTTATAAATAACATTTTGTTTTAATTTTTGAAAAAAAATAACTATTCAAATATGTAAAACTTATCACATTTTCATATTTTACATTTCTCATTAATTTATATGCTCAAAAGGAAAAAAAGAAAGAAAAGTCATCAACAGAGAGAATAAATGTTAACATACGTTTTTAATTAAAATTTATACCTTTTTAATTAAATAATGTTAATGCTTAAATTTTGATTTTAAATAATTATATACAGTTAAAAATTCGTATAGGAAATATGAGAGAAATGATATGTTACTCCCTGTTTGGTGGACACCTTCGTGGACACCATCGTTGTTTTGTCACTTTAACATTATTTTGTTTGATTTTTTCGATTGTTTTATATTCTAGTACCTTAGAAATTAATTTAGAAATCATAAAATCTAAAAAATAAATAAAAATCAATACTCAATTTGTTTTATTACTCATTTTTTGAAGTTAAAAATAAAAAATAATAAAACGAGTTTTGATTTTTTAGATTTTATAATTTCTAAATAAATCGAGTACTAAAATATAAAATAATTAAAAAAATCGAACAAAATAATATCAAAGTGATAAAATGACGATGCCACGAGGGAATAGTATATCATTTGTCGGAGATAGGATATGAGCATCAAATAAGGAGTACTGTATTAGTTACTCCTAATAAATTTAATAAATACTCCTAATTTGCCAAAGAAAAGGACGGAAAAAAGAAAAAAAAAGAAAGTTGTCTCTCCCAACCCAACCCCCTTTAACCTATTCCGCGCTCATCCAAACTCCAGCAGCGGTGGAGGAGGCGGCACTCCAGCAGCAACGGCGACGAAGGGTGGGCTAGTACTATCGAATTCAGGCGAGTAACAAATCAACTAATAGAAATTAAAACAGTTTGGGGTGGGCTTGAGCCAACCCCAGCCCAAGCGTGGCTCCGCCCCCAGTTGAAGAACAAGCGCGTGATCTTAGCGGTGAAGCATTTTCACGTTTTATGGATCAGCTCTATGATCGAATCACTGGTCTCTTAGACAGCAACGATGTTGCTGATAACTTGGGTGCATTGAGGGCCATCGATGAACTTATAGATGTGGAAATTGGGGAAAATGCAGTTAAAGTGGCAAAAATTGCAAGTTACATGCGAACTGTATTTGAGGCAAAACGTGAACCCGAAACTTTGGTTATTGCTAGTAAAGTTCTCGGTCACTTGGCCAGAGCTGGTGGAGCAATGACAGCTGATGAAATGGAAAGGCTGGTATGTTCAATTTTTCTGCTATTAGAGGCAGAATATTATGTATATTTGCTACCTTTAATCCCTGCTGCCTGCCTCTCTCAGGTAAAAATTGCACTGGATTGGCTCCGTGGTGATAGAGTTGAATATCGCCGTTTTGCTGCAGTTTTAATTTTAAAAGTACGTCTCATCTCTCATATCCTGCTCCTGTAGATTGATGATTGACCTAGTTGAAGCCTGCAACTTTTACTATGATTGCTTGGATATTGGTGCAGCAATTTGCATCCCCACTCCCCCTAAAAAAAGGCTATAATAAAATTGCATTTGCTAGCATGAGATGTGGAAGAAAGTACATTGAAAGGACTAAAAGATGTATTATTGTTAATAATATACGGCCTTGCTTGGGTAAATTAGGGAAATGCAACTCTAAGCTCTTAAGTACGCTCAAGATTTGTGCATGTTTCATATTCATAGTTTTGGACCTTTTGGTGCTAATATTCTTGGATGTTGACATTTTGCTGTAGCCGGAACATAAATTGGAGACCTATTAGCTCTTAGCAGCACTCAGCTAAAGACTTATAGAAGTTGTTACAGTCTTTTGACTAGGGGTGGCAATTCATGTTTCGTGTCTAGAAATAATAAGCTAAACACAGAGTGAGCACCATAAAAATATGAACAAGTGTTGACACAACACTCTACACAAAATAATAAAATAAAGAATTTATTTTTTACTAAATAACAATGTTCTAAAAGTCGCTAGACGCTATTAGGATGGTAGGGTGGGAACTAGCGTCTAGGCGGGAGACTAGACGGCGCCTAGATGGACTTGGCGAATTAGAACTATAATGCATTTTTTTAAATACTATTTTTACATTATGTCTTATAGTACAAGCTATATAAACATATATTAGTCATAATATCATTTTCCAATTCATGATAAAAGGAGGGAAACGAAGATGTGAGAAAATTAAGTCTTAGTCAGGCCGATAGAGTGCCTCTTACTTCCTAGGCGGATTAAACGTTAATTGGGACGGCGGGCTACCGTCTAGCTTCTAGGCGGGGACTAGACATACCTAAATAGGATAGAACAGGGCTAAATAATACTCCCCCTTCATCCTAGTGAAATGGTCTAGTAGGGAAACTTATAAAAATACTTAAAGATGTAAAATATTTAAAAATTGTTATCATGTCATAAGTGCCCTTATTATGTCAACATGATAATGACACAAACACAATAAACCCACAAAACTTAATCCGTTATTCCCATGTCATGGTATGACATTGTGTTAAAAATTGGCATTTTGGACATTGGTCCATCTCCAGGCGCTCTTAGTTTCAGCTGGATGAGGCCTTCATAAATATTGTTATAATAATTGAATATAAATCATCTTTTGGTCTATTTTCTTAATCGGAAAATACACACAGTGGTACAAAAATTCTCACTTATAGACAAAGACTTTTAAGGTTTTCTTATAGATCATTTTGCATAAAGTTTGGCTTGTTAAATTTGATTTTACCCTTTATTCCTCAAGGTATGCATTAAAATTTCGCAATTATTCTCATAGGAAATGGCTGAGAATGCTTCAACAGTTTTCAATGTCCATGTTCCGGAATTTGTTGATGCTATATGGGTTGCTTTGAGGGATCCAAAACTCGATGTTAGAGAGCGTGCCGTAGAAGCATTGCGTGCTTGCCTTCGTGTTATTGAGAAGCGTGAGACGCGATGGCGTGTCCAGTGGTAAGTGTGCTTTTCGTTATTATGGATTACTACTATTTATGGGTAAACAAAGAATTTCTGTGAGTTTGGGTGTGCAATAGACTTTCTCCCATGCTACTTTTGGAAATCTTAATGCACACTGATCATGTTGACAATTGTCCTTTCTTAGTAATCATAGTTGTAAAAAGTAAAGTCTACCTTATCGATGGGATGTGGAGATTTATTGCGAATATATAAATGATAATGAGTGGTTCTACAACTCTTTAGTAACTTGGTCTATAATTTTTCCTGTTCAGTGCATGTAATACTAGCATAGTAGAGAAATTAATTTACTTGCAAGTTTATGAACCTTTCCTTTTCTTTGTTTTTTTGAGCTTGTATTTTGGAGGATCTTGCTCAATCTCTTTCCATAGCTTCTCCTATGACATTCTCTGCATCTTACCAGTGAACTGCAATTAGTTTTGTTCTCTGGTCAGTGTCTAACAACAATTAAGATATCTATATTTTGGGATGAGTAGAACAACTATGGGGTCCCGGTTGATTCCCCATTAACCAATGTGAAACCATTATTATTTTTTATATCCAAAACCATTGTATAGCCATATAACATTTGACCCCTTTTCTTATGTCACTTGCAATCTATTAATTTATGGTTGATTGATAGCAGTCTGAGATAATAATTCTAAAGAAATAAGCCAGTGAAGGCATGCAAAGCAGTAGGCTAAGAAAATAATGGAGCATTACGCAGCGATATCTAGATTTATACTGGAGAATTACTTCTGTCGTGACCCACTGAACATCGATATCCTCTATCTAATTTATGGTCATTTCATGTTCACATTATGATGTATGTTTTGAATAAATAAGGCTGGTCTCTTTGTTAGTGGAACTTCTCTTGTGATAAGATACATTTGTTGGTAGATTCTGAATGAGCTGTGTAGGTCTTTTTTATATTCTTTTTCGCTTTTGAATTGCCTTCAGCTGATTTAGTTTTGGTACTGTCATATACTCAACAATGAATGTCAGGTATTATCGTATGTTTGAGGCTACACAAGATGGATTGGGAAGAAATGCCCCTATACACAGCATACATGGCTCTCTGCTTGCAGTTGGGGAACTGCTGAGGTAGGTCTAGCTGAAGACTGCAGACGTTAGTTGTGTGCCATCATGTTGTGTATGCATGGATTCCCTAGCTTCTTGGCCAAATTTGTGCTTCATCAAGGCTGGCTATCTTCACATGTTTTGCTCTATGCTGTTATTATTTTGTTGAAGTTGGTCATTCCTCAAACTCCTTCATTACTGCATTATTAACTCCTGAATTTACATTATCCCCCTCCCTCCCTTGCTTTCCCCATGACCTTACAGTTTGAATTTTTCTCTTTTCGTTTGGCTATTGCATTGTATTTGGCTGGTCCTTAATGTGCAGAAATTTTGCTGAAGTATTTCATGATAATTTTTTTGATGATGTGTCTTCCATTCAGGCTGATGTTCAGTTTTGTTTAGTTGCGCGGATCTGTGATTCATCTCTCTAAACTACACAATTTCAAGCTCACTTAAACATACGATCCTTGTGTCCTGATCTTGTTACTAATCTAATCCCCAAACTTCTATATCTTTATATCTATTTTGTTATTTATGTAAAAGCAGAAGGCTCGTAAAATCAAAAGAAAGAATTTTCCATAGTTGGTCAGTTCGTGCTTAATTACCTAATTTGAACACAATAATATTCATTGTATAATTTATTTATTGGGATGGCGTTCAGTGTATATGCAAAATAGCACAATAATCTGTATACTTTAAAATACACGTAATTCATTATGCGGTTGAGTGGAAATACACTGTATTTTTTAATAAATGAAATATTCTTTGGTATTATACACTTCCGGTTACATATTACGTTATACACGTTATATATTCCAATAATTTATGTAGAGTTCAATGAATACATTGTATCAGATATGATAATATATTTGGCATATTCTGTACTGTAGTAGATATGCCGCATCTATAAAATAAAGTAATATTCAGCCGGCCTTGCTAAAAGGTACATGCATGTTTGTTCATATGTAAACAATGCATATCAATTTTCTAAGTGTGCTTAACTGTGTAGGTTTGTTTCGGTTTTGTTAATGGTATACACTGTTGGATCTATTTTATGTATTGCTCTGTGTTTCATTTTAAATACATCCATAGTGTATAGTTCCTATTTCCTAAGATCTATGTGTTCATGGCAGTGTGACTTCATATTTTAAACGTTGTTGTGATTGCAATAGTATCTCTTATTGAAAAGGCATGGACCCACCCCGTAAATACCAATTATATGTAGCTTTTGAATTAAATGAATCAATACCAATTATACACAGTTTTTGAATACATGTTCACCTACATTCATGATGATAGTTGACTCATTTTCTTAGTGAATAGTGATTACTTGACAAAGGTAAGATTTCAGAAGTTGCTTTTACATAGGGGTGCTTGGTCAGAACTAAGTAGAAGAATCTTGAATGTTTTGTTTCCATTTGGCAGAAACACTGGCGAGTTTATGATGTCTAGATATAGAGAAGTTGCAGAAATTGTTCTTCGATATTTGGAGCATCGGGATCGGCTTGTTCGTCTGAGCATAACTTCCTTGCTTCCTAGAATTGCTCATTTCCTACGCGATCGTTTTGTAACCAACTATCTGACAGTCAGTAATTGACCCTTGCAAATATCTGTCTAATTTATTGTGTAGTTATCTCGCAGTCTGGCTGATAAATCTTTTTGTGTGTGTGTGTGTAAAAACAGATTTGCATGAAGCATATACTTCATGTTCTAAAAATACCTGCTGAAGCTGCCAGTGGGTTTATTGCTCTCGGGGAAATGGCTGGTGCATTGGATGGGGAACTCATCAATTATTTGCCGACAATAACAACTCACTTACGTGATGCGGTATGAATTAAATCCTTTAAATATCTTAAAGCTCTGTTGAAGCTGCATTCCCTGTTTCTGTGAAGTATATCTAGCATAACAATTCAACATGTCTTTTGCCTACAGATTGCTCCTCGCAGAGGGAGACCCTCGATGGAGGCTCTGGCATGTGTTGGAAATATTGCAAAAGCGATGGGGCCTTCGATGGAGCCACATGTACGTAGCCTCCTGGATGCAATGTTTTCTGTTGGATTATCCTCCACCTTAGTGGAAGCCCTTGAGAACATAACTGACAGGTCCAGCAAGACATCTCATATTGTGCTTGTTCTTTGTTTATTTATAAATCAGGGGACTGAAATGAGTTTTTTATATTGCAGTATTCCATCTTTGCTTCCAACCCTTCAAGTACGCTTACTTGAGTGCATTTCAGGAGTTCTTTCTCGACACCAACAAGTCCAGTCAAGGCCATCTGTTGCTCTTAGTCGTACTAGTAGTTCAGCAGCTACTCTGCAAGCATCAGAACCCAGTGGTTCTGCCCTTGTTCAACTTGCGTTACAAATTCTATCCCGTTTTAATTTCAAGGTTGCTCTTTCACCTATTATGCTTCTTGATTTTTCCTTTGCTTTGCTGAGTGTTTCTTATAATACTCAATCTATGAACAATTGCTCAATTAGTTATATATGAGTTTACTGGACACACTTATTCTGTGTGACTCTTACTTTTTCTTCTTTTTCCCCTGAACATTGAGTGCTATCGTTTCAGGGTCACGATCTTCTTCAGTTTGCAAGAGAATCTGTTGTGGTGTACTTAGAAGATGAGGACGGAGGTACACGAAAAGATGCTGCTTTGTGTTGTTGCAAATTAATGGCAAATTCTTTGTCTGGCATCTCTTCCGCCCAGTTCAGTTCTAGCAGGACTAGTCGTGCTAGTGGAAAGAGGCGCCGCCTTGTTGAGGAGGTTTGATCCTGTTAAATTTATCATTTAATTTCTCCATGTAAATTCGGTGCTATATAATTGAGCTAATGCTATTTGCATGGAGTATTGGTATCTTCTCCTCTGTCTGTTTCCGATGGTGGCTTGGTCTCTAATGGTTTTTCTAAGGGCAATATTGCTGAATTGTTTATCAATCAAGTTAGCTGATTACTTTATCTGTCAGTTTTCCAGTGGTGAAAGCTTTATTTGTATATTGTCAAACACACCGTGTTAACTTTACTAATTATTAAAGGAATGGGTTTCATAAAATATGTTGGAAGCAAAGGTTTTATCTCATTGATATTTCTTTTGAACAAAATGAAATTCTCTGTGCAAGGAGTCTTCTTGATTGAGCTGTGATGCTTTACAATGTTATATGACCTAAAACACCTATAGCTTATACAATCTGTTTTCTAGTGCAGATTGTGGAAAAGCTTCTCACTGCAGCAGTTGCTGATGCCGATGTTACTGTTCGACGATCTATATTTTCTTCTCTGCATGAGAGTGGAGAATTTGATGATTTTCTTGCACAGGCAGATTGTCTGACTGCAGTGTTTGCCGCTTTAAATGACGAGGTATATAGCTAATGACATCTCTTAATATAGTGGAGTTGTCCTCTGTAATGGCCTGATATCTGAAATGCTTTTTGATAGTTTGTCATGAATAAGTAGCTGTTGGTGCTCCCATTACTAAGTAGATATTCCCTTTGCTAAAGCTAGAGTAGCCAACATGAGACACATGAAATTGTACAAGGCTACAAGCCTTCGAGTACTCTCAGTGGATGAGTCATACATTTATGCTGTAGTGTTCGAGTACTCTCAGTGGATGACTTATACATTTATGCTTGAGATGTGTCATGAGCTCCATGAGGATCAGCTGTTTCATGTTTCAGTAGAAGGGTATTCTTAGAAACTCAAGTGAATAAGATCCTCTTATTTAATTTCAAAACCTGATGAACATACTTAATAGAAATATGAAAGTACTCTTTCTGGTTTAATCCTTATATTTTACCATCATTTGTCCATATGAAGTAGTAGTTGCAATTCTGAATAATTTAGTGTTCAGTTTGTTCCTTTTTGTGCTTGGTTTTTTTTTTAATGACCCCATGTAAGAACACTTCTAGATGCCTATTTCTTGCTGAAATTTAGTGCTCACACAAGTTGAGCTGAGGACTGAATCATAGTCCTCCTGTTAAAAATTTCTGACACGTCAAATATTTAATCATAGATGAAGCAGTTATTTATTTTTATTTTTTTATGGCTGGGAAGATTTACGAGTGACCATCTTGGCTAATCAACTTCATAACTTGCTGCATCTTAACTTCATGTCAGGATTTTGGAGTTCGGGAATTCGCCATTTCAGTGGCTGGAAGGTTGTCTGAGAAAAATCCTGCATATGTTCTTCCAGCTCTCCGTCGCCATCTTATTCAACTATTAACATATCTAAAACAAAGGTATTGCTGAACATATTATATATTTAGTATAACTTCTTGTATGTCTTATTTACTGATCCTGTTAAACATTCCTGTTCAACCGATTACCTCTCCAATTTTTTCCATATAACATTAATAAAGCTCTGCTGTTATCAGTGCTGATAGCAAATGCAGAGAAGAAAGTGCGAAATTGTTGGGGTGTTTAATTCGCAATTGCGAGAGATTAATACTCCCTTATATTGCTCCAGTACACAAGGTTAGCTGTCTACTATGTCCTATTTGGTTTAGTCATTGTTTTACTCCTGCTTTTATAATTCCTTTTAATTTTTCAGGCCCTTATTGCGAAACTGAATGAGGGAACTGGGGTGAATGCTAATAATGGTATTATAAGTGGAGTGCTGGTAACTGTTGGAGATCTTGCTAGAGTGGTGGGTATTTCCTGAACTTTTATATTTTCTTTTCAAATAGTTATTTTCTCTAAACCTCAACCTAGCAGCAGTATGGAGCTTCTAATGTAACAACCTCTATACTTCTAGTACTAAAGTTGTGTTTACCTCTACTATGTTCCTTTTTTTCCCCTGTCCACAGAAAACAGCTTGGAATCTATTTTTGTACGAGTTTTGTTTTTCGTAGGCTGATAATTTCTGTGTTTTTGTGGAAAACATTTGGTAATACTAAAACAAAACAAACTGATATTTTGATCTCATTGTTTGACCATATTAGTCAGTCCCAAAAGTAAAAAAGTTAGCCAGCAGCCTTATATATTTCATAATATTTTTAGTTCTTAAGTAGAACAAAATATAGAAAAAGTGAATGTGCCAAATTTAAAATTTTGTATATCTTCTGGCTTAGTGTTCCAATGCCAACAACTGGATGGAACTGCATAATTAAATTGAATATTAGCTTATCAAATTTGGACATCCCAAAATTTTACCTTCATATGCTGACAAAAGTAACAATGTTCTACATTGTTACCCCACTTGAAGGACCATTTACAGGGTGAAGGTCATGTAACTTGGGTAGGATGGATAGATGGGTGGTTTACAGTCTTTCCTGCGTATCAGGATTGTTCAGAATCTTGGTGCTCGCTAATTGGGACAAGGCAAGATCTTACTTTACATTAAGTCCTGGTGTAACATCATTTCATCTTAGTCTATGCAACTTCCTTATATTACTTTATCAAATGTGGTGCCTTAAGTGTATAAAGTGACATGGTTATATTTCAAACCTTTTGGGACTTGTAAGAGGCACACAACAACTTCCACCTCATATTTAATCAAAGAAAGTTCTAGAAGAGGTCATCTAAGAGTGAAGCTATTGCATTTGAGACATTTATCCTGTACCGAGGGGTTTGCTGAGGCTTGCAGCTAGATCTACTGTTTCAGTTTTTCTTGTTTGGCTCTGTCACTTGTATCCTTTCTGGCATGCTTGATAATTCATGAGTCAAATACTAACTTGTTCTAGTATAACCTTGATTTCATACCATCCATGTGTTCAGGGTGGCTTTGCAATGAGACAATATATTCCAGAACTTATGCCCTTGATTGTTGAAGCTTTATTAGATGGGGCTGCTGCCATGAAACGTGAAGTGGCTGTCACAACTCTTGGTCAAGTGGTACAAAGCACTGGGTATGACTCATTTCTATCAGTTTTATTTGTATGTTGTTTGCGCTGAATTTCCTTTAAGTTTATCAGTGTTCACTGAAACAAGTTGATAATGGTGCTTAATTAATGAGGTAAGTCGCTCATATAGTCATATAGATATGTTGTATGCTGACACGATTGAAATCTATCTTCCTTTCTAGTGCATTCAGATCCCTGCATGATAAAATATCAGCTTGTCTTATTCTTTTTGAAATACAAAGGGGGTGATATGGGTTAGATGCCCGAGCCAGTTGTAAGAAGGTATCAAAATTTATTCAAGAAGGTGAATTTGGAAAACAAAGGATAAAGTCCTGTAAGGGGGCATGATTCTGCCCAGCAAATCTGTCGAAATAACTATCCAAAGGGATCCAAAGCTAACTCCTAACTTCAGCTATGATAGGACCCTTAAGCTTAAATAAATTGACATCGAGGATGACTTCAGATAAGTAGAGATAGAAATGAATTATATTTTCACTTGAAGCCCGATCAATTATTAACTTGAATTATAATTGGCAAGTCAGACTGTTAAGGTTCTTATCATATTGTTGCTCTGCTGTCAGTAGCTATGGTTTTCCAGTGTTATTAGGTCCAGAAAAGTGGCTTGTAAAACCTCAGCTCCCATCTGGTAGTACAATCTGACAACTTCTTCTCTAACTATATGAAATCTACTAGACATTTGCCTTCATCACCTTTTGCATTTTGCGGTTATTGTGGAAGAATCAATTCCCTTCCATTTCTTGTTTATGAACTGTATGACTAATTCTTGATGGAAAAGTTAATGTTTACACGTGACTGTCTCAAATTATATAAGCAGTGAATTATGTCTATGAGTGTATTGATTGATTATAAGAAGAAGCTTACTCTTTCCCATATAAAAGTAAGACTCTTCATTGTTTTGAAGGTTACCACTTTTGCCCTCTGAACAAAATGAACACAAATCATTTTTTTCACCTTGTAACTGGTTAGTATAAATGGGAGTTTTTCACTTTCTCTTCCTTGGAAGAGGGTTTTGGAAGTTTCCGTAAAGAAAGGTATCTAAGTTTTCTTGACAAAGGGATTAGTGTTAATACTCTGAGGGCTCGTTGGTTGAAAGTATGGGATAAAGCTTGATATGTATGATTGAGATGTCTTATACTGTATAAGATACAATAATATATTTGGTTAGAGACATTGAATTCCCTGCAATATTTATAATTTATTGCAGGAGGGTGAGATTATGGAAACTTAGATAGTTATTAATTAAAACCTTCTATAATTGTGGCTGATATTACTTATCCTAGGATGGATACATAATCCCACAAATCAGTTGTATTCATACGGGGCCTTTCCTTTATACAAGGCCTTGTGTTTCAAGCAAACAAGATATTGGAGTGTCATAGGTATATTATACACCCTAATAAACGCCTACCAAACGAGCCCTGAAGATATGCTTTCAGATATTGACTAACTTGGTGCTTATAAGTGTAAAGTCTAAGACTTACTCTCACATTTTAGGCAAAATACCTTACACATTGCAGTTAGTGGTTGATATTCTTTTGAACTGTTGATATTAGAGTCTTTTTGCTAAATTGGGGTCTAACATAATCAAGTGATGTTGCAGTTATGTTATAACTCCATATAATGAGTACCCACAGTTACTTGGGTTACTTCTAAAATTGCTTAATGGTGAGCTAGCTTGGTCTACTAGACGTGAAGTTTTGAAGGTATTCAGTTAATTTTTCTTGTACCGTTTTATAATGTTTTGTTCTTATAAAAATTAATCATATTATATTCATTCTATAATTATGTTCTTTCAATCTCTGCTTGGTTTTCTCTAGGTCCTTGGGATAATGGGCGCGTTGGATCCACACGCACATAAGCGGAATCAACTAAGCTTACCTGGGTCGCATGGTGAAGTTGCACGTGCAGCCGGTGATCCTGGACAGCATATTCGATCAATGGATGAAGTACCTACGGATCTGTGGCCATCTTTTGCCACATCAGAAGATTATTATTCCACCGTGAGAATTTGAATTTCAAAGTCATGCTATTCAGCATAGTGAAATTACTCATGACTTGAAGCTACTTTTTTTGTTTTCTTTAACATGGATCTGGTTCAGGTTGCTATCAGTTCTCTCATGCGAATATTTAGAGATCCTTCACTTTCTAGTTACCACCAAAAGGTGGTAGGATCCCTCATGTTCATATTCAAGGTAAAATTAGATTCATTGATGTATGGCTTGTGTTGTTCTCCTATTGTTATTACTGCCGCTGTTATATTCTCCTGTTACTGTGTGCTGTTATCTTACGACCTCTTTGTATGTTAATATAAACTCACTTGCTTTGGTTGTTTTGCGAGGTAAGTCGATGGGTCTTGGCTGTGTTCCTTATTTACCCAAGGTTAGTTGAATGTTCTCTTTCAGTGAAATCCCTGCTTATTCATGTTTCTCGATTTACAGTAAAGAGTGATCAGTTACTTGCAAATGCACCTCTCTAAATACTCATTCTTGATATAAGGGTTGCTTTGTTATGTATTAGGCTTAATTTCTAGGTACTCGGAAACAGAGATGTTTCGGATAGCATCTACTTGAGATATATTCTAAATCTGTTTTGTGAGTGCATGAAATAGAACTACTAAAATAGAAAATATTAATCTTTCAGCAGCTTATTGAATGTTGGGTTTAGTTCTTGCAGTTCTACTGCTGTATAGTAAAGGATTATTTACTATATGCATCACATTATACAGCCAAAGCTTGGGATGTAGATACCTTTGTTCTAATGTTTCACATGGCTCGTGTGGACATCTTTTCTCTTATGTGTATTACTGTCTTTTCTTCCTTTTACTAACTTTTTTCATTTCTCATCAAGAAAAGATTAGTTGAGATGATTCCACCTGTACCTTCTTTTAACTTGTGGTTACCAATAAATGCCTTTCCATCACTTCTCAAGAGTGTTCTCTTTTTGTTCCTCCGTCCCTCTATTTTTTGCCTTGTGTAGTTTTGTTTGAGCAGCAATCTCTTAATATAATGTTCCTGCTACCTTGTATTTACCATATCTACTGGGTAGGGTTCTGAATAAGTTCAAAGACATTGACAGGTTTTCTGTTTGTAGACGGTTGATTGTATCAATGGTTCCTTTATTAGCTGTATGAAATGTATATTTATAGTACAATTATTTAGTACATGCTGCTTATTTTCTTTATTCTTCTCTTCATATTTTACAGAAATGTTACTGTCTTATCAGGTTCTGCCCGATCTCCTCCATACTGTTCGTACCTGCGATGACTTTCTTAAGGAGTATATTACTTGGAAACTTGGAACTCTGGTTTCTATAGTTCGCCAGGTACTCTTACTTTGCACGTCTCTTCTAATGTTCACCTATTATCTTGAGATTCTTTATATATATTTATATATATACCTTTTTTTTTTCTTTTTTTTTTTTTTTCTTCTGTTTTTTGCAGCATGTTCGTAAATATCTTCCGGATTTGTTCTCTCTGATATCAGAATTATGGTCATCATCCTTCACTCTTCCTGTTTCTAACAGACCAGTTCATGGATCTCCGGTACATACTACTTAGTCATGATACTAATGCATACAATAAAATAATATTTGATAATTTGATTATTATTATTATTATTATTGTTTCTAGATTCTTCATCTGCTGGAGCAACTTTGTTTGGCTCTCAATGATGAATTTAGGACACATCTTCCTTTTATTCTTCCATCATGTATCCAAGTCCTAAGTGATGCTGAGAGGTTTAAAGACTATACTTATGTCATTGATATTCTTCGCACACTGGAAGTTTTTGGTGGTTAGTATCTCCTCTATGGAATATCCTGCATTTACCTCATTTTTATCTTACAAGTTACAAATATTTAATTTTTGTCTGGAACTTTTAGGAACCTTAGATGAGCACATGCATCTACTTCTTCCTGCGCTTATTCGAATTTTCAAAGCCAATGCTTTAGTAGAAGTGCGGTGTGCTGCTATCAGAACTCTTATTAGGTTGATTCCTCGTGTGCAGGTTGAATTTAGACTCATCTTCTTTGTAGCTTAAGTACCGGTTTGAGTTATATTATCCTTCATCTTTCTTTCTTTTATCTTTTAACCAGGTGACTGGGCACATATCAACTCTTGTGCATCACTTGAAGCTCGTCCTGGACGGGTCTGATTTCCCTCTCATTTTCTTAATTGATGAAATTGAAACTGATCAAATATTTGACTGTAAAGATGGTGGAGATGTGATATTTGATCATGAATACGAGTTTATTTTCTAGTTTCCCTCCCCTGGAAATCTTGATCTATTAATAATTCCAGAGAAAGATTGGCAGTGCATGAATCATATACTTTCATAATTCTTGCCGCTGCATTTTGGTGTCCCATGCATCTTCTCTTGGAATGATGTTTCACCTTTCTCACTTTCTTCACTTTTTTTTTTTTATTATAATTTTTCTGTAAGTTTCTTTTGTTATTTAGGTGCTCCACTGATCGCAGTATTTGATTTACAATTTGAGGGGTAGTGGGTTAATGCTGTTATAATAACTAGATGTTATGGTCAGATTGTGAGATAAAGTTAAGTCATTCAGAAGGAAAAATGATATGAAGTATCGACCTTTAAAACTTTAATCTTCCTCGTATCCATCATGTAGATAAAATAAGATGCTCTGAAAACCTTTTTAGGTTTTACGTGCTTTTGATCAAATTTTGAAAGAAGTTGCTGATCAAAATCTATTCTATTGAAAATCTTTTATGATGTTGAGAAGCCAGTTGTCGAATATCTGGATAATATCCAAAAGAATAATGACTTTGGGCATGAGTTTGCATAAGATAATCATTAGAGATTGGAGTCTAGCTGTATGATTTTTTTCCTTCGTTTTGCTTTGCAGTGGACATAGCCCACTGTTTGTAACTCGTAGTCAATAGCTCAATAAATTTTATCTTTCTTTATACAAAAAAAGGACACTACGAATCTGGAATGCTTAGTTCTAACCGTAGTCCAATTGATAAAGAAATTGTTGTCTAGTGTCTCAAAAATTATTTCCCTGTTCCTTATGTGGGTAATTTTTCTTTTCTTTCCCATCTCTTAATTGAGGCTTGCATTTTGCAGGAAAAGTGATGAACTTAGAAAGGACGCTGTCGATGCACTTTGTTGTCTAGCTCAGGCTCTAGGAGAAGACTTCACTATTTTCATTCCTTCAATCTGTAAACTTTTGGTCAAGCATCGGATGCGGGTACCATTTAAGCTAACCTGTCCTTTTTAGGTTTATAATATGTTCGTCAAGGTGAGCCTTAATTTGTTAAGATTGGAAGTGTATTTGTTTTCCTTGTCAGCACAAGGATTTCGAGGAAATTGAAGGTCGCTTACAGAGAAGGGAACCGTTGATTCTTGGGAACACTGTTTCTCATAAACAAAATCGTCGGTTTCCTGGAGAAGTTATTAGTGACCCTTTAAGTGATACGGAGGAAGAAGGCAGGACTGATCCACAAAAGCCTCATCAGGTACAAATTACGCTTTTATTCCAAGCAATAAATTTTAAGGGGAAAATGATATGTTGTCTCGTACTTCTGCAGCTATGCTTGCAATGTGCTAGAGCAGTATTTTAATCTTTTCTTCTTTTGCCATCTCTGCTTGCAATGTGCTAGAGCAGTATTTTAATCTTTTCTTCTTTTGCCCGTCTCTTTTTTCTCTTTAATTGGTTATGGGGATGATAATGATGTTCTGTACTCGTTATGTTGTGCTGTTTAGATTGTACAATATATCACCTGTTCTAATTGTTTAAGTAAATCCATTAGCAGTTGATCCTTATGTGTGTGTCATTACCATGACAATTCTAGCTAGTTGAGCTAATTACTCAATTGCATTGTATAACAGCTGAAAGTTTGGTGAGTGCTTATATGCTGGTATTGAACTTATACTGTTTTTCTTTAGTGAGCGGACAATATTCTTTGCCTTTAGTTCGTGAAATGATCTCCATAAAGGAAACATGATGCTGTAGGTTTTGGGAATTATTTTAATGTGATGTTGCCATTAAATATATAGATTTGTTAGTTTGGTTCTGGACAAGCCGTTGATGGGGTACTCATCCTGCATTCTTTGGGTTAAGGCATGGAAATTCTATAATCTGTTTGCGAACTGAAAACATTGAGTGGTTTCTTCTCTTTGTCATGTAATATGGTGAATGTCAGAAGAATAATGATGCGGTGGACTAGTTTTCCTCCCACTTTCTTGTAATTGTGGTGAATGCTAAAAGAATAATGATTCGGTGTATCCAAAGTTATTGACCGTTATAAACTAAAAGCTGTTAAACTAAATTGTTTTCCATAGGTTAACGAATCTAGACTGCGAGCTGCTGGGGAGGCTTCTCAACGCAGTACAAAAGAGGACTGGGCAGAGTGGATGAGGCACTTTAGTATTGAACTACTGAAGGAATCACCTTCACCAGCTTTGAGAACATGTGCCAAGCTTGCCCAGCTTCAGGTCAATCTCATTATTTCCTTTGTCTTTAGTCGGTTGGCTCTTGCTTGAGCAAAGCTGTCACATATGGATGTAGACTAAAGAATGGAATAACTTTTCTAGATTAGTAATCCAACTCCTGTTTTCAGCCTTTTGTTGGAAGGGAATTGTTTGCTGCTGGTTTTGTGAGCTGCTGGACACAGCTGAATGAGGCTTGTCGAAGACAGCTAGTACGGAGCTTGGAAATGGCATTTTCATCTCCAAATATACCTCCAGAAATCCTGGCTACACTTTTAAACTTGGTATGATTGAACAATTACTTTGTTCTATTCATGCTTTTTGGGAAAATGAGTACCCTTGCCATTTCGACAGTTTTTGTTGTAAGTTGATTGTTGGTTAGCTGAACAATGAGCAATTATTATTAGTTTAATCTACCAACTCCTTTTCTACTCACCTCTCCGCATGCATCAAAATATAATTTGAACTGCTAGATTTTATATAATCATAACTTGTCGTTTGTTCTGTGAATTTTACGATTTTTAGATCAATATTAAGGTCTCGATATAATCTTTCATATAAGAACTATGTTTTTATGGATCTATGATGTTCTAGTTTTAAGAAAATGAAATCTACATTAAAGTATTAAACATTACACTTTATCCCTAACTAAGTCTCCTAAATTGCTGTGCCAAAAAAATGGCCCTAGATCAATGTGATGGTGGGTGTATCATTATTTCCACTTCTTGGTGTACTTTATACCTGTGCTATCCGAGTTTTGAACAATTTTTATTTCGTTTCCAGGCCGAGTTTATGGAACATGACGAAAGACCCCTTCCTATTGATATACGGCTACTGGGTGCCCTTGCAGAAAAGGTAAGATTCTCTGACAGCAGCGACATGACATGTAATTTAAGCTACATTAATAATATGAATTTTTATGTAAATTTTCTTTCATGACTTGTGCTTTACAGTGTCGTGCATTTGCAAAGGCATTGCACTATAAGGAGATGGAATTTGAAGGTGCTTGCTCAAATAGGATGGATGGTAATCCTGTTGCTGCGGTTGAGGCTCTTATCCACATAAATAACCAATTACACCAACAATGAGGTGACTGCTTTTTCAATTGGAGTCCATATTTCTTGATTTTTTGCATGCTTGTTCATGAAGCACTGAGTTGTTTTCTTGTGTTTCAGGCAGCAGTTGGAATATTAACATATGCTCAACAAAATCTGGGTGTTCAACTGAAGGAGTCGTGGTAAGTATCATCTTTAACAACTTCCAAGCAAGATTCATTTATCTTTGTCAACAACTTGCTAGGTCCCCTTGTCCCCCCTATCCATTGAGCTTGTAGAAACTACTGCATCTGGTTATTTGGTGTATGAAATCATGTGTATCAAAGCAATAACAATTATTCCTGCTCATATTAGTTTACTGAAACGAATTTAAATTTCTAAAGGTATGAGAAACTTCAAAGATGGGATGATGCTCTAAAAGCTTACACTGTAAAAGCCTCTCAAGCATCGACGCCTCATCTTGTACTGGATGCAACACTAGGTGCGTATATCTGTACAAAGTACCGGTATTTGTTAGATATTTGAGTAAGTTTAAATAAGCATTGCATTGATCAAATAGATCATTGCATTTTAAATTAAACTTACTCAAATATCTAACAAATACCGGTACTTGAGTAAGGTTCATCAGAATAGATCATTGCATTGACGCTCATTCAATAAGCAACTGTTGATTGGCATATTATGGAGAAAAATAATTGAGACTCCTAAAACAGCTAAAAATAAAATCCTATTATCCGAAAATTATATGATTTTATTGGTCAATTTCCTCCGTTTTCAAGGTATCCTTGACCTTCTTTCAGTGGCTTCAGCAAAATCATCAAATTTCTGAAGTTAGTTATCTATAGAAAACAATGTACCTCTCCGGCACAAAGCTATTTTGTATTGAAATTCACATCTTAAATTATGTGTTTTTCTAACAACTTTTTTATAGTGTAGAGAAACGACGAGCATTTTGTTTCCAATTACAGCTGCTAGGATACTCCATAGTAATACTTCCACTAACCCCCTTCTTTTGGTATTCCCTAAACCTAGCTTTACTCTGGTAATTCTACTTTTGTGTATTGGTTCATATCCCATGCGTGTTTGGGAAGTGCCTTTGGAATTGGCTGTAATGCACCATGAAGTCATATCTGGGAAACTAGCTAGCCTTAGTTTCTTGAACTATCGTTGCTGTAATTAGATGTTGTGTTGCCTACAACAACTTTTATTCTTTTGTGGCTTTAAGGGCGAATGAGATGCCTTGCTGCACTTGCACGGTGGGAAGAGCTCAACAATCTCTGCAAGGATTACTGGACACCTGCTGAGCCAGCTGCTCGGCTTGAAATGGCACCAATGGTTTGTTTCTCATTTTCTTTTGGGGCTTTGAGGATCTGCTTTCTCCATGATGTCAGTGTATATTTCCTGTTGATGCTTGAGATCTGAACCTGGAGAGATGTTTCTTAGCTTCATTATTTCCAACTATTACTCCAAATCAATTTGAGATCTAAATAAAATATGGACTTCCTTCAGTCAAATAAATAAGGAAAAATAATTAATGCCCCGTTTCTGTTTTTAAAATGCCATGCTTAGAATCTTGAAATCAGTGTTTGGTATGATTTACTATTGAGGAATTAACTTTCCGCCCTACCTTGCTAATACTAAACTTATGATTTATTAATCTAGGCTGCTAGTGCTGCCTGGAACATGGGTGAATGGGATCAGATGGCTGACTATGTTTCTCGATTGGATGATGGAGATGAAACCAAGCTTCGGGTCTTGGGAAATACTGCTGCTACTGGGGATGGTAGTAGCAATGGAACTTTTTTCAGAGCTGTATTGTTAGTTCGTCGTGGAAAGGTAACCCTTAATTTTGTTTTCTTTTTCTTCATTTGTTTTGGATAAATGCTTGTCTGACATGTCTTGTTCTTCTCTTACATATTAGTATGATGAAGCACGGGAATATGTTGAAAGAGCAAGGAAATGTTTGGCAACAGAAGTTGCTGCATTGGTAAGTTTTCCTCAAATCTTCATTACTCCATTTATAAAGTGGTATAAGCTTTCCTCATATGGTGAAACCATATATTTCTCAGAAATTGTATCCGAGTTCTTTCGTATATACTTTTTCTCATCTAAATGTTCCAAAAGCTACTGTGATCCTAACTTAATTTCCTGCAGTCTAAAATTATTGCTACAGTTCACTTATCAAGTGGGCTAAGTCTAAGATTGATCATCTACTAAATATTTGCTCTGAGTCGTGGCATCAGGGAAAATTCTCTATAATTTTGGAATGAAATGCCCCTTTCTGTGATCTTACTGGTTGTTGTATTTGTATATTCAGCTCATGTTTCCTAATTACATTTTATTATGTATTGGCCTTTTATTGGATGTATCTCTCTCTCTTTTTTATTATTAT
The DNA here is from genome assembly GCA_001642375.2 of Mentha longifolia. NCBI lineage: Eukaryota > Viridiplantae > Streptophyta > Magnoliopsida > Lamiales > Lamiaceae > Mentha > Mentha longifolia. The sequence goes on along the minus strand of CM038120.1, from coordinate 23,289,834 downwards.
TATTATAATTTTTTTATGCTTTACTGTTTCTAAATTCTGATACTATATCTCCAATTACTAGGTTGTTGAAAGCTATGAGCGTGCTTACAGCAATATGGTTCGCATCCAGCAGCTGTCGGAATTGGAGGAGGTACATTCTGTTGTGCCATTAATAGAACATTGCCCGCTTCCTTTGCAAAATTTGTAGTAACTGTTGAAACAAGAATGCTAATGAGATATCTGATGGCACCTCTTGTAACAGGTTATGGATTACTGTACCCTTCCTGTTGGAAACACTGTAGCTGAAGGAAGGAGGGTTCTTATCCGCAACATGTGGAATGAACGCATAAAAGGCGCAAAAAGAAATGTTGAGGTAAAATTTGATGAGCTGTTTTTCTTGTATCTCAATTTGGAAAGTAAGTAGAAGTTTCTCGCTCAAAACAACAGTTGTTTCATCTTTCCTTTCCATATTGCATATCATATAAAGAATCGTTTTTCAAAGTTTGCCAACTGTTTTCTGATCTTAAGCTAGTTATTCATGAACAGACAATTTTTGAGCTCTTTGAGGCTTTAAGCAGAGCTCTGCCATGGATGTGTTTGAGTCTTCAACTTTCTGCACCTATTTGGTCAACCATATCAATTTAAAATTGATAGTTATAAGAGATGAGTGCATCTACATAAATTAGAAATTAGAAATTCCATGGCTTGTATGTATTTGTGTAAAGATTTGTTAAGTTCTAGATTGTACTGAAGCTTTATTTTCTCTTCATATTTTAATACAAGATATCTATCAGCTTATTATGAAGCCTGGACTTTGCTACAAAAATTTTGTGCACTAGATGCCTAACAAAGTTCAATATTTTATAATGATGGTGCTGTGAGTGGCCCAATTAAGTTTTCAAAGAAAGGAAAATCACCTCTAACTGAATGTTGTAAGGTTCCAGAAGAACGTGGGAATGACGCCAGGGTTGAATTTCTTGAAATGTCTGTATTGGACAGTGGCACTGATTGTAGAATGGCTAGCTAGATAAGGGACATAAATACTCATTTTTGTACTTGACAGAAAATAAGCATAATCTTCATTAGTTCGTCATGCTGAGAAACACTTCTGTGACTGTGTTACATCTTATAACTCTTGAACATCTTTTGATAATAAATGGTGAACCTAGTGAAGTTTTTTCCAGTGATGGCCTTTGTTCTGGGCTTCTACTTATATTTAGCATTTCCTTACTCCTATACTATTGTTTTACATCTTACTATGGAGTGACTGTAAATTAAATTTCACAGGTTTGGCAAGCTCTTTTATCTGTCAGGTCACTTGTTCTGCCACCTACAGAAGATGCAGAGACATGGATAAAATTTGCGTCGCTTTGCCGTAAAAGTGGCAGAATCAGTCAGGCTAGATCAACATTAACAAAACTCTTACAGGTTTGTAAATTATGGGTATTTGACGGGTACATGCTACTATACAACTTGTATATAATATACAAGTATGTTAATTTTTCTCTTTTTATGGGAAACATAGTTTGATCCTGAAATGACTCCGGAAACTGTACGATATCATGGAGATCCGCAAGTTATTCTAGCTTATTTGAAATATCAATGGTCAATTGGGGATGACCACAAACGCAAGGATGCCTTCTGCAGACTGAAGGTTCATATAGTTTATGTTGAACATCGTACTTGTTTTCTGTCAGTGATGAAATGTTTCGATAGATTACTGTAGCTGAAATTGCTATTTTCTAGGATTTGGCAATGGATCTTTCAAGAACTCCTGTTCATCAACCAACCACACAGTCTGTGATACCTGGTTGCACGAATGTCTCTCTCATTGCACGGGTTTATCTCAAGTTAGGAACTTGGCAATGGGCACTTTCCCCTGGTTTGGACGATGACTCTATACAAGGCAAGGATGTGTTTGTTATTCTACTTAATCTGCTTGCTACCGTTCTTTGAGGGAAAACTGCTAACTAATTCAATTAATCATTGGTTGTTTTTGCTTCCAGAAATCCTTGGTGCTTTCCGTCATGCGACTCATTGTGCAACTAAATGGGCCAAATCTTGGCATAAATGGGCGCTTTTTAATACAGCAGTTATGTCTCATTACACATTAAGGAGTTTCCCTAATATTGCTTCTCAGTTCGTTGTTGCTGCCGTCACTGGATATTTTCACTCCATAGCTTGTGCAGCTCATGCTAAGGGGGTGGATGATAGTTTACAGGTATTACCATTTAGGGGTTACTTCTTATCATTGCCTGCCTATGGTCCATGACATCCTAGGGTTTCTGCATAATTTTAAGTAATTCTTGGCACTCTATTTGGCAATCATGTTCTTATCATATTTGAGAATTCTTCTGTATACTGTTGCTCGGTTGTAAATTTTACGTAGTTAGTGCTCTTATGCTGTTCTTTATTTTCAAAGAATTAGTATCTTCAATCAGATGTTAAGTCTTAGTTCTTAGATAATTCCTTGACAGTCTTTGTTGTATGCTTCTGATATTACTTTTTTATTAAACTTCTAAATGTCTTTGTTGCTTGCTTATCATTGTGATCCTGGAATTTCAGGATATCCTCCGTCTCCTGACTTTATGGTTCAACCATGGCGCTACAGCTGAAGTCCAGATGGCACTGCAGAAAGGATTTTCCTTAGTTAATATAAACACATGGTTGGTTGTTTTGCCTCAGATAATTGCCAGGATACATTCCAATAACCATGCAGTAAGGGAACTGATACAATCACTATTAGTACGAATTGGCCAGAGTCATCCACAGGTTTGTTTTGAAAGATGACTCGCATAATTATGTTTACTAGCACTCAATCGCATCAACCTTTTGATTTTGGTTAAATTAACTATTTTCTTTATTCTCATGATATTTCTTAGATAGTTTGTTTGAGCTGCACAATTTTTTATGTTTTGGGCAATTGTTTAGTTTCCTCTGGGATTGATGATAAGCTTTTCAGCAATGTTTCTTCTTGAATGATAGGTGTCAATAATTTATATCTCAACACTGTTATTTTTAGAACGGGTAGTTTCTATTAGAAAAACGGAAAATTTATTCCATGGGGATTACTATTTGCTCCTGGAGGATTTGATGCTTCCAAACAAGGAGTAGAAGAAAGAAACACTTACGATCCTAAAATCTGCCCTCGACGCAAAAATACAACTTGGCCTGATCTGTGCATGTGAAGGGAAAAAGCTCTAGAATATATTCTTAGAATAACGTCCACCATATTTTAGCAAAGAGTATCCAGGAATAAGCTGAACACCTGCTTTCCAGATCTGTGTTTGTGTGTGTTAAGCCCAGAGCATTAGAATTGAATCTAGTGCTGATAAGATAGGAACTTGATTAGTTATAAGAGAAACTAACTCTTTAGAACTAGGAAGCACATCATCAAGAATTTCTATACTAATAATTTGATTGCTGCATGCATTTCTTGTTACTGTAAGACAACTTTTAATTTTCAACATTAGGCTCTTCATGAAAGAATTTGAAGTATTAAATTAATTTGCACCGAACTGCTAGACTGATGTGGAGAATATAGTTTTAATCTGCTTTTCTCAATCTCTTCAAGAATTGAAATATATTTAATTTATGCATCTCTGATTAATGCTATTATGCAGGCTCTTATGTACCCTCTTCTTGTGGCTTGTAAATCTATTAGCAATTTACGGAAACAGGCAGCCCAAGAAGTAGTAGATAAAGTTCGGCAACATAGTGGGGTACTAGTGGATGAGGTAGAACTGAAATGTCATTGTGATTATTCCTTTTTGTTTATTTTCAACCTTTATCTGATATTATTTCTTGATTGAGAAGGCACAACTTGTGTCCACCGAGTTGATACGAGTTGCAATACTTTGGCATGAGATGTGGCATGAGGCTTTGGAAGAGGCAAGCCGCTTATACTTTGGTGAACATAACATTGAGGGAATGTTGAATGTCTTAGAGCCATTACACAATATGCTTGAGGAGGGTGCAGCTAGGAACAGTACCACCATTAAAGAAAAGGCCTTCATTCAGGTATTCCCCCTTTTCAGATTGTAGCTTGTTTCTAATATTATGAATATATCTATTATGGCTACATGTAATAGGTTGATTGTCTTGCTCATATGATTTTCATTTTCCTTTATACAGCATTCGTCTATGCTGTAATGTGAAATGATCCTCTGTTGAAATAAATTGAAAGAAAGAAAATTCCCCTATGTTCCTATTTAGCTAATCTATTTTTCTTTTGTTAATTGAACAACTTGTTCTTCAGGCATACAGAATTGAACTTTTGGAGGCCTATGAGTGCTGCATGAGATACAAAAGAACTGGAAATGATGCAGACTTAACTCAGGTATTAGTCTATAAGACTATTGTCATGTTTCCACCTTTTTTCAGATAAACATGACTTTATTATTACCTGGTGACAATATATAAACGTGATAAACCTAGATTGGAGTGGATAGAACTGTCTTTAATAAGTGATAATATATCAGATTGGAGCTTTATTTGTATGAATTTTTTGTCTATGCTGCTGCTGCCAGAATGTCTCATGCCCATTTATATTGATGTTATTCTCTGTTTGTATTATCTTTTCATCTTTGTCTAATAAATAAATATAAAAGCATAATGGGGTAAAATATGACAATCCTGGGAAGGAGGAGGAAAAGTTAGTGATGGAGTGAAGGGAACCAGAAATAACTGAAAATTGAACTCAGAGGCGTTTGCAAACTGAACAAACCAATGAGGCCCACAGGCAATGCCTTCCCGGGGGCCCTAATGCTGAATTTTTTCAGGAAGATCTTTCCTGCCCAGCTGAAAATATCTGCTATCCTTACTATGAAAACCATATCCCTACTACGCAAGTAAATAGTCCTACTCAGGCCCATGCGGGGGTCCACTAATCTATAAGCCAGAAAGACTAAATAATAAATGAAGCAAATAATAATATAGAGCTTCATAATTAAAGAACTGATTTCAACAGCTCAATCATAAACATATAACAAAATATGTGCTGTATTTGTAAGACTCACCATTAGTTGGATGATGTGGGATTGTAACAGTTCTGCACCTTGTTTATATCTATATGTTATTGGAGTAAATTAAATGGAGAAGCCTAATGATTTTTTTTCCCCTCCAGGCTTGGGATCTCTATTACCATGTGTTTCGCCGTATCGATAAGCAACTTCAAACTTTGACCACTCTGGATTTGCAGGCACGAAACGATTTCTTGGTGTTTTTGGTTACTCATGTCCCTCTCCCCTGAAATGTTGAAATAAAACATAATCAAAAGAATTTACTTTCTTCTTGAACTGGTGTTTAGTTGTTTATTTAGAACAAGTTACTAAATATTTTTATTGTTGTTTTGGCGAAAACTAGTCTGTCTCTCCAGAGCTGTTGGAGTGCCGCGACCTGAAATTAGCTGTTCCTGGAACCTATAAAGCTGGTATAGTTGGAAATTGTCCCCCCCCCATATAGATATATGTATCAATTACTATCTTCTAATGAAGTGACAATGTTCTTCCCAGATTCACCTGTTGTGACAATTGCATCGTTTGCACCCCAGCTTGTCGTAATTACATCCAAACAACGACCTCGAAAGTTGACAATCCATGGAAGTGATGGAGAAGAACATGCTTTCTTGCTGAAGGGGCATGAAGATTTACGCCAAGACGAGCGTGTCATGCAGGTCTTGTCAATACTCGAACACTCTTTATTTCACCTGAAGAGTGGTTCTTTTTCTGATATCAAAGTGTCAGTGATATGATTTTTCTATCTGTTACCAGAGTAAACTAAACCATTTCCTTTTCCATTTCATTAACAACTAACATTGTGGATGTTCTTCAACAGCTGTTTGGTTTAGTAAATACGCTGCTGGGGAATTCTAGAAAAACTGCTGAGAAGGATCTCTCTATCCAAAGATATTCAGTCATTCCACTATCCCCAAACAGCGGCCTCATAGGATGGGTACCAAATTGCGATACCTTGCACCATCTCATTCGTGAGTATAGAGACGCTAGAAAGGTTCGACTCATTTATTGTTTTGCACACCTCGCCAAATCTCTTGTTTCTATGGTAGTGGATTTTTCCTGGTAATCATGGCAATTATTTCTGATTTTTGTAGATCACTTTGAACCAGGAGCATAAGTTGATGCTTAGTTTTGCTCCAGACTATGATCATTTGCCTCTTATAGCAAAAGTTGAAGTGTTTGACTATGCGCTTCAGAACACTGAAGGCAATGACCTTTCGAGGGTATGTGGATTATTCGTGGATTGACTTATCTTGTATCCTTTCTTGCATGCCGATATTTGCTTCTGGAAATGGCAGGTACTTTGGCTAAAGAGTCGCACTTCAGAAGTTTGGTTGGACAGGAGGACCAACTATACGAGAAGCTTAGCTGTCATGAGTATGGTAATAAGTTTATTTATTTTAAATATTGTCTGGTTTTCCTGATAGTGTTTCGTTTTATTGCTCTTTACGAGATCAGCTGTGATATTCTCTGTATTGTTTTGGAATATGTGGTGTTATGTTATCATAGGTATTCCTCTGAGATATTGAAATGTTATGTGATATTTTCTTTTCCTGGCAACCTTAAAACATGATGTGAGATATTTGACTGGCTCATTCAATGAACTTAAGAACTTAAAATGCTTCCGATCTTTTCTGTGTACTTGTCGAACTATGTAGATTCGTTTGATGTTAGATATTCATTTTAATCTCCGACAATGCTAATTAATTTTAATACTATCAAGATGTTGGCAAGTTACTGTCCATGAAAAAGAAGATAATTTTCTACCCTACATTTTTTTCACTTAATATAATTTTCTACCCTACATTTTTTTACTTATTATAACCAGGCTTATCGATTTCTATCACCCAAACTTCTCTAGCATATTACACGTCTCAAGATTTAAGATATTACTCCCACTGTTTCCAGGTTGGTTACTTGCTTGGCCTGGGTGATCGACATCCTAGCAACCTCATGCTGCATCGCTTCAGGTAAAAAAATAACATGAATCCATGATTGTCAATTGTGCGATTTTCTTAGTTTAATTATCCAAAAAAACTATTGGCAGTGGGAAGATACTGCACATCGACTTTGGGGATTGCTTTGAAGCTTCAATGAACCGAGAAAAGTTCCCAGAAAAGGTTGAAATCTATTTCATGGCTTCTATGTTCTTACTATTTCCGGAAAAAGTGGAAGTATGTCTGTGCATTTGTCTCAAATAATACATATTGGTTGGTTCAGGTTCCTTTTCGCCTCACCAGAATGCTTGTCAAAGCAATGGAGGTCAGTGGCATTGAAGGAAATTTCCGCTCCACTTGTGAAAATGTCATGCAGGTTTTGCGGACTAATAAAGATAGTGTTATGGCAATGATGGAGGTAAATACTTAATTCTTTTAATTTATTTCTTATTTTCATGATGCCTTTAGTAATATCTTTTCCTGTTTACTGATGGAACACCTGGATGCCGTCCAATGTATTTGTTTTCTGGTAGTCATGTGGTTCATAAGTCTGATGTTAACACCTTCAGGTTTTTATAATTTAATTATTTTTATTTTTTGTAATTTATTCAACCATTGTTCTTTGGATTTTACTTTCTGCTGTTTACTACTAGGGCAATACACATATTTCTTATCTGGTTTGTGGAGTTTTCTCTGTTACCATCTACTGATTTGATCCCTTAGACAAGTTCCCCTTGTATTTTAATTTCATAGGCAACTGATTTAATGTGTTTGGTTAGTTGCTCTATGGACTCAGGGTTAAGTTGGTGGTACCATTGCTTATGTCCTTGGAATTGTAGTATATGGTTTGTTTGTGGTTCCTTCTTTCTCATTCTCATGATAATTTTTGTCTTAACATGATGTGCTGCGCTGTTGTGCTTGGACTACTGAATTGCACCGTAAATGCAGATGAGGCATTATCCGATTCACTAACCAATTAGTTACTCTAGATTTCTATCCAAATATGCAACCCATTTTAATTGTAACTAAGAGGTCTACTAAGGTTCACTAATAAAAAAAAATTATTTTAATCTTTTTTATGTTAGGTATGTTATCCTGCTAAACGGAACTTATAGTTGGCTTTTGAGGCATTTCTATATGATCTGTGCTGATAAATTTGCATCATTTCAAATTCCTTCTAAGTATCTGAGACTGAGATGCAGTTTCATCAGTTCATTTATCCTCCGAAACATAATAATGTATGGTTAATGTCCAGGCATTTGTGCACGATCCCCTCATAAATTGGCGTCTATTCAACTTCAACGAAGTCCCTCAAATGTCTACCCTCACAAGTACACATGCTCAACCTGTCGTCAGTGGAGAGGAATCTGTCTCCAACAGAGAGATGCTTCAACCACAGAGGGGTGTTCGTGAGAGGGAGCTCCTTCAGGTATTATTACTGCTTGCAAATTATCTCAATTTTCTTACTTCGTAGCTATATGCTCAAGATGTTAATAGACCATTTGCCTTTCTTAGGCCGTAAATCAGTTGGGCGATGCAAATGAGGTCCTGAATGAAAGAGCAGTGGTTGTGATGGCGAGGATGAGCCACAAACTTACGGGAAAGGATTTCTCTTCCATACCATCTAGCTCCATTCAACATTCACTAGAGCACAGCACCTTGATTTCTGGTGATACTCACGAGGCTGACCATGGATTATCTGTCAAATTGCAAGTTCAGAAGCTTATTCTTCAAGCAATGTCGCACGAAAATTTGTGCCAAAACTACGTTGGGTATGTTCCGTTTCTTCTGTACGAGTAGACAGAAAAAGAGAATAACAAATGTTATTTGAGCTGCTTTTTTTTTTTTTTTTTTTTTTTTTGGCATCTTATAAATCTTTTTCCATTTTTCAGGTGGTGTCCTTTCTGGTAAGATTTGAAGATCTCCAGTGTTATTATGCAAGATGTAAGTGATGAAGAAAAACTTGTACTGAATGTTTCAAGGGGTATTTAGCTTTCTTGTAAATATATATATTTTAGCTTTCTAGGACTACAGAATCTGGCCTAATTATTTGTTGTTCTTGTATTTATGTATTTATGTGCATATATATGTAAATATTGTACATGCCGTTGAAATTATTTGTAAATAAGATATACTACAAGCTAATAAATAGCTAATGTTTTATTTTTCTTTGGTTTGGTGAAGACAGCCTACAATCTTTGCATTGCTTTCTTCTACAAAACATAGTGTGCCAAATAAACTTAAAATAAATCATTTCGACGACAGTCAGAGCCCATATTCTCTAACATTTTTTTTTAAATTTTTTTTAAAACTTTATTATAGAAGAACGTATTTTTTTAGTTATATTTCAAACTACGACGTTAAAAATGATTAGTACGTAGTACTTTATTATAGAAGAACGTTGCCGAAAAATCAAGCCGAACCGAGCCGAAATATTAATATGGTTTGGTTATTTTGGTATTTGGTTGGGTTTTGGCTTTGGTTTTGATTTCGTATTTTTTTTGGTATTCGATTCAGCCCATATTCTACAAATATTGATGTTTTAAGTATTTAGAGCATATCTTTCACATCAAATTGCAATCCATCTCCCATCCAAAATAATCTCAAACCTAAAATGATACTACTATTCTCTATAGGGGAAATGGACAAAAATAGTCATTTTGAGATAGTAAAGATAAATAATAGTCACTTGGATTATAAAAACAAAAAAAAACAAAAAAAAACAAAAAAAACCACTCTTACCATAATACCCCCGCCTTATACGGAATTTACGAATTTTAGTTCGTGTATTGCTCTAAAAATGTGAGGCAATTCACGAATTCACAAACCAAATTCATGAATTAACTCACATAAATGTCCAAAATTACGAATTCACCACAATTCGTGAATTCACTAAAAAAAAAGCCTGAAATCACGAATCCAATTCGTGAATTAGTGCGAAAAAAGAAGCAATTCACGATTTTTTTTTTCACAATTCGTGAATTGAAGAACAAATGCAAAAAAAAAAAAAAAAACGAGAGAAGAAAAAAATGTGGTGTGCGTGAGTTAATTTGTGGTGTTGTGTATGTGTGTGTGTGAGAGAGAGTTGTGGGTGTTGTGTGCGTGTGTTTATGGGAGTGAATGTGTGCGTGCTTGAGTATGTGTTTCTACAAGTGAATGTGTGTCAGTGTGTGTGCTGTTTGTGTGCGTGAGTGTGTGTTGATATGTGGTATTACTGTGCGTGCGTGCGTGAGTGTATGTGTTGTTGTGTGCTTAAGTGAGTTTTGGGGTGGGGAGGGAAGAGAAGATAATTTAATTTTATTAAGGGTAGTAATGTAATTTAACTACAAAAGTGGCTATTTTTTTTATCTTTTTTTATTTATTTTAGTAGCTATTTTTTTATTTTATAATCTCAAAGTGACTATTTTACTAGTTATATTTTCCTTCTTACCATTGTTTACACTTTTGTACTTTTGTAGTATTATTTTCAAATATTACACTTTAAATTTGCTAACATTTTTCATTTAATAATATCATATGAAATAAATAATTACTATCAGATAATATAATCATTAATATATAAATTATACAATTTTCAATTGTAAATTCATTAATTTGCGGTCCCTCTGCATTCTTCACCCCCAGTTCTTCGTTCTTTCACTTCAGCATGGCTAGTATGCAATATAAACAAAACTTCAAAAAAGATTTGCAATATCGTTGGAGATGCCCCTTGTAAAACATCTCTTTTTATTGGTTAATTATTTAAACTTAATTGGTAATAATAACTTCAATTGTTTTTATTACAGTATTATTTTAAGGTAGGAATTTAACATTGGCACATCTATTACTTGATAATAATTGGTCTTTCAGGTAAAATATATATAACATGTTATTAGGTTTTTTGTTTTCGAATCTTGAGCAAATTCGATCAATTAAACTTTCTAATTGGAAAAATAATTGGTCTTTCTTGGTGTGTGTTTGATCATAATATCACTAGATAATTTCTTTAGACTACGATGACAAATTACTAAACATTTTCCATTCATTTTATGAAATCTTCAGATATTTATTTGCTAAATTAAATCACGGATAAAAATGGAGTGAAAATATTAGAGGCTGATAGAATATGCATGAAGTTGATTAAAAGTAAAAAAAAATACACGATGACGGAAATGAATATCATCAAGGAACTTAAGAGCCTAAAAAATCTAAATCACTTCGCAACACAAAGAAAGAAACTAGACTAGACCATCTCTATCTCTATCATCAAAGAAATGTTGCAAACATTAATAAGAGCCTAAAAAAAAAATCTAATTCACTTCACAACACAAATCAAGAAACTAGACTACACACGTCAGAAATGTGTACTTAACTTCTACTTCTTCCTACTTCAAAGCAAAAAAAGCCTACACCGCCGGAGAAGCGACTTGATTCCTGATTTGGCTGTGTTCGAGAGAAGAGAACGTACTCTGCAAAAAAGTTCGCAAATTAATTCTTTTGAGTGAAAAACGAGAATTTTGCATAATTAAGGAAGGCGTGGGATAAATAAATAAATATGGATATATATATCTGCAAGAATTCTACTCCAAGTCTCCAACTCTACTTAGCTATTCTTTTTTTTCTTTTTTTTAATAGATAGCTTCTATTCTAAACTGATTTTCTTAAACCCGTGGCCTTATACCCTATCAAAACCCCAAGGCATAAAGTCTATTAGAAGTAAAAATTATTTAGGGTGTTAAAATAAATATATATCTTGAAATACTATAAGCCCCAACAATCCAATTCATATTCTGAAGAATCGAAATAATTCTCTCGCAAAAGGAATGAAGAAGGGGTGGTAAATCCACGAAATCTGGTGAGTAAAGCCTAATTGTGTAGTATTCGATCCGACTTGTTCTCCAAGCACTGACCTTTTTTCTTTTTCTTTTTTTGATAAAAATTTCCTCAATATTCTAGGGTTTAATTACATCTGCATGCAATTGCTGAAAGTAATTGTTTTGATTGTTTTTTGGATAGGATAGATAGTATGGATTTAGTGTTTGTTGTGATACGATCCCTTTTCTTGAATATATGTGAGATATAAAATAATGAAAGCTGAAAGGGGTCTACTTCTACTTCAATGGGACAGAGGGAGTATATTGGTTACGATCTTATTATATTGGTTATTGCAGAGTTGGAGATGGAGTTGAAGAAAGTACTAGCAGAAAATATAATTTGTTATTTTTGCTACTTTGTTTGTAACCTATGCTGTTTATTTGGGATATATAGAAGTTCTACGCTGCTATCGATCATTATATAACAAAAGGAATTGCAAATGCGGTGATGTCGCCGGGGTTTGTAGGGCACGTCGCTTTTACCATCACAATTTTCTTAAATTTGTCGGTCGTATCTGAATTAAGAAAAGGCGAGAGGTAGATCGAGTTTTGAAGTTTTTCCGACGATGGCCAACCTACTTATGCTTCAACCGCGTGCTTATGGTATTATGAAGGAACTTTTGAAACATGTAGAAGCTAAGGAAAAAGAAGACGACGACGGCATTGGCATTGCAGTCTAACGCACGAGGAGGAAGAGGAAGAGGATGAGGAGTTTTTCAGTTTGTAGGGTTTAATTTGATTGCTGCAATATATTCAGATTTGAACTCAATCTTAACTTGCTATTGTATAAGATGGACGGAGTATGTGTTTATGAAACATATAATATAGAAATGTGTGGTTTTGGGGCAGTGGAGCATTCCTCATTAGGGGTGACCATGGCTTGGTTTGGTTACTTAACTGAACCATATTGTTAAACCGAAATGAAATCTCACCAAACAATGCGGAAACCAAACATAACCGAACCAAAAAAATTCAGTTCGGTTTTAAGTTCAATTATTATTTTGACAAAATGATATCCGCGTTAGTATAACTGATGGGACTAGAGTGATGTTTAGAGAATTATAAAGAATAAGGGCAATGGTTAGGTAATATTTCAGTTATTTGTTGTTCGAGTGTTTAGAGAATATAACTAACTTAATTTTCTATTTCATATGTTAAATAGTTTTAGTATATTTTTTTAGTATTTTCGCTTTTTCGGTTTTTTGACCTCTAAAATCAAAACCGAACCAAATACCCAATTTTTTTGAAAACCAAAATCGAAACCGAACCAAATGCCAAAATAACCAATTTGAATTTATATTTCAATTCGGTACAATTTGAATACTAGTCTATACTAGTTAAAGTCTGTGCTTACTATTCTATACTCCCTCCATTTCATATAAAATGACACACTTGGCTTTTTTGGCACGCTTTTCCATGCTTCTCCACGCTTCTCGATGATGAGTTTTAAAATGGATTTTTGAAGAATTCTTTCTTTTACGGGATACTATGACTGTTGTAGTATCCCGTAAAAGAAAGAATTCTTCAAAAATCCATTTTAAAACCCATCATCGAGAAGCGTGAAAAAACGTGCCAGAAAAGCCAAAAAGAAGTGTCATTTTATATGAAATTGAGTATTAGTTAGTCTGTGGTAAATGACGGACGCACCAATTTTTGTGTGGATTTTTTGAACTGCGAGCGAGTAGAGGTGGCAAAGAGTCAGGCTGGCCCGGCCCGCCCCGAGCCCGATGCGCTTCTGGAAAGAAAAAAAAAAGTCAAATATAGTCAGGTTGATCCGAAATTTTGTCGAGTCAAAATTAATTAAGCACACCCTACCCAAAATTAATACTACCTTCATCTCAACTAATTAGGGACATTTACTGTAGATCCAAAAACCAAGAGAGTGGGGAATATGTGGCTATAATTAATTCTGAGAAGAGAGAGTTAATTGTAGCCAAGTATTATTTGTCATTTTATGAAATATGTCTAATTGTTGAGACGGACCAAAACGGAATACGTGTCTAATTAAATGAGATGGAGGTAGTATTATATTATATTGTAAAATAAGCGGGTCAGGCTAGCCTTGGCCCCCCGAGCTTTACTTAGTTTTGGCCAAATCGACTTGCCCTGAAATGCAAATGTTATATGTGTATATAAAATAATAAAAAGTGGTGGCTATGAAAATATTGTTATTTTTTCATAAATTTCAATTCCGAGCTTTACTTAGTTTTGGCCAAATCGATTTGCCCTGAGATGCAAATGCTATGTGTATAAAATAATAAAAATCGGTGGTTATGAAAATATTTTCATTTTTCATAAATTTCAATTGGAGCTAATGGAAGGGCATAGTAGTTCTTTACATAATATTTAAAATATTTTTCTTAATTCTGAGGCTATAAAGAGTAATTTGGGGGCTATGTTTAGAATTCTGAGGCTATAAAATCGATCAATTAAACTAGTAATTGGAAAAATATTTGGTCTTTCTTGTGAAAATATTAGAATAAAAGTTAAAAAAACCAAGGATGATGGGGAAATGAATATCATCAAAGAAATGTAGCGAACATTAATAAGAGCCTAAACAATATAATTCGCTTCACAACACAAATCAAAGAAACTACTACAAAGCAAAGCCTATCCATCCTACTGTTTCCACTCACACACATCAGAAATGTGCACTTAACTTCTACTTCTTCCTACTACAAAGCAAAGCAAAGCCTACACAGCCTACACCGCCGGAGAAGTGGCTTGATTCCTGATTCTGCTCGATCGCCTCACCGGAGTTATTATCTCATCTTCTCCATACCCCTGCAAATTACCACCATTCAACAATTAATTAATTACTACAGTATTTCTTTTCTTACATCAAATAACAAGTCATGAAATTAAGATTAATGAATATAGTTTTGTTCTTCACTCACATTAATCTTTACTGGGATTCTCTCGAAAGTGGTGAAGCTTCCATAGGAAGGCGAAGGCGAAGGCGATCCTCCTCCAGACGAAGAAGCCAATGACTCCCTTCTTGAATCCTTCCTGGCCGTCGTCTTCCTCTCCGGTTCATTTGCATAACTCCGGCTCCAATAGCTGCTGCTCATTTCGGACTCGGTTTCCCATCTCTCTGAAATCTCCTTCTCTTGATGGATGATGGGCTGCTCCATTCCCTTGGACTTGGACATGGAGGAGCTAAGAAGAACTCCATCATTATTCTCTCTTTCTTTGCTCCTTCTCTTGTTTTTGTAGACGAAGGCCGCAGCTCCAACCACAGCTGCAAATACAGAACAAGCTACTACTGCCATGCCCAATGACCTCACTTGTGCTGGTGTTGCTTCCGCCATTGGCGAGCTCAAGCTTGTTTCGCCATCACCAGAAGCTTCCATTGCTGCTGCAGCTTCTTCCACTTGATGAGTAGTCTGAGTCTGAGTTTCAGCAGCAGCAGCAGCATATTCAGATTCCGAGCGAGCAGCTTCTTCTTCGGTAGCTACAATAGAATCAGCTTCTTCAATTTCCGAGTGAGCAACTTCTTCTTCTTCTACAGTTTCTCGAGTAGCCATAACAGAATCAGCTTCTTCTGCAACTGCATATTCTTCTTCTTCCTCATCTGCACATTCTTCGAATGCATCGGTTTCAGCATCATCTTCTACTACTACTACACCTTCCTCATCTGCATATTCATCCTCTTCAAACTCGTACTCCATTTCACCATCCAAATCATCCTCTTCATACTCAAGATTCTGTACTCGTTTCAGAAAATAACCTTCCTCCTTCCATGAATTCTCTTCAAGATCAGTGATGTTCATGAACTTCAAAGGAACAACTTGCTTCTCCCCCCCTTCTACCACCTCATTAACTAGCTTCAAGATCAGAGAAACTGACTTCGCCGACACGTGATGAACGTGTCGAACAACGCCCTCGAAACTCAATCTTGCCGAAGCAACAGCAACAACTCTTGATTGTTCATAAATTCTACTCAAATTAGCAAAGCTCAAATCTTTGATCAAAAGCTGATCAAATGAAGGAGGAGCATGCCTCACAGAAACTGACACACCAGCTACCAACAGAAGCAGAATCATAGAGAAACACATAAATCTAGAGAGAAGAGGAAGAAGAAGACCCCTTGATTTCTTTTCATTATTCACAACAGCTTCCTCCTCCACCTCCACCTCCTCCTCATCAACTGGAGTAGTACTAACCGGTAATGACTCTGCAACACCTGCTTCGACTATTTCTTCATCCATCCCAATCACCATATCTGCAATTTCTTCCTTATCCAGAGACTCATCAGTCCCCTCATCAGTGTCTGATAAGCCCTCAGACATGATCTCTGCCATTAGGGTATCATCAAACTCTTTCGGATCCAGAGTCTTGAGAATTTCGACTCTTGGATTCGGTCTGTAACGGATGAACTGAGGCCTCGGAGACAAGTAGTTCGTCTTAGGATCGTAGGGCGGAAGAGAAGGATCAGCATCGAGTGGCGCGATCGGAGACGGAGGAGGAACCAAGTTCAAGCTATCAGAATCAGTGATTACTGACTCATATGACAAGGAATACTCAAATTCAGAAGGAATCTCTGAAAAGGTCACCTTCTTACAAGGCTTTGAAACTGGATGGACTTCAACAGCAGCTTTCTTGATTTTGGAATCGGCAATATTCGAGTCCGAACCCAACTCGGATTTAAGCTCCGAATCTTGAGAGAAGAACATGGCTTTCCCATCGGAGAAGGAGATGGATGTCCGAACCGGGTCGTTCCTCTCCACCAAAACCTTCTTTCTTGGAGAAGGAGTGAACTTCGAAGCTGCAGAAATGGTGGGAGCCATGAAGTTCTTGCAACCCTTCGCCGGCGACTGCAGTTTCGAAGCCCTCAAAGCGTTTTCTTTCTCATCGTTCTCCTTTTCCTCGCATTCTCTCAGGTGAGGAGCTATCCCTTCTCTACCCACCGATCGCCTCGCCGCAAAATCTGCAGCAAACAAAGGTCGGAATCAGCCGACAAATTCATAACTTTTTCAAGAAATTGAAAAATTCGTAGCAAGAAACAAAAGAATTCGCAGAGAGAGAGAGAGAGATGGAAACCTGATGGGCTATTAGCAGGTGTAGTGGGGTCGAGTCTTCTGGGATTGGTGAGGAACGAGGGTTTGGGGCCACTGAAACTTCTGCGATTTGCTGGATTGGTTTCGGAAATTCTTGGGTTTGGATTTACGAGCATGGGTCGGGAAGAAAGAGGGGAGGGGGATCTGATGTTGGGACGAGCCGCCATTGATGGTGAAAATTCGAGCTTCCTTTTTTTTTTGCAGCAAGAAATTTGAACGAATGGAGATGGAGAAATCTTGAAATTGAGTTAAATGAGGATTAATTTCAGGTTTTGATTTGATTTGATTTGAGGAGTAATTTCTGATTTGAAGAGATGCTGTAACGGCTAGTTTCTGATATGTATTCAAACGGATTTGACCGTTGCTATAGTGCAAAAGTTAGTAGAAAAGGGTGAGAGCCGTTGAATTTTAGTGTAACTTTTCCTTTGTAAATTTTACATGTTATTTTTATTTTTCTTAATCTAAAAATTCGCCCTCTCCTTTCGGTATTATTCAACACACCTTGAGAAAGAAAAAAAACACCTTGAGAGAGCCAATTAATAATAATAATAATAATAATAATAATAATAATAATAATAAAACAGAAAATGTAAGCAACACATTAAATTGGGAACAATAATTTCATTTAAATATATATTAGAAGGTGAACATGTGTAATGTACTCACCGATGTTTGTTGTTGTATTGTCAATAGTTCTTCAAAGAAGAGCCGTAAAAGAAAGAATTATTCAAAAATCCATTTTAAAACCCATCATCGAGAAGCGTGGAAAAGCGTGCCAGAAAAGCAAAAAAGAAATGTGTCAATATATATGAAATGGAGGGAGTATTTTATGATATACTCCCTCCGTTCCACTTATATAGGGATAGTTAACTGCATTTTTGTCTCACAAAAAGGCAGTCGACTATCCCTATATAAGTGGGACGGAAGGAAGTACCCTTGGGTTGCCGGGGTCGAATGTTCGTACCACCCTTTTCATATTTATAAAATTACACCTTTTCTGCCAAATGACTAACCTTCTACCTAAAGACTGAACAGTAGATATTGTGAGTCCAGATCATCTTAAATTTGTTCTTTATCATGATTAGAATAAGGGTAAATTATATATATATATTTAATCCGCTTTTTGGTCTAATTTGCAAAAATGATCTGATTTTTAATTTTTTGCAAAAATGTGCTGACGTAACATTGGTTTTTTTTTTTTGTTTTTTTTTTTGCGGAACAAAATTGTCCCGGCTTTTTTGAATTTATTCTATAGCCCTTTTTACTAAAAAAATTTAAAGATTAGACTACTTTGCAAAAACAAAATTCAAGGTCAATTTTGTAAAAAATTAAAGGTCATGCTATTTTCGAAAATTTTAGAGGTTATTTCAAAAGTCAAGATATTTTTGTCAAAAATTAAAGATCAGACCAAAAAAAAAAATCAAAATTACATCAGGACATTTTTGCAAAGTAAATGTCATGCAATTTTTGCAAATTAGACCAAGACCATAAACTATAATTTACCCATAAAATAAGGTACATATGTCCCCAACAAACTTCAAAATTAATTATTGACATGTACAATATTAATTTGTACAAATGAGGAAGCAAATTAAGGTGTAAAATATCTTAATCAACCATTCAATTAACACTACCATAATATGGTGGAATATTGTCTTCATTTCCTGCAATTTTGGGATGTCCTCTTTTTTGTTTGCCTAAGAATGACCCGACTTCAAAGAATAATTCAATTGATCACAAATTTACTAATTAAATGTAAAATTGAACATACCATAGAGACCTTATGTTAAGTCCATCAATTTGAGTGTTTATTGATCGTTGATTGACCACCGGAGTTGCCCATAATCTATTTGAAAGTTCAATATTAGAGCACAATTATTTTCTTAATTTACAATTAGATCGATGACTGATCATCATGAAATCGAATTCTATATTATTATAGTACATATTAAGAGTTCTCCAATAATATGTCGTTCATCTCCATCCGTCGAGCGGTGTGACGGAAATTTGCATTTTAATTTATTATAAGTATACACTTAAAAAAATTAGTGAACTATAGCCCTTTTTACTAAAAAAATTTAAAGATTAGACTACTTTGCAAAAACAAAATTCAAGGTCAATTTTGTAAAAAATTAAAGGTCATGCTATTTTCGAAAATTTTAGAGGTTATTTCAAAAGTCAAGATATTTTTGTCAAAAATTAAAGATCAGACCAAAAAAAAAATCAAAATTACATCAGGACATTTTTGCAAAGTAAATGTCATGCAATTTTTGCAAATTAGACCAAGACCATAAACTATAATTTACCCATAAAATAAGGTACATATGTCCCCAACAAACTTCAAAATTAATTATTGACATGTACAATATTAATTTGTACAAATGAGGAAGCAAATTAAGGTGTAAAATATCTTAATCAACCATTCAATTAACACTACCATAATATGGTGGAATATTGTCTTCATTTCCTGCAATTTTGGGATGTCCTCTTTTTTGTTTGCCTAAGAATGACCCGACTTCAAAGAATAATTCAATTGATCACAAATTTACTAATTAAATGTAAAATTGAACATACCATAGAGACCTTATGTTAAGTCCATCAATTTGAGTGTTTATTGATCGTTGATTGACCACCGGAGTTGCCCATAATCTATTTTGAAAGTTCAATATTAGAGCACAATTATTTTCTTAATTTACAATTAGATCGATGACTGATCATCATGAAATCGAATTCTATATTATTATAGTACATATTAAGAATGACCCGACTTCAAAGAATAATTCAATTGATCACAAATTTACTAATTAAATGTAAAATTGAACATACCATAGAGACCTTATGTTAAGTCCATCAATTTGAGTGTTTATTGATCGTTGATTGACCACCGGAGTTGCCCATAATCTATTTTGAAAGTTCAATATTAGAGCACAATTATTTTCTTAATTTACAATTAGATCGATGACTGATCATCATGAAATCGAATTCTATATTATTATAGTACATATTAAGAGTTCTCCAATAATATGTCGTTCATCTCCATCCGTCGAGCGGTGTGACGGAAATTTGCATTTTAATTTATTATAAGTATACACTTAAAAAAATTAGTGAACTATAGCCCTTTTTACTAAAAAAATTTAAAGATTAGACTACTTTGCAAAAACAAAATTCAAGGTCAATTTTGTAAAAAAATTAAAGGTCATGCTATTTTCGAAAATTTTAGAGGTTATTTCAAAAGTCAAGATATTTTTGTCAAAAATTAAAGATCAGACCAAAAAAAAAAATCAAAATTACATCAGGACATTTTTGCAAAGTAAATGTCATGCAATTTTTGCAAATTAGACCAAGACCATAAACTATAATTTACCCATAAAATAAGGTACATATGTCCCCAACAAACTTCAAAATTAATTATTGACATGTACAATATTAATTTGTACAAATGAGGAAGCAAATTAAGGTGTAAAATATCTTAATCAACCATTCAATTAACACTACCATAATATGGTGGAATATTGTCTTCATTTCCTGCAATTTTGGGATGTCCTCTTTTTTGTTTGCCTAAGAAATATAGCAACCTTCTATTACATCTTCATGTGTGACATGCATCTCCTATTGCATCGTCATGTACGACCGTTGCATATTATAAACAAAAAAAGTTAGAAATAGACTAAAACATGTCAGTGAATTCAAACACGTTATTACCTAATTAAAATAGTCTAATTAGAACATGCATTATTCTAGCTATATTAATTATTAGTCTCGTATCAATGTATCACCCGCCTACACCAATTCAAAAATCAAAAAAAAAATCTACAAATAACAGCAATTAACAACATTCCTAATAAAATAATATTTCTACCAATTAATTAATTAATGTCATGTTTTGAATTGAAATAATATCCAATTAAGGATTTAAAAAAACATGAAATCAAACCCCGCCAAATTTCAACAGTGGCCAAATTAATTAATCCTCTCCATAAATACCCTAATTAGTTTCTAGTCTTTGAAATCAAACCAAAACAAAATACAGCAGCATGAGTTCATCACCATCGGCCCCACAGAGAAAGAGCAAAGGTCGTCAGAAGGTGAAGATGGCGAAGATGGAGAACAACAGCAACTTGCAGGTCACCTTCTCCAAACGCCGCGCCGGCCTCTTCAAGAAGGCCAGCGAGCTCTGCACTCTCTGCGGCGCCGATGCCGCCATCGTCGTCTTCTCCCCTGCCAACAAGGCCTACTGCTTCGGCCACCCCAGCGTCAAGGTCGTCGTCGACCGCCTCGCCGCCGGGATGGACCCTCCGCCGGCCGACCCCCGGAGCCACCTCATCATCGAGGCCCACCGCAACTCCAACATCCGCGAGCTCAACGTCGAGCTCACGCGTCTCGAGAGCCTGCTTCAGGCCGAGAGGAGGCGGGCCGGGGAGATCGAGGCGGTGAGGAAGGCCGGCCGGCAGCAGCGGTGGCTCCCGACGTCGTTCGATGATCTGGGCCTCGACGAGCTCGCCGCGTTGAAGGAGGCGGTGGTCGGATTCAAGAAGGATTTCGAGGAGGAGGTGCAGAAACAGATGTTTAGGGTTAGGGTTGCTGCTGATAATTTGGATCGAATCAACAACAATAATAACCCTAGTGGTTTTTCACTTTCACATGGTGTTGATTTCCCAAGATTATCTTTAGGGTTTGGTGATCTTTCATCTTATAATTATAATTTGAGTGGAGATTATTCAACCACGAATAATAGTGGTGGTGGCGGTGGTGGTGGTTATTATGGGTGGAGTGATGGTGTGTTAAATGTAGGTGGTGGGAGTAATGGGGCTCCTTCTTCCTCTATGGTTCCTCATCATCCTCACACTAGTAGTGGTGATCTTGGTACCGGCTTGTTCCAAATGTTCTAGAGTTAAAATTTTCTTTTTTCTTCTATTTTTGGGTCTAGTTAATTACTCATGTTTTATGATTCATTTGATTTGGATGTTCTTATACTACTTTCATTTTAATTAGTAGTTCTTCAACAAAGTTTGTTTCTTTTACAAAATGTCGATCTGATCATTTATCTCAATTTTAATGTCTTAACTGTATCCGAAATTACTTATTGAATTATATGTACATATAATTTTTGTTACAAAAGTAAAATAATTATGATTTAATGTATTATAATTAATATTTATAACTCTTGTTCTAACTAATAAAACAAAAGTTAAGAGAAATGACATGCTAGCTAGTCACCCAGTAAGCACCACTTGCATTTTCACCATTTATTGTGATTTTTTCTCTTTTTTCATTGATCTTTATTCTTGTACATCAAAAACTTATGAATAACATCATTGCGTTCACAAATTACATAAAAATCAAACCCCGATTTATTTTGTTCTTTTTTTAAAAAAATTGAAATTCAAGAGAAAATCAAGGTTTGATTTATATCTACTTTGTGACTGTTATGATGTTATTAATAGCTTCAAAGTACAAGAATAAAGATTAATAAAAAAAACAAGAAAAAATCATGATAAAATGATAGAAATGTAAGTGGTACCTACAAAAGGTGCCCACGAGAGATAACTAGCATATTATTCCTTCAATTAATTATATTCCAAAATATAATTAAAAATGTGGTATTATAGTCATCTACCCAACCTCCCTTAAAAAATATAAAATCTACCCACCCCTTTAATTTTATACCTCAAATACCCAATCTTCTAACATAGGACTAAATTAGCCCTCAAATATATTTCCCTAGATTTTGCCCAATTTCAAAAATTAAATGGGGGCACGGGTTTCTCTCTCTCTCCCTTTTCTTCTTCTTCGTCTTCATTCTCCATCTCTCTCTCTCAACACCATCACCGCTGGCACTCCCAACCCCCGATTGCCATTCCCGACTTCTTCAAGCCAGAGATTCTTTTGCCTGGAACAAGATGCTGACCTCCTCACCTACTCCGAGCAATGGCCACATCAATTCGACTTGCGGCGGCATCGATTTCTTCGTGCACACCAAGTTGTGCTCGTACAGATACTATAGGGGTTCCTCGTCGGCGCAGCTGCTGTGGAGCTGCTCCGAGACCTGGTATATGGTCTCATTGTCGGCGGATTCGGGGAGGGGGCTGAGCTGCTGCGGCTCGGCGGTGGATAGGGTTAGCTGGTGGGGGGCGGCATGGATGATAACGGTGAGTGCGAAGGAGAGCATGAATTATGTTTCATTTTTAAGATTTCAATTTTTAGATATTGAATTTTGGAGTGGAAATAATTTATATATAGATTTGATAGAATTTTAGCTGTTTGTTTTTATGAATTTTAGCCATGAAGGTAGTTGTTTGTTTCTGTGAATTTTCGTCTCTGGTTTTGATTTGATCTGGTTGGTATTATGTAAGATCGTACCGTTACAGTCTGCAGGGTACGCGTGTTATTATTTCGTACATATGCAATGGTTTCTAGTACGAACTGTTTTCAGTTTTTCCTGATGTACATCTCTTTATTACATTTATGAATGTATGTAGTGTTGAGAATTCAATTTGGGTGTCTGATAAAGTGGGATTTTTTTGGTGTTTGGGATTTCGATTGATGTATGCTAAAAGGAATGAATAAGTGGTTTTGCTCTTGTTCTCCCATATCTTGATTTCTTCTTGCTCTTGAACTATATTGACCTTCTTGTTCTCTCTAGAGTGGATTTAATGCTATTGTTGTTCCTGAATTCGTACTATATTTTTGATAATCGGTACGAATTGAACAATATTCGTACCGATAATCATAAGTAATAGGTACGATTTGAACAATATTCGTACCGATAGAAATATAAAAATTTCTTCTTGTCGAGATATGTGAAGGGTTTTGCTGCTATATGTTCATTTTCCAGTTTCTCTTTAACTACCTTTGTGTATTTTTGAGATTCTTGTTGTCTCTAAAGTGAATTTAATGCTATTGTTATTCCTAAATTCAGACTACACTATAGATAATCGGTACGAATTAAACGATATTCGTACCGATATTCATAGGTAATCAGTACGATGTGAATAATATTCGTATCGATAATCATAGGTAATCGGTACGAATTGAACAATATTCGTACCGTTATAAATATAGAAATTTCTCGTTGTTGAGATATGTGAAGGGTTTTGCTGCTATACGTTCACTACAAAAAAAGCGCGTTTTAACGACCGAATTTACGACCGATCTCAATCGGTCGTCAGTTACCGACCGATTAGCAACTAAATAACGACAAATTTTGTTTCGAGCCTTCAACGACCGAATACCGACCGATCTGCCGACCGACTTTGGCGGGAACAATACGCGCCAATAGTCCCTACCAATTCACGACCGAATTTCGGTCGGCAAACTTAACAACCGATTTATTCGGTTGTTAATAAATAAAATTTTATTTTGTTTTAATTTTTTATTTTACCAACCGAAACTAATCGGTTGGTAACATTAATAATTGCCTTTTATTTTACTTATGTTTTTTGTTGAAAATTAAGTCCACTTTGAAGAAGCCCTAACTTCACATTTCAGAAAAAAAAAAAAAAAAAAAAAAAAAAAAAAAAAAAACTTCACCCTTTCGAGCAAGACGACCACCATCGCCGCCGTGAGAAGCTCAAGGTTCTGCCGCCGCCGCCGCAATAGATTGGGGTAAATCTATCGTGCTCTTTCCCTCTCTCTGTATCTCTCTGCTCTTATATATTTTGTTTCGGCATTCAAGTAATGCGTGTGTGACTGCCTCCTCTAGCTTATTCGTCGCACTCGCCATTCACTCCACCATCTCCGGCAGAACCATCTGAAATTTTCTATACCCATACATCCGGGTGAGTTTTCTTTTTCCTCGTACATACTGAATTTGAAATGGTTTTTGTATAATGCATCAATGTTTCTGCGAGAGAGATTAGGTAGAAATCAGAAAGTATCCTCGTAGGATCTAATGGAGGCATACGAATTCCATATTCAATACAACTGTACTTTACTGAATACTCAGAATACTTTACTGACTTGGCACTTTGAGCACTTGTTTCATCTGCTTTGATATCTAGTTCTGTATTTAGATAAATGAAAATGGATGAAGAAGGCATTCTTGATACACTCAACCACTGAAACTTTAAAAAAAAATCACTAATTATTTTCACCTATAATGATGTATATTGTGAATTATGGCTCCATCAAAGTATAGCTAATCTCATCATCCAAACTTCTTTTCAGCAACACAGAAGCCCCTACAACTTTAATTACACACATAAGACTAGAGTTTTAGATGTAAACCTAGAGTTTGATGGGAAAAAAAAAAAACTAGAGTTCGATGCAGCCCAAGTTTTTTAGATACTGCATTTTGCTTGGGCAACATAGTTTTTTCTAAATTAGCAATAAGATACATGAAGATCGAAATTTATACAGAAAAGAAAAAAAAATTCACAAGTTTTTCTCTCTTCCCTTCTTCAGTCCTTAGCATATAGCAGTAGGAACACTTGTTGTTTATATGGCCAAAGTTTTTCTTGAATTGATCTTGATTGGATTGTCGACTGCAGTTTAATTGAAATATACTAACACAAACATACCTCTTAATTATTTTGGAGCAGCATGCATGTATGGAGCAGCTAGAGGGAAATCTGTTCTAGTAATAGTGACAGAGATATTCAAGGAGAAAGTAAAAGGTATGCATATACATAATTACAATTATTAATATAGGGTGATTCAATAGTGAGCACAGGAGAAATCGAATGCTAGTTCTTGTAGCTGTATAATAAATGACTAAAAATGAAGGAGAAAAATATACATATAATTTAGTTGCATAATCATGTCATTAAATTCCAACCATTTTTAAGATTTGTCATTTTGGATTACTTGTACATGATGAATGCACAATAACTACAAAACATGTAACAAAATTAAATAAATTGAATCTGTTAGATGATGTCCATTGGTAATGCTGCTTAAGTAGTTTAAGGGAATGTCAAAAAATTTATTAAAAAGGCATTATTTTTCTGTAAAATGCAATCACTTGGTCACGTTTTATTGAACAAGTTATACTTGCTGAATGTGTAATAAGAAAATGAAACTTAAATATTTTCAAGAGAATGAAACAATATGGCAAACATTTAGACTACTAATTCCTTTTCCTTTTAAAATTTGTTAGTTGTTATTATCTATTAAGATTCTAAGAAAATTTAAGAATATAAGAGTTCTACAACTACTGCGAAGACATTATTAGGAAAATTAAAGTTGTTGTGATAACCTTATATAATTTAAGACTACAAGGTTTCCATTTATTACATTGAAGTTGATATTTAATTCTGAAGACCTTATTAGGAAAATGTCTCAAACTCGGGAATGGATGTATCAGCGTTATGAGAATGGTTCGTTGACAACCAAGTTTTTAAGAGGACTCGAATCTTTTATTGCATTTGCTTCTAGTAAACCGACATTCTTGGATGGGGAAAAAATTAAGTGTACATGCAAGAAATGTAAGAACATACCATATCAACCACCATATACTGTGAGACTTCACATTGCAAAGAATGGGTTTGTTCCAAACTACTACATTTGGAAATACCAAGGAGAATTAGGAGAATCGTCGGATGATCAGAGGAATTTGGGAGGTGAGGGCGATTTCGATACATACCATACTATGGTAATGGATGTTGTTGCTTCACACCAACATAGTATGGAAGAAATTGAAGAGGAGCCAAATCCGGAAGCTAAGAAATTTTTCGACATGTTGAAGGCTGCAGAGAAAGAGTTATGGCCTGGTTGTAAAAAACACTCAGAGTTGTCATTTGTTGCACGACTTATGACATTGAAATCTGAGCACAAATTCTCTATAAAGTGCTTTGATCAAATTCTGGAACTTATGAAGGAGATAGTTCCTGAAGAAAATTGTGTGCCTGATAACTTCTACATTACAAAGAAACTGCTGCGTGGCATGGGGTTACCTGTTGAGAAGATTGATGCATGCCCCAATAGTTGTATGATCTACTGGAGAGAAGATAGTTCACTTGACCATTGTAAGATTTGTGGACATTCGCGTTTCAAGAATGTTAGTCGAGCTTCTAGGAGTCGTGGAAAAATTAAGGTTGCATTAAAAACACGAGTTGCATTCAAGAAGATGTATTATTTCCCGCTAACTCCTCGACTACAGCGTTTGTATGCATCTACAACTACGTCGGAGGATATGCGCTGGCATGCATCATCAGTCGAAGATGGAGTTCTCCGTCATGCTGCAGATTCACCGGCATGGAAACACTTGGATGAAAGTTATCCTGATTTCGCCTCAAAAATTAGAAACATACGGTTAGGTCTTTCGACAGATGGTTTTCAGCCATTTGGCCAATCGGGCCAACAATATTCTTCCTGGCCTGTTATATTAACACCATACAATCTTCCACCTTGGATGTGTATGAAGGACCAACATATGTTTCTCACAGTTTTGGTACCCGGACCACACAACCCGAAGGATAAACTTGATGTTTATTTACAGCCTCTCATATCAGAGTTGAAGCATCTATGGGAAGTTGGAGTGCAGACATATGATGTGTCCCTAAAACAAAATTTCCAATTGCGAGCAGCTTTGCTTTGGACGATCAGTGACTTTCCAGCGTACTCTATGTTGTCGGGATGGAGTACTTCAGGAAAATATGCATGTCCACATTGTATGGAAGACTCTGATGCATTTACCTTACCATGTAGTGGCAAACAATCTTGGTTTGATAACCATCGCAAGTTTCTTCCTATGGATAATGCATTTCGTCGAAATAAAAGGGCTTTCACAAAGAATAAGGAAATTCATAAGCCACCACCCGAAATGAAATCTGGAGAAGACATTTTGAGAGAAATTGAGCTATTGGAGTTGAAGAAAGTAACTGAGATGGATGATGAAGCATCAAGTAGCAGACCCTCCAAACGCCCTGCACGTGCCTGATTAACACGTATTTTATGTGCATGTTGAGTGTATTTGCATGTATTTGAGTCTCGGTTTATGTGCTTAAAGGTAAGAAATGCTAGGGTTTCTCAACTCTTAGCATACTTTAGACTTTTCTCGTTTTTCTCGATTTTCGATCTATTATTGTGGGATTTTTAAAAGAGCTTTCAAGTGATTAAGGATTGAGGGCCGGAAACGAGGGAGAATCGAGCTCAATTAGAGTGAAACTCATGTTCTTAAATGTGGAATTTCAAGTTGTATAGTTAGGGTTTCACTCATTTGATTTCATTTGTGTTTTCCTCGTTCTCTCGAGTCTCTTTTGGCTTTTTGTAGGAACAATGGAGAACTCTTTTGGCTAATTTGATCATTCTATGTCGAAGAGGAGTTCATTAGGAGTCCGTAGCAAAAAACGGTTCGCAAATCGAAGTTCGGATGAGGGAGAACGAGCCGAAACAAAATTGTTGCGCAGCGGAAGCAACATGGGCGCGACCCGGCGCGCGACTGCTTCAGGGGCTACCTCCGGTCGCGCGCCAATGAAGGAAATTTGGCTTTGGGCGCGCGACCTCTGGGAGCGGGCGCGCCGCCCAACTTATTTCCTCCGAAAATTTGATTTTCTCCCCTTTTCTATGTTTTTCTAATTATGTTTTGACCCCCACTCAATGTAATGATATAAATAGGATATTATACTTCATTGGTAGAGGCTTTTGTCTATTTTTTCCCCCAAGAACCCTAAAATATTTTCTCTCTTTTCCTTTTTAGTATTTTGAAAATTGTTGAAGCTACATTGGTTGGATTTGCAATTGAAGACCATTTTCTTATTCTATTTTCAATTCTCTTTCTTTTAAGCATGATTTCATTTATTTTCTATGGTTTATTTCCTTTAATTATGTCTAGCTAATTTCCTTTTGGTTCCAATATATGAAGATATGATCTAGAAAACTAGGTTTTTGGATTTTGTTATTGGATTTACCTTCTAATTCATATGTCTTGTGATTTGGGACTTGGTTTTATTGCATGAGTGATTGGCCATCATAGAGTGCATACAAGGTGTTTGGTTAAATGCTTAGTAGGCTTTAGTTCATAACACTTGGCATCAAATCACAACATATTGGTAATACTTGCTAGTAGGAGATTCTCGATAATTAATTGAGCTATTTGGAGTTAATTTATGCATCTTGAGACCTAGCGGAGATAGATGTCATAGGTTAATCCACTAATATTGATTGCTTCGAGAGAAGAATTGATGTTTGCTATATATAGAACTCCCATATGAATTAGATTAAAATGGTTAATCCATGCAAATCCGTAAACCTAGGTTTTTAGTGATTATTGGATTATATTTGGAACCATATTTCTCTTATTGATTTTATATCATTTGCTACTTGTTATTTGTTTAGTTAAGTCTTAAGTTTATTAATTACTTTTCATTTGTCATTAATCAATCAAAAACACAAAAACATGACATATTGTAGCTTGGATAGTAGTTAAATAGCTAGATTGCTAGTTGAAATTCTCACGCCATAGCATTCCTTGTGGTTCGACTCGATTACTATTCGATTATTATTGCATCTCCCTTACACCTAAAGTGAGGGCGGATCAATTTTTGGCGCCGTTGCCGGGGAATGCATAGTTTGAGTTTCAATAGTTGATTTAGTTATTGAATTACTAATTTAAGCATTATTTTTCTTTTGGTGGTGTTTATAGGTGTATGCTCACAAGGTCAAAGAAGGGCACACCTCTACCTTTGAATTTGGAAGTTGAAAAGCAACATAAGAGGGATAATCGAGCTAAGAGGCAAGTAATGAGAGCTAATCATCAAGCTATGGAGAATCTTATGAAAGAGATGGAAGAATTTAGAGCTTGGAAAGAAGAGCAAGAAAGGAGAGCTAATGAGGCACAACAACCTCCACTCAACCAAATGTTCGAGCCTCCTACTCAACAATTTCAAGGAGGTGAATGGGGAACGATAAATGCTAACAACTTTGAGTTGAAATCCGGGCTTATTCAAATGATAAAGAGTGAGCAATTTGGGGGATCACCTATGGAAGACCCAAACACTCACCTTAGCACATTCTTAGATATGTGTGACACCGTGAAGCTCAATGGTGTCTCCAATGATGCAATTAGGATGAGGATGTTTGGTTTTTCATTGAGAGATCGAGCCAAAGATTGGTATAAGAGTTTGAATAAGGTGGATATTCACACATGGGATGAGCTATGCAAGGCGTTTCTCAACAAATACTTTCCTCCTTCCAAGGCGCAAAAGCTTATATCCGAAATATCGCACTTCTCCCAACAAGGCGATGAATCATTGTTTGAAGCTTGGGAGCGGTATAGGGAGCTCTTGAGGAAGTGTCCCCAACATGGATTTAATGAGGGTCAACAAATCACTAATTTTTATAGTGGTTTGACACCTCACACAAGGAGCATAGTGGATGCGACTTCCGGAGGATGTTTGGTGAACCGGAATGCAAGGGAAGCTTTGAGGATAATTGAGGAAATGGCGGCAAATAGCTACCAATGGCCTATGGAAAGGTCTCATCCGAGGAAAGTTTCTTCTATTGTTGATGAGAAATATGAAGTCATGGCAAAGGAATTGGCCACTATGAAGAAGAAGTATGATGAAGCACAAGCTCAACTTAAAGTTGTTCACTCTCAAGAGATGTTGGAATCCGAGGTGATCAAGGATGCAAATTTTGTGAATCAAAGGAGTTATGGGAACTATAGGCAAGGGTTCCAAGGAAACACTCAAGGGAACTATCAAGGAAGCCATTCTTATGGAACTCAAGGAGGGAACTTAGCCTATCATCCCAACAATCGTCCTCATCCCAATTTATCCTATGGAAATCCGAATAATGCTCAAAATCCACCTCCGGGATTCTCTACTTCTCAAGGGAATGTTGAAGAGCAAAGGAAAACACCTTCTTCTATGGAGCAATTGCTTCAACAACTTGTTGCAAATCAAGGACAAATGGCTACTCAACAAAATAACATGGCCAACCAACAAACTCAAATGGCGAATCAACAAAGCACTTTCATCCAACAAACCGGACAAAAGGTGACTACCTTGGAGAATAATATAACTTCATTGTCTAAACAAGTGAAGATGTTGGAAGGGCAACTAAGTCAAATGGCAAATCATGCTACCACTCAACATACTCCGGGCAAGTTTCCAAGTAACACGGAAGTGAACCCTAAAGGATGCAATGCTATCACGTTGAGAAGTGGGAAAGGGTATGAGAACCATGTTGCATCCGGAAGTGGGAAGGAAGAAGTTTTTGTTGAAGAAATTCCTTATGAAGAAGAAGCCTCAAAATATGAAGAGAAATCATCAAAAGAGGTTCAAGCTTCATGCGCCAAGGATGGAAGTTCAAGGAAAGCCACTCTTCAAGAAAGATTTCAAGAGGAGGATTTGGTAGAAGTACCTATTCCTACCAAAGATGTGATTACTAAAGCTCCTTTCCCTCATCATTTGGCCAAGGCAAAAGTGGATGAGAAGATGAAGAGATTTTTAGAGATTTTCAACAAGGTACATTTAAACATCCCTTTACTTGATGCATTGAGGGATATGCCTAGTTA
Source organism: Mentha longifolia (assembly GCA_001642375.2). Classification (NCBI taxonomy): domain Eukaryota; kingdom Viridiplantae; phylum Streptophyta; class Magnoliopsida; order Lamiales; family Lamiaceae; genus Mentha; species Mentha longifolia. Next base: position 23,258,532 of record CM038120.1, on the reverse strand, counting down.
TGCTAAGTTCTTAAAAGAGGCCGTTGCCAACAAAAGGAAGTTTGGTCAATTTGAGACTATACACTTGTCGGAGGAATGTAGTGCAATCTTGCAAAAGAAGGATATGCCTTCAAAGCAAAAGGATCCTGGAAGTTTCACAATAGCTTGTTTGATTGGAGGTTCCAAATTTGGAAATGTTTTGTGTGATTTGGGAGCAAGTATAAACCTCATGCCTCTATCCATTTTCAAAAGATTGGAAATAGGTAATATCAAACCTATAGCCATTGCTCTCCAAATGGCGGATCGATCTATCACTTATGCAAATGGTGTAGTAGAAGATGTCCTTGTGAGAGTAGAAAATTTCATATTCCCGGTCGACTTTGTAGTTCTCGATATGCCAGAGGACAAGAACATGCCTCTCATTCTAGGTCGACCATTTCTTGCAACGGGAAGGGCACTTATTGATGTACAAGAAGGCAACCTCACTTTTAGAGTCAATGATGAATCCCTCACCCTTTCTATATTTGATGCTATGAAGAAGGTCGATGATTCTCGTGTTGAAGAATGCAAGATGATCGTTACCTTGCCTACATCTATGGCTAAGGATCCGGTGGAACATGTCATCTCCAATTCTATCTATACCTATTCCGATTTGGAGGATGCTTGTGATGATCTTCTTGAATCACTTGCAAGGATGGATGCTAACCAAGGCTCTCCAACGGATGAAGTGAAGTACCTTGATATCAACAAACCGGGGGAAGTGGGAAGTTCAACTCAAGAGGAATCGTCTCCAAACACTTCTCATCCAAACCATGAGTTGAAACCTCTTCCGGATCACTTAAGGTATGCCTTCCTTGGTGATAAAGACTCCTTTCCGGTTATCATATCACAACATCTTTCTACATCCGAAGTTGATAAATTGTTGAGGGTGCTTAGAAGGTATAAGAATGTGATTGGTTGGACCATTGGTGATATTAAGGGAATTTGCCCATCGGTTTGTATGCATAGAATATTGATGGAGGATGGTTTTCGTCCTAAAGTTCAACCTCAAAGGAGGTTGAACCCCGTATTGCAAGAAGTGGTTCGGAAAGAGGTATTGAAGTTGTTAGATGCGGGGATGATATATGCAATTTCCGACAGTGAATGGGTTAGCCCAACACAAGTGGTCCCAAAGAAGGGTGGAATGACCGTGATCACCAATGAGAAGAATGAGATGATTGCTACAAGATTAGCCACCGGATGGCGTGTTTGCATTGACTATAGGGCATTAAATTCGGCTACAAGGAAGGATCATTTTCCCCTTCCGTTTATCGACCAAATGTTGGATCGATTGGCCGGGTACGAGTACTATTGCTTCCTTGATGGGTATTCGGGATATAATCAAATCATGATAGCCCCCGAAGACCAACACAAGACAGCGTTTACTTGTCCTTATGGTGTATTTGCATTTCGGAGGATGCCTTTTGGTTTGTGCAACGCCCCGGCTACATTTCAAAGGTGCATGATGTCTATCTTTGATGGTCTTATTGAAAATATAATGGAAGTGTTTATGGATGACTTTTCGGTGTTTGGCTCGAGTTTTGATGCATGCCTAGATAACCTCTCCATTGTGTTAAAAAGATGTGAAGAGAAGTCTTTAGTACTTAATTGGGAGAAATGTCACTTCATGGTCAAGGATGGAATTGTACTTGGTCATAAGGTTTCTTGTGATGGATTGGAAGTTGATAGAGCCAAGATCGTTGCAATTGAGAAGCTTCCTCCACCAACCAATGTGAAATCTATTCGGAGTTTTCTTGGTCATGCCGGGTTTTATCGAAGATTCATAAGGGATTTCTCGAAGATCACAAAACCTCTATGTTCTCTTTTGGAGAAGGATGCTAAGTTTGAGTTTGATGACAAGTGTTTGAAGGCATTTGAGACTCTAAAGAAGGCTTTGATATCAACTCTCGTCTTGATTTCTCCATGTTGGAGTGACCCCTTCATATTGATGTGTGATGCTAGTGATTGGGCGTTGGGAGTTGTGTTGGGTCAAATCCGGGACAAGGTATTTCGAGTTATCCATTATGCTAGTAAGACCTTGGATTCGGCTCAAAGAAACTACACAACTACGGAACGGGAATTCTTGGCTATTGTCTTTGCATTTGACAAGTTTCGAGCATATCTTGTTGGAAACAAAACCGTGGTGTATTCGGATCACACGGCAATTCGTCAACTCATGGCCAAGAAGGATGCTAAACCTCGCCTTATTCGTTGGATTCTTCTCCTACAAGAGTTTGATGTGGAGATTCGAGATCGAAGAGGTTGTGAAAATGTTATAGCGGATCATCTATCTCGTCTTGAAGATCCAATTGAAGGTGAAGATGGCAAGTTGGAAATTGGTGAGTGTTTTCCCGATGAACAACTCTTATGCTTAACAATCTTTGTTTTGAAAGTTCATGATTGTTGGTTTGCCGATTATGCAAATTACTTGGTTCTTCATGAGTTACCTCCAAATCTCACTTCGGATTATGCTAAGAAGAAGTTTCTCCATGAAGTGAATTTCTATTATTGGAGTGATCCTCATTTGTGGAGAAGATGTGCCGATGGTGTGATTCGGAGATGTGTTATGGAGGTTGATTGGCAAAAGATCATCAAGGAATGTCACAATGGACCAAGTGGTGGGCATTTTGGAGCCAATAGAACGGCCATGAAGGTTTTTCAAAGTGGCTTTTATTGGCCTTCGATATTTAGAGATTGTCAAGCTTATGTCAAGACATGTGATCGTTGTCAAAGGATAGGAAACATTTCAAAGAGAGATGAGATGCCCCAAAATGTGATGATTGAGGTAGAGTTATTTGATGTGTGGGGAATCGACTTTATGGGCCCCTTTCCAACTTCGTGTGGATTCTCCTATATTCTTCTTGCCATTGAGTATGTGTCTAGATGGGTCGAGGCCATTCCAACTTCGACAAATGATGCAAAAGTGGTGATCAAGTTTCTCAAAAAGAACATATTGACTCGGTTTGGCACTCCGAGAGCGTTGCTTAGCGATGGGGGGTCTCATTTCAACAACAAGTGGTTGGGAAGTGTGCTTGCCAAGTATGGAGTGAAGCACAAGATCACTTCACCTTATCATCCCCAAGCTAATGGTCAAGCCGAGCTTGCAAACCGGGAAATAAAACAAATCTTGGAGAAGACGGTGACCACTCGGAAGGATTGGGCTAACAAACTCGATGATGCGTTATGGGCTTATAGGACGGCGTACAAGACTCCCATTGGTATGTCTCCTTTTCAACTCATATTTGGGAAGTCTTGTCATTTACCTTTGGAAATCGAGCATCAAGCATATTGGGCTACTCGAGCAATTAATTTTGATTTCAAAGGAGCCGGATATAATCGCATTGATCATCTTGTTGAGTTGGAAGAATGGAGAAACGAGGCTTATGAGAATTCTCGAATCTATAAGGAAAGGGCAAAGAGATTCCATGATATGGGCATTCGGAAGAAGGAACTTGGTCCGGGAGATGAGGTGTTGCTCTTTAATTCTAAACTTCGACTTTTTCCGGGAAAACTTAAGTCCCGATGGACCGGGCCTTATGTGATCTACAAAGCTAACAAGAATGGCACTTTTGAGCTCTTAAAGGAAGATGGTTTCAAGTTCCTTGTCAATGGCCATCGTCTCAAACCCTACTTCAAGTCGGAAAAAACTCGTGAGGAGTCGGTTTTCTATCTCAATGACCCTTGAAGAAAATGAGGTAATGTCGAGCTAATGACGTTAAACAAAGCGCTTGTTGAGAGGCACCTCAACACGTATCCTTTTCTTTTTCGTTTTTGTGAGTTTTTATTTCATTTTTCGATTTTTGAGTTTTTTGCAATTTTTGTTCCAATTTTTAGAAAAAACCATAAAAAAATAGAAAATGTTGAAAATGAAAGGATGGAAAAACAAGCAAACTCGATAATGGAGTTATTGGAGAGTTTTCGGATGCACCAAGGCAATCAAGGGGTGACATGGCCCCTACTTCCTCCACCATAGCTTGGACCTTTGTGAGTATAATTTAAATTTCTTATATATCTTTCCCGCCAAACATATTTTAGAAATTATTTTCTAAAATAAGTTTGGGGGAGGGGGGTAGGATATGAAATTTAAATTATTTTTACATTTTATGTCTTTTCCATTCCTTTACTAGTTCTTTTCTTATTTGCTTTACTTGGTTGGTAGTTTCATGACTTGGTGTATTGTTGGGTTAATCTTGTATGCTTGGTGGATTGATTGATTGAGAAGTTGTTGATTTGAGAATGTAGAAATATGGTTGGTTTTAGAGTGAAAAGTGTTGCTTGGAGAATAGTTGATGAAAGTTCTTCTTTGTTTTGATTAGTTTTTGGATTGTGAGCTTGAATGTGAAAATCTTTCAAAATTAAAGAGTTTTTGAATTGGAAAAAAGTTGAATGAATGCTTGCATGCTTGAGTGTGAAAGAACGTGTTTAATTGCTCAAGTGCATTTGGGTGAGATGCCAATGATTGATGCTAAAATGGTGACATTTTTGAAATTTCTCAAGTTTGAGTCAAGCATGATTAGGGTTATTTCACTTGAATAGCTTGGGAGGATTGATCTTAGGCACTTAGGCTCTAGACAAAAAGCTTGAGAGGATTTTGAGCCTAGAACTATGCATTTTACATAGTGAACATCCTTTCTTGAGAGCTTGATCTTGCATTGCATATTCTTTACTAGAACTTGCCTTGATACTCTTGTTAGAAGTACTACATGTTTGCATGATTAGGAGATGATTTTAGGCCATCATTGCATAGCCTATTTTCCCTAAACACTAACCTATCTTTCATTACCATTGTCGTCCCATTTTGAGCCTTGAATAGAGCCTTTTCTTCTTGAACCGGATGATAGGGGGTGAAGGATGGTTAAGGGAATCTTGGAGAAAGTTGAAAATTCATGAAAATGATGAGTGATAGTGAAGGGTCTAGAGATTGATTTGAAATGAAAGGACACTCTTATAAGCTCAAAGTTAGAATAGAAAAGAATAAGAACGAAGTTCTTATTAAAAAAAAAAAAAAAAGTAAGAACAAAGTTCTTACAAGAAAAAGAGAAGAATGAGAGCATAAAGGAGTGTTTCTTTAGATATTTGGTAGAAGCTTGGGTTCATTTGATAAAAAAGGGTTGGACAAGGTGTAAGATGAAGAAATTCATACTGAGAAAGGTGAAGAAAGGGGGTAAGGGTACTTGAATGAAAATTGAAGTCACTTAACCTAAAATTCCCTACCTTAACCAATGTCCCTACATTACAAGCTTAATAAAGACCTTTTTTATCCTAATTTGTGCATGCATTGTAGTATTAGGAACTTGAGTTGATAGGCAAGCTTATGGTTAAAGATGTGTATTGCATGATTTCGATGAGTGTTTACCATTTCCACATATTGAGGGATCGAGTGATACACATGTTCCTTGAGAGGTCTAGAGTTTAAGATGCTTAAGTGATTGAATTCTAAGTTAGGATAGTGGTTGATCTTATGAATGTTTGGTTTGACTTGAGAATTTCTTTGAATAAAAATTGTGTTTGAGGTGATATGAGGCATCGAGGAACTCAAAATGCACACTCCATACGTGTTAAGTGTTTTGATTGTTCGTTTCATTGTTCGAGACGAACAATGACTTAAGTTTGGGGGAGTGATTAACACGTATTTTATGTGCATGTTGAGTGTATTTGCATGTATTTGAGTCTCGGTTTATGTGCTTAAAGGTAAGAAATGCTAGGGTTTCTCAACTCTTAGCATACTTTAGACTTTTCTCGTTTTTCTCGATTTTCGATCTATTATTGTGGGATTTTTAAAAGAGCTTTCAAGTGATTAAGGATTGAGGGCCGGAAACGAGGGAGAATCGAGCTCAATTAGAGTGAAACTCATGTTCTTAAATGTGGAATTTCAAGTTGTATAGTTAGGGTTTCACTCATTTGATTTCATTTGTGTTTTCCTCGTTCTCTCGAGTCTCTTTTGGCTTTTTGTAGGAACAATGGAGAACTCTTTTGGCTAATTTGATCATTCTATGTCGAAGAGGAGTTCATTAGGAGTCCGTAGCAAAAAACAGTTCGCAAATCGAAGTTCGGATGAGGGAGAACGAGCCGAAACAAAATTGTTGCGCAGCGGAAGCAACATGGGCGCGACCCGGCGCGCGACTGCTTCAGGGGCTACCTCCGGTCGCGCGCCAATGAAGGAAATTTGGCTTTGGGCGCGCGACCTCTGGGAGCGGGCGCGCCGCCCAACTTATTTCCTCCGAAAATTTGATTTTCTCCCCTTTTCTATGTTTTTCTAATTATGTTTTGACCCCCACTCAATGTAATGATATAAATAGGATATTATACTTCATTGGTAGAGGCTTTTGTCTATTTTTTCCCCCAAGAACCCTAAAATATTTTCTCTCTTTTCCTTTTTAGTATTTTGAAGATTGTTGAAGCTACATTGGTTGGATTTGCAATTGAAGACCATTTTCTTATTCTATTTTCAATTCTCTTTCTTTTAAGCATGATTTCATTTATTTTCTATGGTTTATTTCCTTTAATTATGTCTAGCTAATTTCCTTTTGGTTCCAATATATGAAGATATGATCTAGAAAACTAGGTTTTTGGATTTTGTTATTGGATTTACCTTCTAATTCATATGTCTTGTGATTTGGGACTTGGTTTTATTGCATGAGTGATTGGCCATCATAGAGTGCATACAAGGTGTTTGGTTAAATGCTTAGTAGGCTTTAGTTCATAACACTTGGCATCAAATCACAACATATTGGTAATACTTGCTAGTAGGAGATTCTCGATAATTAATTGAGCTATTTGGAGTTAATTTATGCATCTTGAGACCTAGCGGAGATAGATGTCATAGGTTAATCCACTAATATTGATTGCTTCGAGAGAAGAATTGATGTTTGCTATATATAGAACTCCCATATGAATTAGATTAAAATGGTTAATCCATGCAAATCCGTAAACCTAGGTTTTTAGTGATTATTGGATTATATTTGGAACCATATTTCTCTTATTGATTTTATATCATTTGCTACTTGTTATTTGTTTAGTTAAGTCTTAAGTTTATTAATTACTTTTCATTTGTCATTAATCAATCAAAAACACAAAAACATGACATATTGTAGCTTGGATAGTAGTTAAATAGCTAGATTGCTAGTTGAAATTCTCACGCCATAGCATTCCTTGTGGTTCGACTCGATTACTATTCGATTATTATTGCATCTCCCTTACACCTAAAGTGAGGGCGGATCAGTGCCCTTTGTGGATGGAAAAAAAAAAGTATCTTTTGGGATTTGCCTTATTGGAGCAAGTTATTGATCCGACATAACTTGGACGTCATGCACATAGAGAAGAATGTGTTTGATAATGTGTTCAATACAGTTCTGAATGTCCAAGGTAAGACAAAGGACACAAGCAAGTCAAGGGAAGAGCTAAATCAGTTCTGTCATAGACCCGAATTGAAGCGTAATGAAACGACCGGAAAATTTCCAAAAGGTTGCTACACACTTGATAAGGAAGAGAAAAAAGTGTTGTTTGAATGGATAAAATATCTTAAATTTCCAGATGGATATGTATCCAACATGACCAGATGTGTAGATATGAGGAAGTTGAAGATGTTTGGGATGAAAAGTCACGACTGTCACGTTCTCATGCAACGTATTTTGCCTATAGCATTTCGTGAATTGCTACCAGTTAATGTTTGGAAGACAATTACAGAACTGAGTTTGTTTTTTAAAGAATTGACTTCAACAAACATTAAAATTGATGATATGCACGATCTTCATGAAAAAATTCCAATCATCTTATGCAAGCTTGAGCGTATATTTCCTCCAAGTTTCTTCGATTCTATGGAGCACTTGCCGGTTCATTTAGCTGATGAAGCTCGACTCGCTGGCCCAGTTCAGTATAGATGGATGTATCCGTTTGAAAGGTATTAACTAATTCTATGTTTAATAATATATATCTTTACTTCTAAACAAGTTGTGACTAAAATATCTTACAAATAATGCATGTAGGTACTTACGCAAATTGAAGAATAATGTTAAGAATAAAGCTAGAGTGGAAGGATCCATTTGCAACGCTTACTTAGTCGAAGAAGCTACCAATTTCTGCTCTTACTACTTCGAGGATCATGTTTTTACAAGACATAGGGTGGTACCTCGTAATTGTGATTCTCGATGTGATATTGAAGAAAACCAAGATCCAGATAATCTCTCGATATTCATGCCAGCTGGGCGGAAATTTGGAAAAATGTCAAAGAGATATCTAGAGGAGAAAGAATATGATGCTGCCCGCATATATGTTTTACTAAACTGTGATGAAGTGACAGACTTTTTTATGCCGTAAGCATCTTAGAACACTTACGCATTTTTGATATTATAAATTCACTGACTAACCCTATCCTACTTTGAAATTAGATTGTTTATTGAGGAGATGAAGAATGTGAATCCATTAATCACAAGTGGCGAGATTGATAGTTTGTTGGACAAACAGTTTGCTAGTTGGTTCGAGAGGCATGTAAGTGTACTTTATCAGTTGTTCGGATCTGATGTGAAACTATATACTTTGTTATTGTTTAACTAATAATTTTGAATCTATTATTTAATATAGGTAACAGATCCGAACAATAAAGTTGTCAACAAGTATTTGATTTCTCTTGCAAAAGGTCCTCTACGAGAAGTGAGGACATTCCATGGTTGGATTGTGAATGGCTATAAATTTCATACAATGACACATGGGACAAATAGATCTACAATGAATAGTGGAGTATGTTGTAAGGGTTCCAACTATAGTTCAGATGATAGTGACTTCTATGGTCGTTTGGTGGAGGTAGTACAATTGGAGTACACTGGTTTACCAATCAAACATACAACCTTGTTCAAATGTGATTGGTTTGATCCATCACCATCTGGGACAGTGGTTCATAGTGAGTTTAAATTGGTTTCTGTAAACCATAAGCGTCGATACAATAAGTATGAACCATTTATCCTTGCAAGTCAAGCTGCTCAAGTATATTATTGCCCATATCCAAGTTTAAACCAATCTCGAAAAGATTGGTGGGAGGTTTGTAAAGTTAAGGCTAGATCAAACATAGATGTACCTTCTCCAACTACTACTTTGTTTGTGCCTCCGCCATTTCAAGAAGATGAACATGTTCCAAGAGTAACACTGACCGTAGATGAAGATCCCATCCCAATTCATCCAGATGGTCGCTTCATAGAAATTGAAGATGCTGATGTTGATGCTTCTGAAGAAGATGATAATTCTATAACTAGTGACGATGGTGAAAATGATAATGATGTTGATGATGATTATGACGGCGATGAGTAGTGCTACAAGAATTTGTTTTTGTGTGATTTACATATGTAAAGTTTATTACATTCTTCTATTAGTAATTATTGTTTCTATATTTTGTTAATTTATTATGTCAATTGCAGATGGCACCTAGAGGGAGTGGTAAGGGCAAAGCGCATCAACTTGTTGGGACCGGTCCCACCTCGTCACGTGTCCTACCTGCAGCTACTACAGGTATGGAGGGTTCCACACCTAGAGAGCTTTGTAGGAACATGGGAAGTGGATCAGCTGGAATGAATGGATCCAACTCGACACACTCTTCAGCTTCAGCTGCGAATATAGGGGATTCGACACCTACATCAGACTCTGCTATGAATTCTCATGTTGCTGATACGACATCTACAAATGTTCATGGTTTGATCAGAGCTAGTGTATCGAGGGGGTATATTTTTGTCCCAATATTATCTGTGTTCAAGCATAATGTATATGTGCTGCAATTGTTTAATGTATATTTGTGTAGCAGGGTTTTGAGACCAAGTCATACAGCTTCTGGTTCAATCACAAGTGCGTTCAAAAGATCTCTATTGCCAGGAGGTTTTGCTTGGAGCTTGGTTCCGACTTCAAAGAGGAAAGAGTATTTTGAGGAGTTTCGGGTATCATATATATACCTCTTTCTTTATATGCCTCCTAATATGAAAATAAATTTATGTTAAATCTTCTTAATGTGCAATTCAATCTTCTTAATTTGCTTATGATTTGAATGGAGTTAGTTAATTCAGCTCTTGCCCTTGCGTCTCTTTAAATATACTTTAATCTCTTCTAGGCCTAGGCTAGCTGATGTTGTTTTATGAGTATAATAAAATAATAATACTATAAATAATCAAATAGTATTTCATATATGTAAATGTATGTATGGTTAATGGTTGGTTGGTTGGTTGCATCATTAAATAAAAAATTGAAATAAAATATAATACTGGTAGTAATATTATATTGAAGCTAGCTAGGTTTTGGCTGAGTGTATGTGTTGTGAGGTCAAATGGTGAGAGAGTACCAGAGCTTGCCAACTCCAATTCTAAACTCCAATTCTAAACTAGCATGCACTACTTTTAAGTTTTAAATTAATTAATAGTAATAACAAATGACATAACAATAATAATTCATTTGCTACTGCTGTACTTACTACTTACTACTTGAGTATGTCTCTGTGCCCAGCCTACCTAACAAACTAAACTCAACTCAACTTGTTGTTTGATTTCACGAGTAAAGGAAGCTGTATATACTAGCTCATATATCATATATATACCATGCAGCTGCTTTCCTGCACTCCTAATATATGTACTTGTCATTAAGGTTGTATTGTATTGACTATTGAGAGATACCTACCTGTTTTTCTTCTGTTATACTAGTAATATAATGAATTAGTGTCATAGTGTGAAAATATGGAAAAATGAGCATCTTAGAACAAAACAAGGGAGATGCTAATGTTATGAAATCATTTGAGAACACATAATAATATAATGTGAGGAGAGCAAACATAATTAGTACTTAACTAAATACAGAACAAAAGAAATTAAATAAAAATAAGATTTACAGACAAGAAACATGCCTTAGAAGCAAAAGTACTTTGCACTTCTCACTCACGCTGCTCTAAACTCGAAAATATTCCCCATTCTTGATATTCTTGATATATGTCTGTAGTTGGTTTTCTCCTCATGTTTATTTCTGATGATAATCATCATTTCTAAATCTATGTAGTTAAATATGGTGTATTGGATTTTTTAGATAAGGAATCTGAAATGTATATTCTTTTTCTTATATTTATGTGAAATTCAATAGAAAGAATATACTTGGGATCCTGCTATTGAGCGTTCAATTGAGAAAGCTTGGCTTAAGAAGGCTGGTATACGTTATAAGGATATGGTGCACGACTTCAAGGAAATGTGGGAAGCCGGAAAAAAGCCCCCATTCATTACAGATGATGAGTGGGAGAATTGGAAGGCTTATTGGCAGAGAGAGGATGTGGTACTAAAATCTGAAAAGGCAAGGGCAAACAGAATGTCTGAGCCCGAAGGGCCTGGGACAGGACATATTTTGCACAGAGGGGGATCGAGGAGTGCACAAGAGTACGCTATAAAGTTGGTTAGTATTTATTGAAGTTGTTCCTTATTGTTATTATTATCATTATTATTGAATATTTGATAAAATTTTCTTAACTAACTTTTTCAATAATTGGATCTCTTTCAACTTTTTGCAGTCTGAAGAGTTGAATATACCCGAGGATAAGATAGATTGGGAAGTTTTCTTGAGGTTTCACTACAAAAATGGACATTACACAGATGTGAAGTCGAAGAAGATTGCTGTAAGTCTTTAAAATTGAATTTATATTCAATATGAATATATAAGTTTAATAAATTAAAGTTTAATAATAATATTCAAATTTATTGTAGGATGAGGTATATCGTATCGCAGAAGAGGAACGTCAACCTCTGCCGGATACGATTGAAGAACGCGAGGTCAATATGAACGCGATATATCTTCGAGTGGCCAAGGCCCTTGAGAAGAAAAATACACTTTTTGGTCAAGGATGTCGCTATACAACAGCAGCACAATCATCGTCATTGGGGGAGGCATCATCTGACTTAAGTCGTGCAGCCATGGAGGAGCAGTTGAGCACTTTGCAGTCTCAGTTAACTGCTGAGCGAGAGGAGCGCATGCAAAGTGAAACAAAGCAGGCAGAGCTTCAAGAGCAAGTTCAGAAACAAGCCGAGGAGCAGGCACGTATGAAGGCTCAACTGGAGCATATTATGAGGCATTGGTCAGGCCCTCCACCTTCTTAGCTTATGTTTTGACTAATTTAAATATGGAATAGACTTTAAATATTTTGACTTGGATTTGATTTAGTTCCTTTAGTTTGGATTGGACTTAGTTTGAAAAGATCGAATCGAATGATGTTATTATGGTGATGGATCTCGGATTTGATGTTATTAAAGACATTTGGTTTTTTACTTTTTGGGGTGTAGTATGAAATTAAATTCTCCCTTGATGTTGATGTTATTTTCGAATTTGATGTTGGTGAGCAGGTAAGTAATATTGAAAAATACAATATATATATAAATTTAGGTAAAACTCAGTCGTTAGCATGGACCGAAAATTCAGTCGGCAATTACCGACCGATCAAAATCAGTTGTTAAATACCGACCGACTACCAACCGAAACTCTTGCCGGACACCTCCTCATCCCACCGACCGATCACAGTCGGTCGTTAAATTACGACGAAAAATCGGTTGATAATCGGTTGTTAAGCTTAGCGACCGAAAGTTTGCGACCGACTTCTCAGTCGGAGATCTGTTGCTAGTTTACCGACCGAATGAATTCGGTTGCTAGCTATGCCGCCGACGAGGATATTTCCGACCTTTGTGTTCGGTCGGTAATCGGTTGCTAAGGTACATTAGCAACCGATTTCCCTTCGTTAGCAACCGATTTTTCGGTTGTTAAAATGCGAGTTTGTTGTTGTGGTTTGTTTTCCAATTTATCTTGAATTCGTACTACAGTATAGGTAATCGGTACGAATTGAACAATATTTGTACCGATAATCATCAGTATTCGGTACGAATTGATTCAAATTTGTACCAACAACTTTATTTAGTTGTGTGATTCATAACGTTTGGTTATTGATAGGTACGAATATTCGTATTCGTACTTGCTCGTACTTGACATTTCGTACCTCGTACCACTTCCCTATTCATAAAAAAAATAACCGAAAAAAGACTGAAAAAAATGAAAAAAGATTGAAAAAAATGAAAAATAAAAAAAATATAAAAAAAAGGTGGAAAAAGGCTGAAAATAATAAAAAAAAGGGGGGGGGGGGAAAGCTGAAAAAAAGAAGAAAAAGATGGAAAAAGAAAAAAAATTGAAAAAATTCGAAAATAGAAAAAACGAAAATATAAAAAAAAAACTGAACAAAGAAATTAAAAATGAAAAAAAAAGGTTGAAAAAAATCAAAATTTAAAAATATGAAGAAATCAAACAAAAAAAGGCTGAAAAAATAAACAAAAATAAAAGTTAAAAAAACGAAAATTATAAAAGAAAGGAAAAAAAAAAGAAAATTAAAAAAAACTGAAAGTAACAAAAGAAAAAAATTGAAAGAAAAAAAAAGAAAAGGGAAAAAAAAGACAAATAAGAAAGAAGAGAGAGGAATAAGAGGAGAGTGCATGTGCATATAAAGACAAAAAGGGTAAACTTGTCCAATTTATAAAAAATGGTAGATGAGTGAGTAAATTAAATGGACGGGTAGAAAGAGTATTTTTTTATATGGGAGATGGTAGATGGTGGTTTGCCTCATTAAAAATCCTAAATAAACTCTAACTAATGATTTTAAATTAACAAATGTATAGGCCCATTCCATTCCCACCATGGCCTACAAGGCTAATACTGTATTTTCAACATAAAAAAAGATACTAGCTTAATGTGTATGTATGTATGCTCAAAATCGATAATAAGTTATTAGTATGGTAGCACAAAATTCATATGATATGAAAAACATTTTCTTCAAATTATTGTTTAGTGCAAATAATTCTAAGTGCAACGGCCCCATATAATGGTACTACTATGCTAGAACTGTTCTATAAAACCGTCTCAATTGTCAAAAATCTTCAAAAAAAAAAAGGGGGGGGGGGGAGGAAAAGTGAAAAGGCCCCTAAACTCAAAATTCAATATTTTCTTTTTGCTAGTAAGGATACTTTTGTCTGAAAATTAAATGATTAAGCTAAAATTTATATTTATAATTTGTTGAACACCATGTAGTGTACACTATTTAAATATATTGGATATATCAAACTTTTTGCCTCATAAAGTTCTACTATGTGACTAGAAAATTATTGTCATTTTTCATGTCACTTATGGAATAATTAATTTCTTCAATACAATCATATCTATCTATTATCGATCATCAGTTTTTCCATATGCTTTAAAGCTTTTAAAGAAAGTTAATGTTACAAAAGGGATTAAATCAATTCATGCTTAATTTGTATTCATAATCAGCATCAATGTTAAAACAAACCGTTTCTTTGCTTTGATTGTCTTCCTTAATCACAAAAGCAATGCGTAATAAACAATAACTAGGTTGACTTCACCATCAAAACAAAATCATCGTACGCTTACCCCAACATCAATATATATCACTCCTTCCCTCTGCCACATATGTGTTTAGCATATTTCAGCGTGTATTTTAATGTGCCGAAAAATGAATGTTAAGATAAAATTTAAATCTCATTTGATAAAGTATATTATTCTACTTGATGTAAGGTATATAATAATACATTATATCTAGTGAGATTTAAATTTTATTTAACATTTACTTTTGGACATATCAAAATGTGCTAAAAAATAATCCGGTATAAAGAAAAAGAAGCATTGCACACGGCCACGGGTTGACTTCACCTCAAAACTGTTAATTAAATCAACAATCAATACCGACAACTAAGACACAAACTCACCTGAAAAACAAGATCCATGCAATAAATGAGCAAGATTTCGAAACTCCCAAATCATTACATGTAATAATTAAAAAGAAAAAATTGCCACACTCACCTATAAATACTACACCATCCTTCCCCTCAAAAACCCAAAAAAAAAAAAAAACAAACACAATCTTCACTCTTTCAACAACAACAAAACAAGTAGAATTAAACTTACTTCGATCAAATAAAAGCCACCATGGGCAAGAAACCTAGCATGGGTCGACAAAAGATCAAGATCGAGAAAATCGAAGTGAAGAACCACCTCCAAGTCACCTTCTCGAAGCGGCGGTCGGGGCTCTTCAAGAAGGCGAGCGAGCTCTGCACCCTCTGCGGCGTGGAGATCGGGATCATCGTCTTCTCCCCCGCCGGAAAAGTCTTCTCCTTCGGCCACCCAAACGTCGAGTCCATCATCGACCGCTTCCTCACCCGGAACCCGGCTCCCAACGCCAACGACCCGTTCCACCTCGTCGAGGCGCAGCGGAACGCGAGCGTGAGGGAGCTGAACCTGCAGCTAGGGCATATCCTGAACGAGGTGGAGGCGGAGAGGAAGAGGGGAGAGAGCTTGGATAGTATGAGGAAGGCCAACCAGAGCCATTACTGGTGGGAGTCGCCGGTGAGTAAATTAGGGTTGGAAGAGCTGGAGCAGGTAAAGGAAGCCATGGAAGAAGCTCAAGAAGAACGTCAGCCATCAGGCGGCGAAGGTGATGACTGCTTCGACGACGACGACGTCGGTTTTCATGGCGAATAGGGCTGCAGGGGTTTTCGATCACTACGAGGCTAAACCTAACCATGGGAATATTAATAATATTGCTGCCGCCGCCGCTGCCGCAGCGGCGAACAGCAACTTTGGATATTGCCATGGTTTTTTCTGAGGTGTGTGTTTTGTTTTGTGTGTGCTAGTATCTCACTAGCTTAATTATATTACAGTGGATGGAATTATGGTTCGGTTTTCGAATATAAGAAAATATTCTGGTTAATTATTTCGTTTTCTTTGTTTAATTCGGCGTAGTTCGGTGTTTTATTATTTTTTTATTTTTATTTTTTTATTTTGTTGAGATTCGGTGTTGGGATATTGAAAATGCTTCAATTTTCAAGTTGTTGTTTACTGCTTAGTAAACACGTACGCACACAACTTGTATTACAACATGGTAAATCCAATTAAAACACGACGAATTAATTTTAGGTTTGTTTTATATAGCCATTTTTTTCCCCTAAAATATATTGGATGAGCTTATTAGAATATAATAAAATAACTATTTTGATATTTGACATATATTTCATTTTTAATTTAGGTGATACATTAATTTATTTTTTTTAACTAATCCAATCAAGTATAGGGATATTAATTGGGCCAAACTCGCTCGATTTTGGGTCAGCCCTATCAGGTTGATTTTTTTTGCCTATAAATTTTTCACTACATGAAAAGTTACAGCTTGCGACAGAATTAAAGACAAATACAAATCCGTCACTATATAACAACGGAATAGTGATGGATTTGTGATGGACTTTTTACCCGCTATTAATGATGAACATGGCAACGGATCAACTACGGCCTACAGTTAGAGGCGGAATTAATTAACAATGGAACATTCCGTCTTTTAACGTTAGACACGGAAATCTTCCGCTATTAGGGTATTAGTATTTTTTATTTATTGGACACTAGCTAGAGACGGATTTGATCCATGATTAATGAATTAATAATATTATTTTAATTTTTTTTCTTTCAAATTTTAATGGGATTATTCATGTCTCTTACTCTAAAATTCATATACGCTCTCAACCAGGTACAAGTGTGAGCCCTCAATTGAAGAATCTAAGAAAAAATTCCCTCAATCGAAAGAGAGTGTTGTTCCTCCCAGTACGAACCACCATCGTTGCTGCCTGGGCCGCCGCCGTCGTTGTCGCCGCTTGCACCGCCACCGTCTATTTCTCTTCCGACATTGTCTTGTTTTATGGTTCGGTGATCTCTCTCTCTCTCTCTCTCTCTCTCTCTCTCTAACAAGCTTTACCTTGTTTCTTCTTCCTTGATGCTTGATTTTAGGGATTCTACACTATCTAATTTTGAGCTCTGAAATTAAGGGCTTGGCTAACTAGGGCTATTAGAGTTAGGCGTTCGCCTTGTTTGATGTTAGAGACGGAATTTCCATCGCAAATGTCGTCGCTAAATTAGAGATTATTCCGTCTCTAAGTGACTTGCCGACGAGTGTTGTAGTGTCGATTTTTTCCATCGTAAACCCATCTCTAATAATGCATGTTAGAGACAGAATATGTCAAGAGATGGATTTTTTCCATCGCATGAGTCGGCTTTTGTTGTAGTGTTCAATATCCTAATTAACTCTAAAACTTTTGGTTTCAAGCTAGCCCGTCATGCCAAAAAATATACAAAATAATTTAATGTATGTAGATTTTTCTTATATCACTATTTTAGTAATAAACAACTAAGTCATGCTATACCATCTAAAGCACTTTGCTCGCATTAGATTAAAAAAATGAGCATTATTTTGACTCCAATTTACATAATACTCATTCCGTTCATGAAATCTTTGTCTATGAAGGAGGTCACAAGTTTTAAGATATTATTTAGTTGTAATGTGAGTGGAATATGGTTCTCACATCAAAGTGTAGTTTTAAATTGGTAATTGTAAATTAGAATGAGTTGGTTGTCACATGGGGTGCGCCCAATAAGGATATGCAATGCAAATAAATAAACGAGTGATATTATATGTTTAATGAATTTGTGTGGGGTATATGGGAAAAAAATGAGCAAGAAATGGTGGACAAACTAAAATGTAAAATAGACAAATATTTTGTGCATGGATGGATAATGTATTTAAGTAGTTTTTTCAATTTGAAGATTATATAGATTTTTCTTCGATAATTATAATAAGACTGAAGTACTAGATATATAGAAAAGTGAATACAGTGATAGTACAACTTTCGCATACATATTTATACTATTTTTTATAAGTCAAGATACAAGAAAATGAAAAATTAGGTCTTGTTTGCCACGTAAAATAAGTCAAATATACAAGATTTTAAATGTCAATTATTTATTTATTTATTTTGTTGGGGGACGCATGGATGCCACGTAGGTCAACAATTCCCATTTTTATGTAAAGGATGTTCTGATAAAGTGTATTTATGGTGAAATCTGTATTGCTCATACAGAATCCTGTGGTGTGATTTCCATATGATATAAGAACTTTGATAAATTATTATCATTAATAATTTTTCACTTGTCCAAGTCAAAAGAATTTCATTTCACTTATCGCGGCAATATCTCCATGTTTTATTCGAGGATTCTGTACACGACAAAATCAGCAAAAACAATTACAACCATCATCTAATTACATAATTTCTTATATATATTTGCAACCTTAGAATTGGATTATTAAGTAACATCAATTTCGAATTGGCCGCGACTATAATTAAATGGTGGACTAAGACCCATGCAATGCCTAGTAGTAACAACTCATCAACCCTAATTTTGTAAACTTATAATAATACAAGAAAACCCTTAACCTAAATATGCAAATTTATTTCATCTTACCCAAATTATAAATACCCTCTTCCTCTCATGATTAGAACCAAAAATCTAAGAGTATAATTTAATTTACATTTTCATTTTCATTTAAAAAAGAAAAAGAAAATATTCAACTCAAACTCGCTCCGCCGCAGCAATGAATGCTTCCGACGACGGCGGCAACGGCAACCACCCCTTCCAAAACAACGCTTTCGAAAGCGAGAAGAAGAAGAAGGGAAAAGGGCGGCAGAAGATAACAATGGCGAAGATCGAGAATGAGACCAACCTCCAGGTCACCTTCTCCAAGCGCCGCGCCGGCGTTTTCAAGAAGGCGAGCGAGCTAAGCACGCTGTGCGGTGCCGAGAGCGCCGTCGTGGTGTTCTCGCCGGGAAACAAGCCCCACTCCTTCGGCCACCCCAACGTGGAGACCGTCGCCAACCGGTTCCTGCACGCCGCCACCGACGCGCCGGCGAGGGCCACGCCCACCGCCGCCGATCAGCTGATCATGGCCCACAACGAGGCGGCCATGCAGCAGAGCAACCAGAAGCTCGCCGGCATCGAGGCGGAGCTGGGGAGGGAGAAGCAGCGCAAGAAGGAGCTCGACAGCTTGTACAGTGGGGGCCACGCGCTGCCGAAGCTCGACGAGCTCGGGTACGAGGAGCTGGAGCAGCTGAGGAAGTCGGTGCTGGGTTTCAAACGCGAGTTTGAAGCTAAAGTTAAGAACGGAGGAGGGCAAGGTGATGGCGGAGGAGCGGCTGCTAATTTGGCGGTGGATTCTATTTCCGGTGGCTTTCAGGCAGCTAATGATTATGGTTATGCTTATGGTTATGGTTACGGAGGAGGAAGCAGCACCAGCAACCTTAATAATAATAATAATAATAATAGTAATGATGGCGCGAATTATGGATACACGGTGCAGTATCCGGCTTTAGAGATGGGTGGTTCGTCATATAACTACGGCGGCGATCCTTCCGCCGTTGTTCCGTATGATGCCGGAACGGGAAGCTCTGACGCCGACGGTGGTCGTGACGGTGATGACGTAAACAACTATCGTGGATTTGATGCTAATTACCGTCGCCCTCACTTTTAGACTCTCTCGGTTTTAATGCAGACTAGATTTTGCGATACATGTATATGATTATTAATTATTTTTAAAAATATAGTTAAAATGCTTTCAAATATATATATATAGTTAAAATATGATTTACAAATGTTAAATTTTGGGCATTCACTTATCACAGATTATAAGTTAACTCTATACAAATATAGTTACAACAAAAATCCAAATTCAAATTAGTGTTTTTATTTTATGAACATTTAAAAAATAATTATTGCTCAATTCATATAGAATATGTGTGTATGATATATTGGAATGTGTAATTTATGAAAGTCAATGTATTTGAATTAATCTCAAATTCATCAAGCATTTTTTTCTAAATGCATCTCAATTAATGAGCCAAATTCATCCGTGTGTACTAATAATATTTAATCAATGAAATATATTTTTTCTACTTTATTATATTGCTTTATTTTCTTAATTTAAAATGGGGAAATAGGCAAAAATAGCCACTTTGAGATAGTAAAGATAAATAATAGTCACTTAGATAAAAAAGATAAAAAATAGTCACTCTTACCATAATACCCCGCCTTGTACGGAATTCACGAATTTCAATTCGTGAATTGCTCTAAAAATATGAGGCAATTCACAAATTCACAAACCAATTTTGTGAATTCACTCACATAAATGTCCGAAATTACGAATTCACCATAATTCGTGATTTCACTCAAAAAAAAGCCTGAAATCACGAATCCAATTCACGAATTCGTAAATTAGTGCCAAAAAAGAAGCAATTCACGATTTTTCAACGGATTTCGTGAATTGATAAACCTCAATTCGTGAATTGAAGAACAAATGCTAAAAATGAGAAAAAAAAAAATAGGTGATGTGTGTTTGTGTGTGCTGTGCGTGAATGTGGTGTGCGTGAGTTTAATTTGTGGTGTTGCTGTGTGTGTGTTTATGTGTCGTGCGTGTTTATGTTGGTGTGTGTGTGTGCGTTTATGTGTTTATGTGTGTGTGCTGCTGCTGTGTGCGTGAGTGTGTGTTTCTGCGTGTGTGTGTGCTGCTGTGTGTGAGTGTGTGTTTTCTGTGTGTGTGTGTGTGAGTGTGTGTTTTCTGTGTGTGCTGCTGTGTGGTAGTGTTTTGGGTGAGTGAGTTTGGGAAAGAAAGCGATGAGTTAATTTTATTAAGGGTAATAATGTACTTTACTATTAAAAGTGGCTAGTTTTTATCTTTTTTATTTAAGTGGCTAGTATTTATTTTTAAACGACTGAATTCAATTTAGTGGGCATAAATTTATATTTTTTTTAATTAAGTGAAAATGGTACTATTATATTTGTGAATTAGCGATTTTAATTTTAATGTAATTTTATACAACGTTCTTTAATAAGTTTCGAAAACAAATCAACAGCTTCTGCACTTCTCCCAGATTTCTCAAGACAGTCTAACAAGTTATTGTATGTGATAATATTAGGACAACAGCCTTCAGCAAGCATTTCATCGAACAAGCTATAAGCCATCTCAACTTTATCCGTCTTCCCAAAACATTCGATTAGTGTACTGTACGTGACAACATCCGGATTCAAACCCTTTTCTTGCATTTCTTTCAGCATCATGTGGGCTTCATCAAGATCGCCGTTCTTCCCTAAACAATATTGATCAACGAATTGTACGACACAACGTCTGGTTTGAAATCACAATTCTCGAGCTCTTCGAATATCCTGACAGCTTCCTCGACTCTTCCAGCTCTGCCAAAACCAGAAATCAGAATATTGTAGGTGAAAATGTCAGGAGGAGGTCCGTCCAGTTTCATTTTCTCATACAAATCAAGGAGATGAACTACTTGTTTCGACTTGCCAAGAGCCGAGAAGACTGTGTTGTGCATGAAAGTATCCGTTACAATTCCCTTCTCATGAGTTCTGCTCAACACGTCTATAGCCTCGGTAACTTTCCCAGCATTGCATAAACTCTCCAACATTGAGAGATATGCATCCCTATCTCCCCTATCGTGGAAGCTCCACATATTACAAAATAATCTATGTGCTTCACTAGCATGGCCTAATTTGCTTAGCATTCTCACCAAAAAAGCATAGATCGACTTATTCATGTATTTGCTCGGTATTTTCACTACCTCATCCATTCTACCGAGCTGCCCTTCTGCAGCTAAAACATTGAGAATGAGACTGTAGGTGAATTCATTAGGGCCTGCAGTTACCTTCCACCATCTAGGATAAGAGAATCATAGCTTTGTCTGACATTCGGCCCCTAACCAGTGCCTCGATCATAGTATTGTAGGCCATCGAATTCGGTTTGCAATCCCTTGATACCATTTCCTCAAATAAAGCTACAGCCTCATTCATCTTGCCCAATCTTCCATTCATCCTTATCAGAATGGTATACGTAAACTCATCAGGTTTGCAATACTTCTTTTTCATGTCTTCGAACACCTCGTACGCCTGATCAACCTGATATGAAGCTACAGCACATCAGAAAATTAACTTCTCTAACCCACATTTTCGGCATCCCATGATCGAAAAACTGCATTACATGTAGACTTAGTCACAAAAATCACTTTGAGCAGAGTTTCGATGAAAAACACATAGAGAAACCAAAAGTACAGTACATACGCCCGACGAAAATTCAGTAAGAACTCTTTTTTCTTTGAAATCAATCACTCACTTTAACAAATTTGGTTATAGGAAAGCAGAGATGGACCCTATAAATCTTCAACGAGGCACAATGTTCATGAAACCTCATCAGCATGCACATTGACATTCACATGAACAGAATGAATACAATTAAATGAGTGCTCAAACCTTTTCATTTTTAGCAAGGGCATGAAGAAGCATGTTGTAAGCAAAGCTATCCAAAATGTAACCTTTCCTCCGAATTTTCGCATTAATCTGCAATGCTCGATTCAGATCGTTTGCCCTCAAATATGCTTGCAGAAGACACTTATAACATGTTAACTGCAAATCCCATTTCTTCAGCAACTCCAAATATTTCTCCAATCCATCAATGGTGTTGAATGCTCCGATCAATATATTGACGGTGGAGATATTCCCAATGGTCCTTAATCTCTCCATTAAATCGACAATTTCTTTCATCTTATCAATCCTGTCGGGGAGGGACGATTTCGAGAGAATCAACAAAATGCGGTTGTAGGTGAAGGCATCGTGGTGGAAGTTCGGGATATGAGAGCGACAGAAGTGGAAAAACTCGAGGGCTAGGGTTGGAGATTTTAGGGCTTTGAGAATTTCAGAGACTTCGGAGGTAGTCGGGGGTATGTTTAGGGCTTGGAGATATTCGGAGAGGTCGAGGAAGGGGTCCGGCGAAGACGCGGCGGACTTTGATTGGAGGAGTTTGGTTGCTTCGACGATGAGCTCGCGGCGAGGGAGTGGGTAGCCGCGGACGTCGGAGACGGGGGTCGGAGGAGCGACGGAAACTTCGATGGCGGAGAAGCGGCCTTTGTTTGTTGTCGTCACGAATTTCCCGGTGTATTTCGTGGCGTAGCCGCGGCGGAGAGAAGGAATGAGGTGGCGGAGATGACGGTACATGGTACAGAGCTTCAGTGAGTAGGTTCGGTGTGCAAAGAACGGCCCTACGGCTGTCGAACTCCGGCGGAATCAGAAGGAGGAAGAGGCCGTTGAGCCGCCGGCGTTGCGGCGGTGGGTTTCTGCCGAAATTAAGGAGATGTATTCGATCCGGAATTTAAAAGATTTTAATTGACTTTTTATAATATGTGGATTTTTTAATTCCATGAATTGTTTTAATTCAATGCGGAATTTAACGGATTTTATTAGATTGATTTATTTCTATTTTGATAGACTTAAAAAGTCTATAGATTTTTTAAAACAAACAATTCATGATTACTTTTAACACATTAGGGATAGTCAAGCATATTAATCTAATAAATGTTTCTTACGAAATTCTTTTTCAGAATGCATAGTACCACCAAGAATCCTTGCACAGTAGCATATACAATAATACAACTGGGGATAGTTGAGCATAATTCAAGAAATATTTACATCATTCATAATGAACTAGTTTACAACAACTTTCCACTAACAACTCCGAAAAGGAAAATAACAGACTCCATAAAAATAATAATCATGTGATCTGAACTTCGAGTGCGGATGTGAGGCCTGAGGCGCAAATTCCGGGCACTTGAGACTGGTGTTTTTCTAATCCGACACATTCTCCTACAGGGGCATTAAAACCAAATCACACATAAACAAATTGCACTAGTGGATCAACAAGAACATACGCTTTCTGAAATCAAAACACAAAGAGCAAGCTCCAATTTATCAAAATCCAAAGCTGTGAGAGAAAACCATAAACAAAACAAAACAGATTCAATTCATCGAATAAATGGCGAAATCAAACGTATAACGATCCAGGGGGCTACAAAATTATCCAAATTAAAAATTATCCGAAAAACAAAATTACCCATGGATGGCCACTTCGATTCCATGGTTGGTGGAGAAAGAATGGAGTAGAAGATCAAGGCGCTAATAATTAACTGGAGTTTGTTCGCCTTCTCTCTCTCCAAAACTTTTCAGAGTCGTAGACTTCTAAAATCTGAAGTCTGGATGTGAGATTTCGGAAGGGAATTTTTCTTTGTAATATGCACTAAGAATCCTTTAAAATCCACAACTTATAAAAATCCTTTAAAATCCTATTAATTTTCAATACCATTAGATTTAGATATATATTTAAAAGTTATAATTGAATACCAATGGATTTATAAAGATTTTCTAAAATCTTAATTGAATACCTATTGACTTTTAAAATACAAAAGAATATTTTAAAATCAGTATAGAATACACCCCCTAAAACAAAGGAGGAAGGTGGGCTTCTTCAAGTCAGCCTTTCAAATCAGAATTGGGCCTTATCAGTTGGACTTTTCTTTTCTTTAATTTAGGCCCAAATTATAACTCCTTTGGTTTTCTCGCACTTGTTTTCGAGCCTCAATGTCGAATTAGAATTGAGCAGGAGCGCAAAGTGTAGGTAAAAGAGTTGCAAAAAGTTAGAACGTAGATATAATACTCCCTCCGGTCTCAACCTATTGACTCATTTGCTTTTTGCACGGGAATTAAGGTGGAAGTGTTAGGAATGTAAAGTGTATTGTGTTTAGGGATGTAATGTGGTTTATGTATTTAGACATATTTTAAAATTAGAGCATCATAAATGCATAAAAATATATTGATGTCTCATCTTAAATGAAATATCGTATCAAGACCTTTAATTTGATATAAAAATTATAAAAATCTGAGAACAAACGAGCAAGTTATGATAATTTAAACTTTTATAATTTAAATTTTATTGAGATACTTGTTGAGAGGTGTGTATGATGAGATTTGATTAGGGAGTGTTAAGTGTAATAAGAGATTACTAATTATACCATTTAAATTCTAATTCTTTCCAAAAAAAAAAGGAGAAATGAGTCAATTTATGTGGGACGTCCTGAAAAAGAAAATGAATTAATAGGTTGGGACCTGAGGGAGTATAATTTTGTGATTTTGCCTTTTTATATATATATATATAACGATGCATCTTTTAATGATAACCATAGATCATTGAAAGATTAACGGTGCGAATTAGTTTCTTGTTTGCATATGAAAATTAATTTTCACATGAACTACTATATGTGTGTTTCTATTGTAAGTGAGTCTGTATATTTCCTTAACCATTCTATTCATAAATAATTTTAACTAACTAGTTCAATAACCTTGATCACAATTTCGATTTTTGTTGGGCTTAAATGTGGAATTGAACAAATTTGGTCCACCTATACTTATGACTTGGTTGTGCGGTTGACCTAACTAATAATATAATAAGTGTACATGTTTTTCTTAGTTTTCTTATTTATATATATACACTCTTCGTCCTATTCATAATATGTTGTTTTCTTTTCACGAAGACTAATCTTGTACCTGAGCGATGCATCGAGAACACTTTATATTACATATGTATTTTTTTTATATAGTAAAAAAATTAGTACTCCTTCCGTCCCATAAATACTGAGACCTTTTGTTTCGGCACGGGAACTAAGACGGAAGTATTTATAGTTTAAAATATATTGTGTGTTGGAATGTAATGTGATTTATGTATTTAGACATATTTTAAAACTAGAGCATCATAGATGCATACATACATATTCATGTTTGATCTTAAATGAAAGTCGTATCGAGACTTTAGTTTGATATAGAAATCATAAAAATTCGAGAACAAAAGAGCAAGTTATGATAATTTAAACTTTTAGGATTTAAATATATTGGGATACGTGCTGAGAGATGAGTGAATTATGATATTTAATAAGGAAAAATTAATTGTAATAAGGGAAAACTAATTGTACCATTAATATGCTAATTATTTCCCAAAAAGGAAATGTGTCATAAATCTTGTGATGACCCCAAAAAAAAAATAGTGTCAGTAGTCTTGGGACGGGGGAGTATTAACTTAGTTTTTAAATTTCAAAGAAAAATCAGTGAATTTGAAAATTAATAAATTGAAAATTGGATCTCCTTGTACGTTTGTACGTACATGTAAAACATTTCAATCTAAATTTTAGTAGGTTTACAATTCATTTTCATAATTTATTTCAAAAAAAAAATATGTCTATTAAACATACAATCTAATATTATAATTTTCAAAAAGAAAAGTTTAAGAAGATATTTATTTCAAAGTGATACATTGAAAAATGATAAAATATCGAAATAATAATATTTAATGAGCTCACATATTAAGGTTTTTGGAGGGAAAACTTATAGAGATTATTCTATTTTCTTATATTAATATAGATTAAGAAAAATGTGTAATATATTGAAAAATGGTAAGCGTAACATTTTTTGATGAGTTATTTTTTTAAAAAAGGAAATATTATGACATTATGAATAACTGGACAATTCAAAAAGGAAAACAAAGCAACTTAATAATGTGTTAAATTTGAAATAACACATGTTTTAAAAAAAAATTATTTCTTGGTAATTGAGGAATGATCTCACCTACGTCGGTGTGAATATTTTTTATTTTAGGTAATACATATTCAGGTGACAACCCCAAAAAATAAATTTCAACATATATTTGAAGGAGGGAGCATATTATAAACACATATTTTAAGAGGGGGGAGGGGAATACTTCTTGAGATAAAATTCATTCATTATTAGATGATTTTGATTATAATTTTGTGCAAAATCCATAAAATATGATCTTAAAGTATATACCGATGTTTTTTCCTGATAAAAAAGCATTCATTGTAATATTATAATAATAAGAAGAAGAAGAGGAAGAGGATGGGTAAACATAAACATAAAAGTGGGAAACTAAGTTGGAAGCAAGAAGCTTGCAAGGTAGATGGAGATCGGATAGGATATGTCCAAACAAAATGCCACATCTCCAAATTGCTGTCTTTATGATCTTATCTTATTATAAAAAATAATAATTATTATTTTTATTTTTATTCATTATTAATAATTTAATACAATGCACAACAGTAGCTAGATATGGGTTGTCTTCTCGATAAAGAAAGTAAAAAAAACAGTAGATATGGGTTGTCAATTTAGATCTCCACAGCCGCAATTCCAGTTCATGTGTTCACTCCTCTCTCCATCACTGCTGGAACCTTGTTTTTTATTTTTTTATTTATTTTTTTATGTTTTTATATCGATGTTATTCATGAAATAGATTTAAGTGGGAAAACAAAAAAAATTAAAGATCGATTATTTTGTACATCTTCGATCTATAATTGAATAATTTTTAATGAATTTTTTTTAGAGCCATGCGATGCCATACGCCTAACTGCTTATGTGCAAAATTATCTACATCATTATAGTATAGTCAATGTTCTAGAAATTTCCGCCTAGTCCCCAACTAAATGCTAGACGATAGTCTACCGTCTAATTCACCTAGACACTAAGTGGCACCCTAGATGCTTGGGCGCAGATCGGCGCTTAAGCGGCCACTTAGGCGGGCTGGGCAGCTAGGAGCGGGCTAGATAGGCTGGTCAAGGGGTTTTAAGTTTCAAAGATTGTGGGTTAAACTTTAAACTAAAATCCCCTCCTCTCTTCTTTTCACGTCTTCTTGTCACTCCTTTTATTATGAAATTATGAGTAATATATAATTATATAGTTTGTATTATAGGACGTAGTATAAAAATCAGTATTTTAAAAACCGGACCGGACAGTTGAACCGGGAACTGAATGTGTTCCCTATTTTTTCCGGTTTTGGCTGGTTCGACCCCAGTTGAATTGAAAAAACCGGGAACCGAAGGTCTCGCCGGTTTGACCTCCGGTCCGGTTTTTAAAATATTGGTAAAAATAGTAAAAAAATATATATACATTATAGTTATACTCCGCCTAGTTCATTTAGGCGCCGCCTAGACTCCCGCCTAGCTACATAGGCGCTAGTCCCCACCCCAAGGTCCAATTAGCGTGTAGGGACTTTTAGAACACTGCTTCTCTCGTTGATTTTCGAATGATGCTTGTATCAAGTAGCTCTAGAATTCAATTGGTGAACTCTTTTCGCAAAGATTATAGCATGTGCTTCCAATTTCTCGCGAGAAATTTTAGATACTGAATGAGGTGTCGACTTTGTCAGTAGTTGCATATAATGCAATTCTCTTTGAAGGGGTAGACACCTCTTCCTCAAAGTCATCTGGCATTCTACCCAACTCGAATTCATGCCTTCATTTTAGAGAACATAAAATTATCTTTTTGCGACACAATTTGATATGTTGTGTAAAATATCGTAAATGATCTTTTGCTATCCTCTTGTACTTATTGGATTCTGCTTGAGTGATCTTTGAATGAAAGTCGCCCAAGTGTAAAACTTCAGCGATAGAGAGTAAGCGAACTCTAACTTTTTTTATTAGAAAGATAGTACAATTCGTACTTCATCCGGTCTTTTCAAGCTGCAACACTTTCTTTTTTGGTCCGGTCTTTTTAAGCTGCAACATTTCCTTATTTGATAATAATTATCAAATAAAGCACATCATTAGTAAGAAATTAATAAGTACTAAGCATTCCCTTAATTAATTAGTTTAACTCCCAAAATTAAAAAAAACCCAATTAAAATTTTCCAACTACCCAACCCCAAAACAATCAATTCACCCCATTTCTTTGAACCAACTCTCGATCTCCCCCATTTCTCTAACTCTCTCCGTCTCGCTAACTCGAAACCCTAGCTCTAACTTGGGAACTCAGTTCATCTTCTCCAACCCCTGCTCTCCTCCCTCTCTCCGCCGTCGTCGTCGACCTCCCCGTTCTCAGCCGTCTCGCCTCTGCCCTATCCCTCCCGATTTACACACTCATCACCACATCCGCTCGATTCTTCTCTCTCATGGCCTCTCTCTCTCATCTCCAACAACACGCCGGCTCCGCTGAAATCCCTAATTTCGGTCTAATTCCTCTCTCTAGCATTCCTCCGCCGATGCTCGATCCCAAGCAATTGAAGCTCTTCGGAGAAATGGAGTCGACCACATCCTCCTAATCGGACCGCTGCCGCCATTTTCGGAAACCTCCGCCCTCAATCTCCCATGGCTAGACGAGCAAGCTCCGTCATCAGTCCTCTACATCAGCTTTGGAAGCAAAACAACTCTATCGAAAGAGTAGATAATGGAGCTCGCCTCCGCCCTAGAAAGGGAGCATCTTGATTTGCTTTAGTTTGATTTCTTCAATTTGTTTTGATTTCATTTTGTTTGGTCTCCTGATTTCTATTGCATTTACAGTTTGTGAGTAACTTAAAAAATGGCTGGCAAAGAGAAGCCATTTATTTAAAAAAAATAGTAATTAATTATCTAATTACAAAATTAGTTCGAATATTTTTTTAATTATTCAGGATTATTTTTATTAATTAATTAAAATAATAATTATAAACCTAATTCAATATTCTCCTCAATTACCAAACCCACTTAAAACATTAAATACTCTCACGTTAAATTATGTGCCGAAAAAAAAGTGTTGCAACTTTAAAGGACCGGAGGGATTTTAAATTTGGCTAGCTATTCAATATCTTTTATTTTATATTAAAAAATCAAGAGTTATTTCCTTACATATATTAACCCTCATCATTTATGTATAACAAAGATATATGTGCAGCTTAATTGAACAAAGAATAGAAACGACTAAAAGTCTAAAACTAATCGTCAAAACTTAAGAAATGGGAGCCTATTTTCATCTACTTTTTCCATAGTAAAACAAAAAAACCAACTAAACACCTTTGTAATTATAAAAGTAGAATATAATTAAGTTAATTCGGCAGAAGGTATCTAAGAATAAAAAATACTGTAAAAAGAAAAAAGAAATATCTGAGAGTACGAGTGGGACCCGAGTCAAGTTGTTTGTTGAAGACTAGCGTCCAATCCCAGTCTTGAATACAACCCCTCTCACAGCTGTCTCCCATTTAATCACATCCTTAATCTCAATCTTAATCACACTTAAATCACACAATAACTTAACTTAGAGAGAGATTGAGAGAGAGAGAGGCGTCAATTCCCAGCTGGCAAGTCGAAAAACATTCCGGAAATCAAAAGGGTTAGAAAACGACAAATATCCCGTACGAAAATATAATACTACCTCCATCTTATTTATTAGGCCACTTTCACTTTATTAATTTTTCGGGCACGTATTTCCACCGAAATTTAGTACGGGTTTTAAAATATAATTTTAAAGTATCGTTTCTTTTACGGGATATTATAAGTGTTATAGTATCCCGTAATAGAAACGATACTTCAAAATTATATTTTAAAATCCGTAGTAGATTTCGGTGGAAATACGTGCCCGAAAAATCAATAAAGTGAAAGTGGCCTAATAAATGAGATGGAGGTAGTATTATAATATATATATTTAAAGAGAGGAAGAGCGATTGACAGATAATATGTATATGATTCCCCCATTGGTGTACGTGCAGGCCAGCTCATTCCGCACGCCCCCCCGCCCCCGGCCCCCCTCCAGCCTGTCTCCACCCCCCCCCCCCGCCCCCTCGCCCCCTCATATATACTGAAACTCCCTTTCCATTACTACTTTAATCCCTTCATTCGCCGTTTCTTCTCTTCTCAATATGGATCCGTGCCCTTTTGTGCGGATTCTCATCGGGAATTTGGCGCTCAGATTCCCCCCCAAATCCCACCTCCCTTCCTTCTCCTACTACTGCAAACTCAAATTCAAGGGCTTCCCCACCCAGTTCTCCGACGTCTCCTTCCTCGCGGCGGAGGCCGACGCCGTCGAGAGCAAGGTCCACGGCTGCTTCTCCCTGAGCAAGCCGGACCTGGAGAGACTAGTGGCGGAGAAATCGAGCAAGCTTTCCTCTCTCAAGATCGAGATTCACCGGAGGAGCGGCCGAGGCGGCGGCGCCGGCGGGGGCTGCGGCCTCGGTAGCGGCGGGAAGCTGGTCGGTTGCGCGGTGGTGCAGTTGGATTTGAGGGGCATTCTCGAGAATATGGGCAAGTGCGTTATCGAAAACGGGTGGGTCGTGGTCGGCGGGTCGGATGTGAAGCTCCATCTCAATGTGCGGGCCGAGCCCGACCCGAGATTCGTCTTCCTGTTCGATGGGGAGCCCGAGTGCAGCCCGCAGGTTTTTCAAGTCAATGGGAATGTGAAGCAGCCAGTTTTCACTTGCAAGTTCGGTTTGAGAAGCTCTACGGAGAGGATCATGAGATCCAGGTGAATATCTTCACTTCTTTCTCTTCAATTACTCTTTCAATTTTACGAATTACCAGTAGATTTTACCTTTTGTTTTCAATTCCGTATTTGCTTAGGCTCTACACATTTTGAAATTGAATTTAAATTAGGGTTTAGGGTTCTCATACATCAATTGATTTTGATTGGGGGAAAAAAACTTTATGAGAGGAAAAGAAATTGAGATACACTACTTTTTTGTTGAAATTACTTGTGAAGAATGTTAATTTTTGGTTAAAGTTCCAGTCTTGTCCCATTTGGATTATGATTTTAGCCGATTACTGATGAAATACAAAGTTTTTTCATTTTTATGAATAAGATTCAAGATAACGATGCTTATTCTATAGCAGCATTCTCGCAATTGTGTGATTTAGCAAATAGTCTGATCTTTGTATTCTCCATTGTTGGAATAGATCTTCACTATCAGAACCAAGCACCTCAACAAACTGCTTCGGATCATCAACAACCAGCAACGAGAACAACTCGAAAGAGCGAAAAGGATGGTCCATCACCATCCACGATCTCTCCGGATCCCCCGTCGCTGCCGCCTCGATGGTGACGCCGTTCGTCCCGTCCCCGGGCACGGACCGGGTGAGCCGGTCCAACCCGGGGGCATGGCTCATCCTCCGGCCCGGCCACAGCACGTGGCGGCCGTGGGGCCGCCTCGAGGCCTGGAGCGGCGGCGACCGCCTCGGCTACCGCTTCGACCTCATCCCGGACGGCGGCGTGGACGCCATCACCCTCGCCAGCTCCGCCATCAGCACCAAGAGCGGCGGGACGTTCAGCATCGACATCACCACGGGCCCCACGCCGATGACGAGCCCGAACAGCAGCTTCGATCTCAGCTCCGGGTCGGGGTCCGGGTCGGACCTCGGGTCGGCGTCCGGGTCCGGGTCGTGGGCGCAGCTCCTGTATCGGGGGTTCGTGATGTCGTCGACGGTGCAGGGCGACGGGAAATGCAGCAAGCCGGAGGTGGAGGTCGGGGTGCAGCACGTGAGCTGCACGGAGGACGCCGCGGCTTTCGTGGCGTTGGCAGCTGCCATGGATCTCAGCATGGACGCTTGCAGGCCGTTTTCGAAGAAGCTCCGGAAAGAGCTGCGGCAACCGGATCTCGAATAGCCGGGTCGGGTCGGGTCGAACCGTTTTTATTTATTTATTTTAATTTTTCAAAGGGAGTGTACAGTCATCGACAGCTATTTGCTTTATTTTTCTTTAATTTTTAACATCTTTTTCCAATTAATTTAGTGATTCATTTGTAAATGAAGGAGAGAGTTTTGATTTTGTTTATTGTGCTTAGTTGGTGACAGGTTGGCATATTCATGGACCAGGTGTATTGGTTTAGATTAGTTGAGTGTAAATTCAATTTCTCAATAAAAGCTGTCCTGTTTCTCGACACTTCGACATTTTTTTCTTTATTATTTTTTCGTTTTGTCTTTAATTTAATAGCGGCTGCCATCATGAATGCACAGCCTGTATAAAATTCCCTTTCCTAGATAAATAATGTTTGAATTTCATGGTTTTTCAACCCTCTCTCCCATCTTATTATCATCGTCATTATTTTCATAACCTAAACCGCGACTTTCTTCAAAACTCATTTATAATTTTCAGAGAAATTTGAAAGAGAGTTGATGAACTCACTTATGGACCATCATATATGGGAGATTTTAAACATAGCCCCCATTTCTCTCCTTATAGCCCCAAATAATAATAATAATAAACTTAATTATGAATATACAATAATGCCCTTATATAGCCCCCAATAATTAATTCTTAACAAAATATAATTAAAGTTATATTGCCTCCGTTATTTAGAGTTGCATAGTTTTGACGGACCTCATAGTGAAGAACATAAAAGAAAAAAGAAAAAAAAAATCATCTTCCCACCTTTCTTTCTCTCTATCTCTAACTTGTAACTACAAACGCAGAGCATATTCATACAAGAAATAATGGTACTGGGGAATTAAGAGAACGAAAATGGGATATTTTAGAATATTAATGGACTTCACAAATGGTATGTGATAGGATAGCTGACAATGCTGAACATCGTACCCAAAAGCCAAGACCTTCATCTTCTAGGTTTCTACAACTGTTTGAATAACTTCTCTCTCTCTTTCTCTCTCTAAAAAGGTGATGTGTGGAGCAAAAGGTATGAATTTTTGGCATTTCGATTTTAATTATATTGCTTTGTTTTTTTCTTTAAAATTTTCTTCTTCATTTCAATCAGTTTCTCATGTTTCGTTTTCCCTATAATCTGCTTTTTAGGAAGAAATTTCTGGAAAATATGAAGCATATGTTGAATTTATGCGGAGGAAATTGAAGAGACTTTATCACGATGAACAATAAACACTGTGAAATTAAATCTCATTTCAATTAATTCCTTAGATTCAAGCCTAGAAAGTAGTAGCAACGGTGGCGAGGTCGGCACGTTACTATCCTTCAATCACTCTTCAATTCAATCTGATCCCAAAGGCTTCTTAGCGAACTGGTCTCCTTCTTCTTTGTCTCCGGGGACCGTGTTTGTAGAGCGGCGTCTCCTGCTCTGACGCTGGCAGAGTTTTCCGGCTAGACTTCGCCAATACTGCTCTAATCGGCCGCCTCCACCTCTCCGATTTGACGCCGCTCACCGCTCTCACCGCCATTCTCTTCAACGGCAATTTCTTCGACGGGAACCATAATTATGCAAAGTTGCTCTCTACTTTCTGCTTGCAAAGTTGCATATTTATGCAAAAAGTCGCATTAACGGAGGCTGCAGAACTTTAATTATGTTTTGTTATGAACGGAGGCAATATAACCTTAATTATGTTTTGTTAAGAATCAATAATTGGAGGCTATATAAAGGGCACAATTGTATATTCATAATTAAGTTTATCATTATTATTATTTGGGGGCTATAAGGAGAGAAATGGGGGCTGTGTTTAAAATCCCCCATCATATATAGGATGTCAATTTAGCCCGAAACCCGCGGGTTGACCTAAGTAATCCGAACCAAAAACGGGTTATGATCGAATATTTCTAACCCGATTTTTTTTTTTAACCCGAACGGCCCGAACCGAATAGCCCGACAACCCGATAGGGCTAGCCCGAAAGCTTGGCGGGTTGGTCTGATAACCCGAAAGTTTTCATTAATTAAGTGTTGAATTTCATTACTTTGTTTCATATATTAAAATTTATGTTTTGATTCAGATACTTGTGAAAATATATTATAATTTTCTATGCTAAGTTGTAGTAATCATAATATTTTTTCTATTTTATATTTCATCACATAATAAAAAAAGATTAATATAATCATTAAAAGAAGAATATCTTCACATCTCAACTAGCTACTTATTTATATTATGCAAATTGGAGTAACATAATACGAAATAAAGTGGCTTAGATGGTATAACATGAAAAATTGTTTTTATAAAATTATGATTTTAAAAAAATCGTCAACTTCTTGGCCCGACGGGCTAGCCCGAGCCCCGAAGGTTTAGGGTTAGGGTTGAAAATTTCTAGCCAAAAAAAAAAAATCAACCCAATTCAACCCGAACCGAATAACCCAAAACCTACTAGGGCTGACCCGAACCCGCTCGGGTTGGCCCGATTGATATCCCTAATCATATATAAATATTCCTTTCGTCCCATAAATTTAGTTCTAAGTTGTCGTATTTGGTCTTTTTATGGATTTAATCATACACCTAAAATGGAATTAACAGTGTCTCATTATAAAATACTTCATAATTTGTATTTTGACACCTCTATCCGGCCCTACAAGACTAAATCAATGGAACGGAGGGAGTAGATGCTGGTGCAAGTAATTTCGTCCTCTAAATGAGCCAAGATAATGCATCAACAATCAAATGAGCAAATGAGAAAAGATATAAGAATATTTTCTAAATCAGCACATGAGATCCTATTTCGGTATTTCCACTAATGTGTTTCATTATCTACTCCAACTATTGGATTATTTAAAGACTAGCAAAACTACCTACTAATACTATGTACTACCAACTCTTGTATGTAATTCCAAACTACTTCCATTCGAAAAATGACGAGCAATATTCAAAGAATTTGTAAAATATATATGGTGGCAATCCAATATTTGCACCCATTTTGGTGGCTTTAGTGACATTGCTTACCTGATGAGATTCAATTAAAAAAAAAGTGGATTTAGCGGAAAAAAAATGATGCATTCTATACATAACTATAATGCATCATTTAATATAATATATTCTTAATACCAGTGACAATGTATCCTTAATATTCTTTTTGTTTTTTCTGAAGTAACCTATATATATTCAAGGCAAGTGCGATGCTGAAAAAGGAGAATTGTGCATGCAGCTGAATACCCATATTTTTAAAATTATTTTATCCTTTGCTTAGTCAACCTCTCTCTACCCTTTTGATTTCTCTCTCTTTTCTTATAATTTATTTTCTTATTCTTTTTTATTGTAATATTTTTGTAATTTTGGGGTATATATATATATATATATATATATATATATATATATATATATATAATAGTGTCTTATTTTAAAGAGCTTGAAAAAAATCTTTAAATTAATTTATTATAAATAAAATAAATAATTTATTGACATTTTAAGTAAAGGTACAAAAAAATATATATCTTACAAAAATTAATCCCAAAATCCATCCGGAATTTATAATTGCTAGAGCATTCTTATATATTGGATATTATTATTATTATTATTATTATTAACTACGCATATTTACACTCATATTAGCTGTTTGAGAAATCGTAGAACAATTTACTAAAAATAATACTCCGTAATTAGAATGGTAAATAACATCCAGAAATATAATTGATACTATAAATTTTCACATTATATTATTTTTTCCGTGCAGTTAATTATCAATTATGATGCATAAAGTGCATAAATAAATGGTATTTATTTGATGATTTTTTTTTTTTTCATCACATCAAAATAAAGAAAAGAGAGAGGATGAGGGGTGAGAGGTGACGCATGAAACGCACAAATATTTGTGCAATATTATTCCTTGTATTGATTCAATAAAGCGATAATGATGCATTTTCACTAGGGGCACACTCGGGTCAGTCAGAGGCATCGTGCGGCCGGCTAAAACACTGATAATTTTATTTGTGTAGATTAATACTTTTCTGTATAAAGATTGACACTTTTAAAAATTGACATTTTATTCGTAAAATAATTATGTTAAAGATTTGATGTAGGGAAAACGTCTAATCTGTTGATTAAGATTAACAAAATACCGGAAAAAAAACGCAAATAAAGTGAATTCCGTTGATTCTTTATTGAATACCGGAAGAACACAAGGGAAACAACCCTAATTTTATTATCAAAATCCAACTCCCTGAATAGATAAACAATACTCAATTTATAGTCTAATAACAAAAGTGATAAATATAGAAATTACTTGGAAAAGAAGTAAACTAAAATCTAATTAAACAAATAATAATAATTAATAATAATAATAATAATATCCATACTATATTTAATCTCCATCACTGATGCAAGGGAAACGTCTAATCCGTTGATTAAGATTAATAAAATACCGGAAAAGAACGCAAATAAAGTGAATTCCGTTGATTCTTTATTGAATACCGGAAGAACACAAGGGAAACAACCCTAATTTTATTATCAAAATCCAACTCCCAGAATACATAAACAATACTTTATTTATAGTCTAATAACAAAAGTGATAAATATATAAATTACTTGGAAAAGAAGTAAACTAAAATCTAATTAAACAAATAATAATAATAATAATAATAATAATAATAATAATAATAATAATACTATATTTAATCTCCATCATTCTCCTCTGCATCGAAATGATTTGTCCTCGAATCGGATGCAACTTCATCTCCCAAGAAATTATCACTTGCAAAAGGCATCAGGAACTCAAAGTGAATCTCATGACAACGAACATCAGCAGTTGCTTTGTATCTAATATTAATCTTTTCACAAATAACACAAACTGTTTTATAACTGCCAGGAAGCCATAGGTGATATTCCGCCACCAAAGAGAACTTTTCCACAATATTGGCAACAATAATATGTGTATAAAAACTTGAATATTCGAAGCCAAAATTAAAATTTTTACCATGGATAGTGCGTATGGACTTGCGTTGCACTACTATATCCTGTTCAACAACTGGTAAAAATTTATCCTCAATATGGTCAAATTCTTTTGCGTAATCGTCATAAATTGGAGGATTCAGATAGTCGTGAACCATATCCTCCTCCAAAATAGGGGAAGAGTCATCATCATAGATCGGAGGACCCAAATAATCCGTAACCAAATCAAACCTGACATAATCGTTGTCCAAAGGTGCAAAAGATGCTCCATCGCGCAGGAGGATCGTAGCAAGACTCTGGATACCAACTGATGCAAGGGAAACGTCTAATCCGTTGATTAAGATTAACAAAATACCAGAAAAGTACGCAAATAAAGTGAATTCCGTTGATTCTTTATTGAATACCGGAAGAACACAAGGGAAACAACCCTAATTTTATTATTAAAATCCAACTCCCAGAATATATAAACAATACTCAATTTATAGTCTAATAACAAAAGTGATAAATATAGAAAATACTTGGAAAAGAAGTAAACTAAAATCTAATTAAATACTAATACTAATAATAATAATAATAATAATAATATTCATACTATATTTAATCTCCATCAAGATTGACACCTTTAATCGTATAAATTAATACTTTTCTGTATAAAGATTGACACTTTGACCCGACCACACTATGTGACCGACCTCATCCAAGTTTTTGTCTTTTCCCTATGTTTTCACCAAAGACTTCTTTAGCATCAAATTTACCATAGTATTCAATATGTAAGATAGGAGTATAAAATATATAAACATGCCATTTTAAAAAAAAATAGAGGAATTAATATATAGTGTACTAATTAATTTGTATCGTTAATCATAAACGGGTCCAGCAATCATAATCTTTTTCTATGGGTAATTCTATACACAGCCCCTGTTTTACTCCTCATAGCCCCTTAATTATTATAATAATAAAATAATTATAAAATTATGCCCTTATAGCCCCCAAATCTTCCTGCTCTCTTCCTCCACGATATCGCCGGCGAACTCCAACCAAACTAATTTCTTCTATACGGTTATAAAAAATTCCTCAAAATCGAACCCACCGTTTTGACGATCAACTCTTCGACAGCCAAATTCTTAACCCTCCGATGCCGACGGGTTGTAAGACCTCCAATAGCATGAGCCGTATAAAAAATCAAAACTAAAGACCCATCTGCAGATTCTTCATTATACTGAATAATATGTCTCCTATTTCGAGATTAGTAGGAGATGATCATCCATCCCGCGTGATGCTGAAGCTATTAGCGGCGACGGCCAATATCCCACGAGCACAAAGTTATCCCCCAATTTTCATAGTTGATTTCACTCATGAACTTATCTTCCATTTTATTTGTATCATCTCAAGGAATTTCATTTCGGATAGAAAGAACAGTTCTTGGATGTTTGGATGTCCTTTTTCAATTCTATATGATTTTCTTTATATCCATCGATTGTGCATATAGCCATTGATAGTAAGAGACGATAATCAAACTTTTTTTTTTACTCAACCTTCTACTGAAGTAAACAATTTTATATTCATTTTTCATTGCTGGAAACATTGAAATATTTGTTCCGTATTAAGGTGAGTCTTTGCTAAGAAGGCTTGCAATGACCACATACGAAACCGAGAGCTTTGATCTGTGACGTCGTTGGGCTGTTGGCATCGCTGTGAGGAAAAACAAAAAAAAGAAAGGGGGCCGCACGCTAGACTGAGGATGGAGGCTATGTGGGTATAAAAGTATATTACTAATAAATTAATTATTAAAATAATTAAGGGGGCTGTGAGAGTAAAATGGGGGTTGTGTATAGAATTACCTTTTTCTATTTATATCAAGGAAGCCCATTGTTTATATTTCATTTCAATGTAGAATTAAATATATTTATATTTTATTTTCGTAGTTTACTTTACTTGGTCAGTTCCGACCCTCGTGGAGTATGTCATAATTATAAAATACTATCTACATCTCATCAATTAGGCTACATTTTTTTTTTTTTTTCTGTCTATTCCATATATTAGTCTATTTTCTTAAAATGGTAAAAAATTTGTGGCTACAATTAACTCTCTCTCCTTAAAATTAATTACAACCACATATCTTACATTGTATTGACTATTGTGCCAAAAGCAAAGTACCCTAATACATGGGATGAAGGTAGTAGAATAGAAACACAAAAGTGAAAGTTAACATAGAATAGATATTGTACTATTATCTTCTTGTTAGGCAAAAATGCTCCAAATATGCGATGGGATACATCGAAAATTCGTTTTCTATGGCTTCTCGAATTTTAGTAGTGGTTGGGAGTTCAAATTGCAAGGCTTGTTTCCTGCCCACAAACTATTCTGTTGACCAAACCACTATGTATTATTTCATCAAGACTTAAAATAGTCAGCTCATTTGATAAATTAGAATTTCGGGACTGAGTTGAAAAAAAAAAAAAAAATTAAAATTCTATCTAGATAACAAATTGATGAAATATCTCAAGCTTCTAGAATAAGCTCCCTTACCTACTATGACACACTTAATATTCTCACCGCTGATGTAACAGTGTCACGTCCATAGATTTCTAATTTAGGGTTAAGTTTTTTTTAGTAGGGTTTAATTTCTTTTTTGTAGCATTTAATTTTTACGATATATATTTATATTATCTTCTTTATTTATAGTATTGTCACGTCATCCATAGTCATAATGTATTAAATATGTTTACGGTGGGCATTGGAGCATTCCTCTCGAAACTTCAGGCTCTACAATTTTCTTTCTTTCTTTATTGTTTTTAAGGGAAATATTTTTTGATTTAAGGGAAATATATTATTTATTTCTTTATTATTCTCTCTTTCTTTGATGCGGAAACTTATTTTTTGTTAAGATATAGGATTGATAACTTTGGAGTAATCACCTACAAAAGATAAGATGCTATATGACGCATACTGCATAAAAATTATAAAATTTAGTTAACAATAATAACCAGTTATATAGTCCGGCTGATTAATCAAAGAATTCATTCGGTAACGAAAGTTTAAACCGATCAGATTGAATAAATAATAATCATCGCCAGCAATATTTAATCAATTGTATTTATAACCACACAATTTTGAGATTGGACTGAGTTATCTATGAAGTAGGTTATAAATCTCTTTTGACTGTATTTTTCTAATGCTTACTTTAAAGTTGTTCAAGTAGATTAGCTGCATTCTTGAAAATACTAAATTCTTCAATGCTTACTTAGGATATTGCACCCAACCTGTACCACAATAATATTATATTCAACTATGAAATATAAACTAATTAATGGTGGCCAATAAACCACCTAACCTCACACATCATCAACTATGAAAATTGCAATCAAGAAAAGCATTCCCATGGAAAAAGGAAGACATACAATACTAATACCAACACAAGTCCTTTTCAACCAACTCTGATATAAATAGATTATAACTAATATCAAAACCATATTGCATGTCTAATGCTACAGCTAATTACAACACAGAGTAACACACTTCTCAAAATAAATAAATATGGAACATAACATTTTGGCTCCAAAGTCGAGCATCTTTGAGCCCTACCATAAGGAGGAGAACATAGTCCAATTATGTCAATGACTTCCGATCCCAAACTGAAATTTCGTTTCTCTACGTTGAATTCAAAGCTGAGTTGTGTACTAAAGTGGCTAAGAAATTAAGGAGATAACATGGTCGAAAACTTACTAATATAAGCAAACTAGACAAGTTGATTGACAGATTAGGGGCCAGAAGCTGGTTGCCATCAACCTTGTCTAACTTTTATGCGCAAAGTTGAAAGAAAAAATCTTAACATTTAACACACAAGGACAAAGATACTATGAGACCCTGATATTTGAGGGTGAGAGCAACGGTAAAACTTAAATTCAATGAAATTGAAGCGATTCCTGCTACCTCTATATTCATTCTGCTGCGACGTCTTCACTATTAGTTCCCTCAGTTTGTATCTCAGGGAGCGTGTCAAGATCTGTTCGTATATCTTTCTCCTCCAGGGAATTGGAAGTATCAGATATATCAATGGCATCCTCTTGAATTTCTTCAGGATTATCAGTCAATGTAGTTTCCAAGCTTTCATCTGTGCCAACACTTGTATCTGATTTCTCATCGCCAAATTCATTATTCTTTTCTGATGAAGACTCTTTAGTGTTCCCTTCATTAGATAAATCAGAAAACTCCTCAGAGAGTGATTCTGCATCTTTTGTTTCAGAAGAAAGTGTTGAATTAGTGTCTGAATGAGTACTGTCCACATCTAAGATAGAACTATTGGCATTTCCTTCAGTAGATGTAACCTCGGTGGCATTTTCTTGCTCATTACCTAATTCAGGCTTGCTCTCTGTTGCATTTTCTGAGGGCAACTCATTGTCCTCTACTGTAACCTCAGTAATTTTGGTACTACTCATCAAATGATCATCAGATTCTTCCATTGTTTCCTTATTAGGAGTAGAATCATTCTCAGAGTTGTGTAACACGTCGTTCTTGATTGCTGTGGCTGTGACATTTGATTGTTGGCCATCTCTAGCTGCCTCACTGCCATCCACCTCCAGATCTTTCCTATCCTCACTTTCATAAGTTTCTCCATTGTTGTTCTCTTTCGCCTCCTCACCTATAAAATTTCCAGGGTGTTCATTTGAGTTCTCAACGTGATCATTATCGTGTGTCACAGCACTAGAAGCGTCATCTGCCTTGTAATGTTCCTCACGTGCTTCGTGGGCACTCCTGTCATTTGCATCATGATCACTATCATCAACACCAGTTTCCTTCTCCTTTTGACCATGGCCATCTTCAGAATCTGTTTCTTGAGTTTCAGTTTCATCACTGTCTTCTCTCTCCTCATTCTCTACGAAACTTTGTTCTCTATCGATTTCTGGATCAGATTTCTCTTCTTCATGCTCTTCTCTCTCATCATCTCTACCTCCTGCCTCGTCATCCTCCCTCTCTTCGACCTTCTTATCTTCTAGATCTTCTTCACCATGCTTGTCTTCCTCTACTTCTTCAGTAGTTTCCTCTTCTTCTGATATTTCATCATGAATCTCATTCTTAGAGTCTGTGTCCTCCACTCGGGTACGAATATCTTTCCTTCCAAGTTTTATAAGCTCATCACTACTTGTTTGAACAGAGGATTTGGCATCAGCTTCATCAAATTCATCCTTCTTATCATGGGAATGTTTAACTTGGTATAGCAACCAAAAGCAGACAGCAAGCAGTAAACAAATCTGCAGAACATTTTTGACCTTGATCCCTTTGGATCTCTGGTTCCGACTGGGTGATTGCCTATACATAATGATTTCACAATATGTTTTCTTCACTAATATCACTTTTCTCAATGTTAAGTGGAAGAGCCTGTTATTTATATAAAAATCCTCATTAGAAAAATATCCAAGCAAAATCCAATTCTAAAATGAAATAAATATGGCACACTTTATAAAGTTCTCCCCCATGGTTCCTATTGAAGAACATGGTTTCATGAATTTGGATTCATACAGGAAACAGATTTTTATAAATGCTTAAAATATACTTTTCAGATCATATCCAGTTGTGTACAAGCTTAAATTTGACAGGATACAGAGATTGTTCGTTTATTATGACATAACTGATACACGAACACAATATCAATATTCTCTGCATGAGATGCAAAAACTTATGAGAGCAACAAAATTTTTAAATACAGTTTACATCACCACACTACCCATCTGGACAAAAGAAAGCCAAAAAATCTGTAGCAAAAATCAATTCCTAGTCAATTATCTCTAGCAGCTTCCACAACATATGATTTCTGGGGTTCTTTGTTTAGAATGCAAGATTTTGTTTCTAATCACTTATCAGTATTGACACCAGAGTCCCAAGAAAAGGGATGAATTATACATGAATTTTCTTTTGACCTTACCAACATGACTCGAGTAATGAACCAACCTTAAGCTTCAAATCACACTCCACAATTGAGATGGCATTTTGCAAGGAAAAGGATAGAGTGCAGAAGTCACGACTAAGTTG
This sequence comes from Mentha longifolia, assembly GCA_001642375.2. NCBI lineage: Eukaryota > Viridiplantae > Streptophyta > Magnoliopsida > Lamiales > Lamiaceae > Mentha > Mentha longifolia. The sequence continues at coordinate 23,215,387 of CM038120.1, read as the reverse complement.
TAAGAATGTTGTGCAACCCACATAGAAGAACCATTCAGAATAATCATAAACCAAAATGGTACTCTAGAACAGTAGTAGATGCAGAGTGGAATTTTTATAGTAAAAATACTTGGTGTTTTTTCCAGAGTATAAGCAAATAGAGGGCATCAACAGAATATACTAAAACCTCGTTCCAATCATAGAAATAACATCTTTCACACTTATGAGCTTCGGTCACTAATTTGCTCTAGTGCAAATTGAAGCTTCATTCACTGAGCACCATAATTAACCTGCCTTCGAAGGGCAAGCAATCTTGCATTTGAATGAACAAAGTTGTCTTCCACATAAACGGGTAGCCATGGAGAGATTAAAGATCAAACCAGTCTTCATGAAACTAAATGCTGAAAACTTGTTTTAAGTAGCATGATTAAATTCTAATTACTAATTATAGTTTTGTCAAAGTTTTGTCAAGGCCTCAATAACTCTACATACTTTACTTAATTACAATAACAAGCCTCCCTGAAATTCTCGCAGCATCTTAATCTCTCTTAGGTTTTCTCCACTGTAGCCTAAAATTCTGCTGAAAATCGACAAGTATAAGAACTCAAGCATAATTTAGAACAATCAACTGTAAACGATCTAATCCCGAAGAAAAGCATATTGAGAACTATAAAACATCCAACATTAACTTCACAACTTAATAAAATCTTCGAAGTGAATTCCCAATAAAATGAAGTCAAAAGCGCATCTCTACCAAAAATACCCAAAGCCCATGCCAGAAACAATTCATTGGAAGCAATAATCACTGCGACATTGGAGAATCATATAATTCCGCTTCTTCACGATCCAATCCCACCACAAATATGAATTAATTCATTAATTTAACCGCCACAGAGTTCAATTTGAAGTAAATTAAAAAAAAAAAAAAAAAAAAACTGCGAAAGAACAAATTATCCATGAAGATTAAGAAGACGAAGCAACATACCTTAAGCGGAAAAGAGGTCCCCAAAGGATTATGAAAATTGGTAAAAGAAGATGGACAGTTCAATATTTGAAATTGCTTGAATATTTATCTTTACTCTAAATAGAGGGGGCCTTGACAGCTCCGCTTCTCTCTCTCTCTCTCTCCGCCGCTCTCTTTCCAAACTCTCTCTCTCTCTCTCTTCCCTGATCTAGTCTAGTGATAATAATGGAAGAATGTTGTTCTTGCAACTGTATAGGGAGATACGACATTCAGTTGGAGAGTGAGAGCGGCTTTTAATTTTATTATTTTCACATTTTTTTTCCTTTAAATTAGCCAGGTTTTCGGGTCGACCCATATATAATCGGGTCGTCTACTGTTTTCTCCCGTACAGTATCTTACAATTTCGCTATGAGTCGCTTGCAGACGCAATTTGAACTTTGATTTTTATTTTTTTTTTCTTATTGAAGATTATTGGTCAAAAAAGAGAACTGTCTTACTAACTAAATAAATTGTGTTTCGTTGTCATTATTATTGTCTAAAACACCATAGTTTAAGATAACCTCTATTAATGCATTTGGCATCACACATTTTTTTTTAATTGAAAAAATAGACTGCACATAGTACATTTGATAATTGTGCCTAAATACTGCAATTAATGATATATGCATGTTTTATAGCTTATACTACATGACAACGACGCTCCATATATAGTCTTGTTGCTATAATTTTTTGAGCTTGGTTTATTATCAAATTGCTTTATCATCACTGATCAAATTATTTATTCATTTTGTTTAGGCATTAATTAATAGATAATGACATCTAATTTCATGAATTTTATGTTAATTTAACATGACTATGGACAACAAAGCGCAACTCAGTTAGTAAAATGTTTCCCCTCCAACCAAGAGGTCGGTTCGAGTCACATCGGGTACGTGTATGTATGAGTGTGTTGTGTTTGCCTGATAAAAAAATAATAATAATAATAAAAACATGACTATGAAGAGAACACAATTTTTGCAAGTTCTCTAACATACTTATGTTAGAAAGTAATATCACAATGCACCTTTTTCTTCCCTCTTCAAGATTATTCTTTTACTGCGGCTCTTAATTTTTAGATTTTAGACATCTCAGTCAAAGATGGAGGAATGTTCCCATACTCACTGTAAGCAGACTTAATATATTCACGACTGACGTGACGAAAATATATTTAAGCAATATTATTATAAATACATCTCTTTAAAATAAACCCAACAAAAAAAATTAAACACTACTAATAAAACCAAATCTTAAATGTAAAAATTATTAACATAACATACCCACATAAATCATATGCACATGATAGGTAGAAGAGTGTTTCTAATCAAATATATCGATAATATCTCGTACACAATATAATAGACATTCCAGTCAAAAATATTACACCTTATCTCCATACCAACAAGCAAACGAGCCTTGATGATGTACTGTATATTAACTATGTTATTAAAAAACGAGATTTGAAACCGATCACGTTGAAATCAAAGTAAAGTAAAATTAGCAAACTATAATATAAAATGATGCTAAAACACAATGTTTAAAATAAAATAAAAAATTGATGCAGGGCGAGCAACACAATGGCATGGGAACATTGTCTACCTCTTTAGCTTAGGTGCCATTTTCTTGGCTTGATTAGCTGCACTTTTGTCTCGTTCTCTCAATATTAATTATCCACTTTCTTTAAATGTTTTCATCGTTTTAATTACATGTGATTCTGTGAATGTGACCAAATAATAGGAAAAGTTCGCATAAAAATAAGTTATGCTATAAATAAATTTGGATCATCGATCATAATATGATTTACAGTAGTTATTGAAATAAACATGATTGCAATACGTACATGATAACTATAGGCATGATGCTCATTGTATATTGACATAATGTGTACTTCAATAACAATCGTAGGCTCAGTTCTATTTGTATTTCTCACACCAAAACTAATTTCTATAAAACTGAACTTCCAAATAATATATATGTATGTATAAAATAAAAAATAGAGTTTATGTAAGAAATAGGAAATGATCTGAAGACTTCATAACTTTGTGATCAACAGTGGTCCAAACTAACAGGTGCAGTACAATAGTAATGAAAAATGCAATGTGCATAGTTGGAAGAGCATACAGGAGGTAAAGAATATTTGAAACCTTGGACACAAAATAAAGGTGATTATATAAAATGGAACATATTTCAAAGGAAAGATTTTCCAGCTCAGATAATTATATCAGAAAGTAGTAATCCTCCTCTCAGGTTTTCACTTTTCTTACACTTTCTGTCATTGGAATGTTCTGAAAAGAACATAAAGTTATGTATATGTATGTCAAAAGCTTGGAATATATATAGCCATCTCATTTAAATTTAATCTCATTCAAACATGCATGATTACAGTTATTTACTAACTAATTTTAGGCTGTCTTTTGATGTAAGCCCAAGCAAACTTTGTAAATTTAGTTACTGAAGCTGTGCTTAATTAATTATGTTAGATAAACACACATATATATAAATATATAGTACTATATTTGATTGCTTCATGCTAAAGATATTCTTGCTTAACCAAAAATCTTAGTGCTTCCCTTCACATCATAACCTCCCTACCAGGCACCATTTATATGTACATCTTAATTTCTTGAGCCCTCATTCTCAATTTTTTTTCACAAAATTAAAAACCATGAATTATTTCTCTATTTTCTTCCTTTTGATCTCGATTTTCTCGATCCAATATTCACGGGCTTCGGTTGTTTCGACTGGGGATTTCAACAAGGATTTCTTTGTGACATGGTCACCTAGCCATGTTAATACATCACTTGATGGCCAGAGCAGAAGCTTAATCCTTGACAAGGATTCAGGTTCTATTTCTATCTCAATTATAAAATAATAATTAAAATAACAAATTGAAGCGAGTAAATTATGTTTGTCTAAGATTTATTGTGTTTTTGTCCAGGCTCTGGTTTTGCTTCAAATGACAAGTTCTTGTTTGGACAGTTTGACATGAAAATAAAACTGGTACCTGGGAACTCAGCAGGCACAGTTGTTGCCTTCTACGTAAGTCGAAAACAATACGTTAAAATTATCGAAAATACGACAGTTTTTTTTTTAAACACAATTAATTAACATGAAATTTAAAGACCACAACTAGTGAATGATGTTGACCTAAATTTTATAATTCTTGCAGTTGGCATCCGATGAACCTAACCGAGATGAGCTCGATTTCGAGTTCTTGGGGAACGTAGAAGGACAACCTTATACACTACAAACTAATGTGTATGTAAATGGTTTTGACAACAGAGAGCAGAGAATCAAGCTCTGGTTTGATCCTACAAAGGACTTCCACACCTATTCTATACTTTGGAATGTCTACCAAATTGTGTAAGCCCATTTTATTTTCCACTTAATTAAAAAATTCATTATGTCTTTCCCAAAGATTAAAGAAAAAAAATTCAATTATCCTCAATAAACCATGAAAGAAGTTTAGTTCTTTCAACATGCATGCATGGCCATTCTTGAATATTGCCCCTTTACTTCAACGAAAATCAAAGAATAATCAAATAGCAAAATAAACTCACAAAGATCTTCTCCATATTCTTCGTGACTCCACAAATTAAATTTAAGATCTTATATGTTTTTTTTTTTCCTTTGGTAGCAGAGAAAAGCCCAGATAAGTTATGTTGTATTTTCTGTCTGTTGGAATCTCAAATAAGTTATCTTGAGGGCTCGTGAAATAGGTTCTGACCCGTGATAAAATTATATTTTCTCTTTGATTAATTATCCGACCTTCCCCTTTAGATAAAATTACGTTGGTTGAACAGTACGTCATCAAGATAATTTTTCTTTGCTTTTATCTTATCTAGCCTTATCTAATATTTTCTCATGAAAGAAACGGGCCCTAAATATTCATGCAGATTCATGGTGGATTGGGTTCCGATAAGAACGTACAGAAACCACGAAAAGGAAGGGGTGGCTTATCCAGGATTGCAGCCAATGAAGCTGCAGATGAGTTTATGGAATGGAGAAAGCTGGGCTACGAATGGAGGGAAAGACAAGATTGATTGGAGTAAGGGGCCGTTTGTGGTGTCGTTCAAGGATTTCAAGATTGAAGCGTGCGTTTGGAAGGAAGATTCAAGATGGTGCAGCCCCACAAATTGGTGGAACAAACAGAGCTCAGGCTCTCTAACATGGGGGCAGAGGAGGCTGTTGAGGTGGGTGAGGAAATATTATGTCACTTATGATTATTGCAATGATTTACAGAGGTTTAATAATGCTCTCCCAAAGGAGTGTTTGCTTCCCAAGTATTGATGATGTAATTAGGCGGAGCTAGGGTTTATGATATACATGCATATATATATGATTTAATTAATTTATTGATTGATTGATTTAAGGGAATTATTATGTAAGAGGTTTGGAGTGTGATGATTATTACTGACAACGAATCGTAGCTCAGTTTGGTAAGATGCTTCCCTTTCAATCCAAGAGGTCGGGGGTTTGAGTCATTTCGTGTGCGTGTGTGTTGTGTTTGCCTAATAATAAAAAAAAAAAAGTCTTGCATTGTATGGGAAGACAAAGATTTGTATTAGCCCGGCTGCACAGTGCGGCCAAGTTTTGAAAGCAAAATAAATTACCTGGCCCAATTAATCTACTTGACCCACAACCCAAAAAGAAATGCCTCATAAAAATATTCAATGAACCTCAATGTGAGTACCCCTTTATTGTTAGACAAAAACTTGTGTCAGCCGGAGGCACCGTGCGGCCGGGCCCAAAGTGCCAATCTTTATACAGAAAAGTGTCAATCTATATGAATAAAAGTGTCAATCTTTAACATAATTATTTTACGAATAAAATGACAATTTTTAAAAGTGTCAATCTTTATACAGAATAGTGCCAATCTATATGAATAAAAGTGCCATTGTTTTAGCCCGGCCGCACGGTGCCTCCGGCTGACCCAAGTGTGTCCCTTGATGTGCTCACGACTGATATGATGATAATATATTTAAGAAAAATCATTATTAATATGTACCATAAAAAAAATCTTACAAAAAAAACCTAAATCTAAATAACAAAAAATTAACCCTAAAAAGAAAAATTATTGACGTGACAATGCAACATCAGTTGTGGGCATATTAAGTATGCCCACGAAGCATTCGTGCAGATGTATATGGCCATCATTTTATTTTATTTTATTATTATTATTATTATTATTATATGTCGACCTCGCATCATCCTTGGTGATAATTTAGTCTCAACTAGTTGTTGTTGTTGTTTTTTTTTTTCTCCAACGTTGCAACTAGCTTTTATAACTTCTCGAATCAAGAACTTACAAAAATCTGCTTACGATAAAAGGAGCTAGAGACCCCCCCCCCCCCAGCCTTTATACATCACGATACCACATAAACAAAAAAGCATTATAACCCTTACACTTTATATTAATGGGCATGCTTACTTTAAAAAAAAAAAAAAAAAGAAAAGAAGGAAGAGAAAGTAAGCTATTGTATTGTTGTGTAAAGATTAATACACTAGCTTTTGTTCATGGCTGGAAAGGAGAGAGAGAGAGCCTTACCGATTTACAGATTACGTTATCGGTTCACTACGAAATAAACCGAAAATCTTGTGACCGATTTCCAGCTCTATTTTTGCCATTATTGAAGTATGTCGACTCGCATTATCCTTGGTGATAATTCTCAACTAGCTTCCGTTATTTTTATTTATTTATTTATTTTTATTTTTTTACGTTGCAAATAGCTTTTATAACTTCTCAAATCAAGAACTTACGAAAATCTGCTTACGATGAAAGGAGACCCAAAAAAAATAAAACAATACGAAATTTTTTGTTTTTCTTAACTTGTTTTTTTGACAAAGGAACAAGCTAAAGTTTGCAAGCCCTACATCACGATACCACATAAACAAAAAAGCACTATAACCCTTACACTTCATATTCATGGGCATGCTTAATTTAAAAAACAAAAACAAGAAAAAGTAAGCTAATAATGTATTGTTCTGTAAAGAGTAATACACTATAGCTTTTATTCGTGGCTGAAAAGGAGAGAGAGAGAGCCTTAATTTATTCTTCAGCAGAAATTAACCTGATTCATTCATCATATTAATTGATTTCTACTTTTATTTCTCCATATATTAGCTTAGTTAGTGAACTTTCATCACCATAAAACCCTAATTCTGTCGAAAAAGAAAAGGGTTGAATTAGGGTTTAATCAATAAGGGTACTCCCCAGCCCAGTTGCCAGGTTGATAGTAGCTGCAAACGACGTAGTACCATCCGTTGTTACACTGCACGCGGGCGCACCCTATCTGCGTGGAGTCGCTCCACACCACCTGCGTGTAGTGCAGGCATTGGTTCCCTCCGGTGCAAGAGTTGCTGGCGTAGTCGTAGTATGGCTTCTCCGCCACCCACATGTTCACCGCGGACGTCCCCGTGAAGGTGCTGCTGCTCCCCTTGGCCAGGTTCTCCCCGTAGGGCCCATTCGAGTGCGTCAGCGCGCAGTCGGCCTTCCTCGCGTTGGCGTAGTTCAGGGCATACGTGGCGAGCGTCGCGTTCCACGCCACTGAGGGCACGCCCACCTGGCCCCGGGGGGTGTTGTGGCAGTTCACATAGTCCGTCACCGAGTTCTGGGCGGCCGACGGACTCGTTAGGGTTGAGAGGGCGACGAACGAGACGAGGGCGAGTAAGGAGAGTTTGAGATAAGCTGCCATTGTGTTTTGTGATTTGTGATTCGAGTATGGAATATTAATGTAGTTAGGATGTTGGATGATGATGATAATGGAGGGAAAATTGAGGTATTTATAGGGGAGATTTTGCCCTAGGATTTAGGGAATGGCATGTGCATGAAAAGTGGTACAATATTAAGCAACCCTAAAGTTACTTGTACATTTCCCATTTACATGTTGACCTTAGGAAATTATTAATTATAAACTATACAATTATAAGATAGAATTCATCGATTCATGCTTTACAAAAAGAAGCTACGGGGATTAAGTGTTGCTTAAGTGTAGGTTAATTTTTTTTCAAGTAGATATATATTGGTTGTAATTCTTAATCTCCACGAATCCCTAGAAACAGTACTTACTATAAAAGCTTATAATTGTTTAATCAGATGCAACTCACCTGGAGTATAATGAACTTTGACATTCTAAACTTTTTTTTATAAGACTTTCTAAGTTCATATTTTTTTTTAATAAGACTTTCTCAAGTAAAGATGTAATTTTTGTTTTTTTAAATTTTCAATTCTCTTTTAAAATATTTTTCTCTCTCCTTTCCCATTTTTGAAGTAGGAGCTAAAGAGATAGATTAACTTTGATTGTTTTCATGTTAAATAACTACGGAGTATTTTCTAGCCAGGTGGAAAGATTGAATAAATATATGTTTTCTTAATCTAATGTTTGAGCTTGGAAAGTTTTGTAATGGAGCAAGGGAGTATATAATTTCAAAATGAAAAGATAAAATAATGCATGCACGCATGCAAGGAGTAAATAGGATAGATGAATTGCAAAACAAATAAATCCATTGCATGAACCCATCCAAAATGCTTATGGTGTCATGAGAGAAATTAAACATATTTTTAGATATATCATTTTTAGCTTATCACAAATTATGTTATATCCTGGCTTGTATAATAAATTGTTAAAGAACTTGTTTAAAAGACGCATAAAACAAGTTAAATACTTGATGTGCTAAAGAAATTGAACTATCATTCTCATGTTTCCTTAATGTGTTTGAATATTACTAATGATCATTTAGTCATAACTAAACAAACAAGATGAATTCATCTTTCGACAAATTAGATGTGACAATTTTAGCCATTAACGAATTTCAACACTGAAAAAACTAGTTGGCATCCGATGTTGTTCTCAATAGAAAATGTATTTTCCTTTCGAAGACAACATAAAACTTCAATGAATATTTTTTACTTTCGGGGCCTTTGTTGCTGGCTAGATTTTCCAATAAAAATCTATTAAATGGCTAAAATTGTCACTCAATTGATTTATAAGGTTGAAATTGTTACACATTTGAAGTTCGGGTTAAATATATCAAAAACTAAATTTATCGGGCTAAATTGTGTATTTTACAATAATAAATTGGGATAACTATGGATGAAATCAAGTACATGTTGAACAAGTGGATAATGTATTTAGCTAACTTGAAAGAATTTTAAAATTAAAAAAAAAAAAAAAAACTTGAAAGAATTTAAAATGATTGCGTAATATCACTGGAATAAAGATAATCGATCATTGGAATTTAAATAAAAAAATCCGCTCAAAAATTTAGTCAAATTTTCTTAACTAATTAGTAATTAGTCACTATTTTTATTTCTCAATTACTCTTAATCTGATAAAAAAAATTTAAAAAAAAAAAAAGAAAAGAAAAGAGAAAGACGATCATTGGAATGGCATGTGCATGAAAAGTGGTACTCGTTAGGCCACAACTTACAACAATAGTAAGCAATCCTAAAAAAATAATAGTATTAAGCAATCCTAATGGTACTAAAACGTACATTTCCCTTTTACATGTTGGGGGGAAAATTGGCCTTAAAAAGCAAGTTGAAATTCTGAAATTCAGCTTATTTATTAATAAACGAAGGGATTAAGTGTTACTTAAGTGTAGGATATATAATTTTTTCAAGTAGATATATGTTGGTTTTAATTGTTAATTAATCTCCACTCCAGTCCCTAGGCATTGTTTAATCAGATTCAACTGACCTAACTGACCTGAGTATTTAATTTCAAAAAGAAAAAAAAAAGTAAGAAAGAAAGATAAGTAGTACTATGCTTGCTTGGAGTAAATAGGATGCATAAATAATTGTGAAACTCATAAATCCATTGCATGAACCCATATGTGTCAAGAGAGAAACATACTTTTACATGTACTCGTTTAGTTAATCATAATATGTATTATGTCTTGGCTTATTCAATAAATATTCGTTTGATTCAAGTAGGGGAATGGAAATGGAACAACATCAAGTTAAGGGGGAATGATAACAATAACTGTTATTTTTAATAGAAAAGAATCACTTGTAAAAGATTTACTATCTCCTTGTTTCTCCTCTATTTTTTGGGATATAACAATTTGGTGGATATGATTTGAGTTAACCTCAACTAAAGGTAATGGATAACCAAAATTTTCTAAAATTAGGAAAAAAAAAATAAAAATGAATCAAACATGAGCTAAATATATAAATCTTTTGGATTCGCTTCCTCAATTATTTCGAATGCAGATCTGGCCTTTGCTGGGAAATCTAGATTGTCTTGCAATTTATTGCGATTATGAAATTTCGGTTATGAAGCGAAGCCATTTGTTACAGCAATTTAGAGGTGCCCAAAGAAACCGGAACCGGGAAACCGAACCGGATTTTTAATCAGAACCGGTGGTTCCGGAACCTAAACCGGAACCGCCGGTCGGGTTCCGGTTCCCATACTTAGAAACCGTGAACGGCTGGTTCTCTGGTTCGAACCGTGGAACCGGTTTGTTTTTTTAATTTTTATTTTATGTATATGTTATGTATTTATATGTTATGTTCAAGCATTAATTTATATTTGTTGTTTAAATACCGTAGTAATTATTTTATGCTAATATAATAATATGTTACATTTGAAATTAATAATATTCTTATATTTTGATTTTTTTTCATTAGCTTATATTATAATTATAATTCAACTTAAAAATTATAATAATTACAAATGAAGAAAACTGCAAAATTTATATGATTCATGACGTCATATCAATTGTTCAACTTTTAATTTTTATTAAGTAAAAAATATGAATATTATATGAAAATTAGCAATTAAAAAAAACTTCATATCAATTAAATATTTTTTAAATAAACATACAGGATACACAATTATATTTTTTAAATATGAATTAATTTTATTAATTTGCAAAAAATAAAATAAAATGAATAACATGTAGAAATGGGGGATGCGAGAGCAAGAGAACAAATGGGAGGAGATCTTTTAAGATGATCCACTAAGCACCACCGATGTAGGAACTGACATTGACACCTCTCAAGCAGAAACAGACGATTTCGGTAACATGTAGTGCTGCCATGACAAATCTTAGAAGAGTATTCTTTTTCCTCACCGAGGTTTTAATGAGGCTCGGCCTTTGGAATCAAAATGTGATCTCCAAGGGTTTAGGTGAAATAAATGAAATAAAAAAAAATTGAATAATCCTCTCATTTGTTATATTTCCAATTTTCTTACAAATTTCTCTTACAGTTTTCGATTATAATGTTCTTATAATTAAACTTGAAACAAATATAAATGAAGTATGCATATTAGAAAAAAAAATAGTAAAAAATTGGCGGTTCCATCCGGTTCGAACCGGAACCAGAACCGGGACCGGCGGTTTGGAACCGTAGGGGGACGGTTCGGTTCCGGTTCCTCTTCGTCAGAACCGTAACTGCTGGTTCCAGTTCCGGTTCGAACTGGAACCGAAACCGTGGCCGGCTCTACAGCAACTGTGAAATTTATATATATTTACTTTTTTTCTTGTTCGGTTTTGAGTTGAATTGCTTGAGCTTGGTATAGTGTAAAATTGATCTAAGTTAGATCTAATAGTCCCAAGATTTATAGTGTTATAGTATATATAGATTTGATCTACGTCTACTCTTATTCAGTTTGTTTTTCGAAATTTCAAAAACTTTCATCGATAATAGGACTTATCCACTAACTACAACAGGATCATTAATGTGCTCATTACTAATATTGCAGTGCCATCGTGAACAAGAAAAGTCAATAGTTTAGCATATAAAATTAAATCTTAATTAATAAAAATTTAAATTACCATATAAAAAATTAAATCCTACTAAAAAATAAGCTCTAGCGATATTCACACGATTAGTAAGAGTCATTTTTCATATCGAAAACATTTATGAAAGGCGGAGAAATATATTTGTTTTAGGGAAATGCGATAGCTAACTCTAAATGCCTAGCATATATATAAAACTTAGAAGTATTTATTAGCTCTTGTTCTTGTAAATAGGCGTGATAATATAAATATCAATTTGTTTCAAGCACTAACATATATATGTGTCTAGTTTTAATTTCCTTAGAACATCTAACATAATAACGACGACTAGATATATTAATTACTTTATTGACCTTATAATTATTCATTAATTATATGTGTTCTTGCCTTAATTACTAATTTTCGTAGCACAAAATAGGCACAAAAAAAGGACATCCTCAACTTATTTTCGTATCAACACCTTAATCAATATGACATATTAGAAAGTTTAACACCTAAGTACTTCATTTCTATTAAAACCTAATGCACTTTCCCAAATGCCAAACATACAAACTATCTTTGAACTTTCATAAACAAACGATCTATTTCAACACAAAAGAAATGGAATTGAGTTGAAAGTGAAACCAAGCAAACTCTACTTCAAAAGTTTACTTTGAGTGATGGATTAAATTGACAACACAAAAGAAATGGAAGTTAAAAACCTCGATTATTTCTTTAGTAAGGACGTTGTCCGATGTAATTTCCTGGAGGATAATAGTTGCAAGAAACGAGCCAATATCCGTCGTTGCACCGAGCCCTAGCGCAACCAACACGAGTGGAGTTGCGCCACACCACTTGCGTGTAGTGGAGACATTGTCCTCCCCTACAAGTGTTGGAGGTAGGGACATAGTTAGTCCTCTCCTCCACCCACAAACGCACGGCCGCTCCTCCGGTGAAATCTCCACTGCCCTTAGCAAGATTCTCACCGTATGGCCTAGCAGTAGAGTGGACAAGGTTGCAATCGCCTACCCTTTGTCTCACATAGTCCCGGGCGAAATTCGCCACTCTTTCGTCCCACACTACGGGCCCCACCCCGACTTGGGCACGGGCAACGTTGTGGGCGTTGACGTAGTCTTGTCGAGAGTTTTGCCCTAGACATGGATTTTGTAGCATGGTGATTAGAACTATGAAGAAAATAATGGCTAAGGGAAACTTATTGTAGATTTTCATTTTGATTGTTGACAAATTAAGATGTATATATGAGTAGGGGTATTTATATACCAAAGAAAATACGAGTCTTGTACTATTTTTGGTTTTGAAAATGTCATGAATTAACTAACGTGTAAAATGAATGTTTATTTCTTGAAAAAAATTTGTGCAATATATGCTATTTATTCGCATTTGCTGCCTATGTTATGTGGCTATAAGTTTTAAGTACATATATTATTATTATTATTATTTTATTTCATTAATTGCGAAGAGTCGTGTTTTCATTACTAGCAGTACCACACGGCCGCTTTCTGGTAATAGCATGTATACTTAAACTTTAAACTTTAAACTTTAATATTATTGTACTAAAATCAAAACGATAAAATGGTGTACAATCAGAGTATTTAAATACGATAATTGCTATAACTAAAACCGCAGATTTTTTTTTTAAAAATAATTTTTAATCAGTAAAAAAACAAATATATATTTTACATGGTGTTGACGTGATTAATCAGCATAGCTGCTGAGGAATCTCAGTCTGTACATACTTCGGGCTAAGAAATCGAAAAAATTATAAAAGTATATTCACCTTCTCTACATGTGTTCAATGCAATGTTCTAAAAATCGGCCTAGTCGGCGCCTAGGCGCTAGTCGGACCATGGCCGACCCGACTTTTGGCTAGTCGGTGGTCTCTAGGCGCTCGGGCACTAATCGGCGCCTAGTCGGCCGCCTAGTCGGGCTAGTCAGCCGCTTAGGCAGGCTGGGCGGGCTGGGCGGCTGGGCGGCTAGGCGGGGTAGTCGGGCTCTAGGCGGGTTGGTCGGGCTCTAGGCGGGCTAGGCGGATTTGATTAGGGATTTAGAGTTTTAATTTTAAATTCATATATTTAGTTTATTTATGTTCAAATTTATGGATTTCATGTTTAATTTTTTTTAAAAAATATTATATACTATGAAATTTATTTGGAAGACTACTAAGTTTATGGAATTTTAGCTATTAATTAACATATTATATGTTTTATCATAAATTAAAAAAATGAAATTATTAGTAATATATGTTTATATAGTTTGTACTTTACAATATAAGAGTAAAAATAATAAAAATAAGTATTATAATTCTAATCCGACTAGTCCCCGACTAGGCTCCCGCCTAGCCGCCTAGGCGCTAGTCCCCACCTCACCGCCCGACTAGCGACTAGCGACTTTTAGAACACTGGTTCAATGTCGAGGCCAAAAAATATATAATAGTATATTACTATAATATATTTATTTTCATAAAAAAATATTATAAAATTAATGAAATTAATAATAAGACACTAGAGGACTGATGATGATCCATCCATTTTCTTTTGGTACAGGACCCATCCACTTTTAAACTGGAGAATTAATCATGTTTTATGTTTCATTTATTCGCGTTAATTAACTAGCTAGTCGAACTAATTTGGCAAGCCTACTTAATTTATTTTCAATTTACGAAATTGGTCATCCAAATCTGTTTGGATTCAATGGAAACTAAATTCAATTCTGTTGTAAATATATTTTATATATGGACATTACTTATTCATTAGGGTTTCTCTCTCTTGTATATATATCTCGTGTGTATCCCATTTGTAACTTACGGTGAATAAGATTAATGAGAAAACCCTACTTCTACTGCCGTCTTCTCCCTTCTCTCTTTCTCTTCTGTGTTCTTTATTCTTCTTTACAATATTACTTTACAACACGTTATCAGCACGAGTCTCTAACCAACGGAGCGGATCTTGAAACACGAATCTTTAATCCGGTGTGTAATTTTTGGAGAAGAATTATTGACAATCAATCGACAATCATAGAGGCAAAAATTTTGGAGGTTTGCCTTTATCTTTCCGCAAATTAAATAGAGACGCTAGAGGTATGTCTAGAAAGTATTCATATGTCATTGATTATTTGTTTTTCGTGTTCCTAATTGGGAGATTTTTACCTTGCGCCATATTAAATGTTATTATTGTCATGTTTATGCTTATAAGAATATATGAATGTTTACTGTAAAGATATATAAGTGGTTTGTGTTTGGTAATAGTGAATCAATTTAATTTCCTTGTTATTTGTTAATAATTAGCATTTGATAATTGGTTTATGTTCAATGCTAGAGGGATTATTCTCGTAATATTTTATCTTGTCAGTATGCTTATTGCTTGGGTTAAGTACATTGATGACCAGCATCATGATAAGCCTTTTTATATACACTAGAAAATATAACGTGCGTTGCACGTGTAATCTATATTTTTGAATTTGAAATAGATGAAAATCACTAACTGTAATTTTATCATTAACTTTAAAGAATGTGAAAATTGTACACTTGTTATCACTTTGATTCATCTTTAAAAAACTTCCTTCACTCATTAAAAACTTAGCCATGAATCAAAAATAGAAACAATTAAGCAATACAACTCTTCAAATGAAACTCTCAAAAATTAAATCATGAATTTAGATAGTTCATCAGTAGCATCTTATATCACATGTCATTCAGATACTTTTGTGTTGTGTTTTGTGCTCAACCAAAGAGAATCATATGTTCTTTGCAGAATCTAACACTGACGAAAGTAAATATTTACAAAAGTAATAAGTTGATTGAAGGAATGCCTACTGCCTAACCAAATATGAAAATCACATTAATTGCAGCAGAGTTCACTCAAAAAATGAAGATTTGAACTACCTCCCAACAGATAGTTTTATGATGGAGTTCAACCCACATGAAGGTTATGAGTGCTCAAAGTCGACCAACTATTTTCTCAAGTTCTCAAGCATTTGTGATCCTCCAATATCTCAAATCATTCCTAATGTTCTTATTTATAGAGATCGT
Source organism: Mentha longifolia (assembly GCA_001642375.2). NCBI lineage: Eukaryota > Viridiplantae > Streptophyta > Magnoliopsida > Lamiales > Lamiaceae > Mentha > Mentha longifolia. Next base: position 23,199,635 of record CM038120.1, on the reverse strand, counting down.
CAAGTAATCTAATCCCTTAGGATTGAAGTTACTGTAAAGAATTATTCAAAGTCAGTGTTGGTATCAACCGGTCAGAAACACACAGAGGTACTCACAGAGCTCTGTACAGTGACATACTCGATGAGCACAAACGCAGCGGAATAGTTTATAACAAAAAATAGATCAAGAAAAATCAGAACACAAAAATAATTTGTGCAAGATATCGTGAGGAAACACACAGAGATGTTCACTGTAAGCAACACTGTGAGTGAAACAATGAACAGAAACTCAACGAAAAATAATAGAAAATAACAAAGAACAAAGAAGACACGAAGATGGTTTTCGCAAGATATCAGAATGATATCTTGCTATGCCTCAAGGCGAAACAAACACTATAATTCACGAAGAATTACAAACCAAGGTTGAGGAAATGAACTATTAAAAGTTACTAACATAAACAATCTAACTATCCACTAAGCTAGTTGTATAATGATAGTATTACTCAACCTAAAACAATTGGAGAACTCTCAAATAAAACTCTCTTTTCAATCTCTCCAAAAACACGTTCTATCTCCAATGAATCTTGTAGTTTATATAGAGCTTGAGACTTAGCCACCAAGTTAGGGTTAGGATTTGCATGAGAGTAGATAACCACCCATCCACGCCTCCTTAAGCATATCTCCACGCAATCTTTATCTTCTAGAAACCTTAGATGATATTGGGCCACTTTACAACTTGGTCGCTCGCCACATCAGCCACCACATCAGCCGCCACATCAGGTCACACGTCAGCAACCTCATCAATCACCGCATCAGGTCACACATCAGCTGACTCATCAGCCAACTCCTCACTCCCCCTTAGTCCAGCTAATCTCTTGGATTAATCATAAGCCCACTATGATATTGGGCTTGGGCTTGATCACATAGCAGCTCTGCAGCCCACGAGCTTTGTATCTGCCACATCATCGACCACATCATCACTCCCCCTTAATCCAACGTGTATATGGTATTATACCTACACAAAACAAAAACCACAAGCGAAGAAAGACAAAAACTAAGAGATGGAATCGACTCTTAGATTCCAACAGTCAGAAGCACATTGCAACTCTTAAACTGTTTATAGCCGAGTGTTAGTCGAGTTTTAGCATGTGATTTGTAAATTGATCATTGTAAGATTATCATGTCTTTCGAAGTTTGGGAGAAGATTTAGGCTCAAAGTTTCCTGAGTGTTAGTCGAGTTTTAGCGCATGTATTTTTCTTTTAAATAAAAATAGTTGTACAATTTTCATAGATTCAATCATGTGTTCATTAATAAGACTTTCACACAATAAATTAATTTGATATAATATTATAAGCTAAAAAAAAATACTTTCACAATAATTCGTGTAAAACCATAAAAGAAAGAATATTACTTGGATAATTAACTATAAACGATTATTACTAAAAAGAAAACTATCTCCATTTTTTTTTCCAGTGTCACATGTTTAATTCGTTGTTCAGAAATATATGCAAATTAATGATCAATATTAATAAATATTATGCAAGTGTTGTTCCTTATCCGCAATTACTTTGCTTTAGTTGTAACTATGCAATATGCAATTTTAAACATATTATTAAAAATAACAAACTACTTATACATGATTAAAAGAATAAGACATTAATATCTTAGTTTTTGACAATTGATATCAATTGGATTAACTTTAGGAAGCTTCTTATGAAAAAGAATGTGATGTTGCTCCAATTATTTTATTGAATAAGAGTAATTAGATCATTTAAGAAATTATTGAAATTTGAAAATATTCTTTCGATTGACTAACTTAGTTTTAGGGAACAAAAACAATTGCAATCATACAGAAAATAAATAAAAATAAAAATTCAAGCATCAAAATATGGATTATTAGTATATTTTTCATCACATAGTGCTTGTATTTTGAAAAGTCAAAATATATATTAGAACTTGCAGCCCATCGAATATATAGAAACTGAAAATATTTCTATTAAAATGAAAGTGAAAAATATAAATACTTTTCTGACATTTTATAAAATAAAGAATATACATGCATGGCATATAATAAATCCTTTGAAAAACTTGCGTAAACATTATTGATTAATATATAAACAAATAAGAAAAACAAGTAATAGTTACTTTAAAAACCGTCAAGGATCATAGAAATGCGGTCGAATCTCATCTTAAATTTAAGGATTTTTTTTTCTTATTTTGACATTTTGTGAAATGTTTCGTGAAAGTGTCATATCATTATAAAATTTATATTTCACCTATAAACCATGTTCACAAAAACAACATAACTAATTATACCATCATGAATAATTTGATAATAAAAGTATAAATAAGAGTAAAAATTTGACACTGCTATTCTTAAAATAGATATAACTTTCCGAATTCTTATTCATCAAAAGATCGAAAAGGGTGTTTGCATATTTGGCCAACCTTTCTACATCTGTGAGAAATATAAATCCAATACATAATTGAGAACAAAGATTAATAAATTGAATATAATTACAACAAAAATGACAATTAATGATTGATAATATTGCAAGTCTTGATCGATAATTATAATATCTTCCAAATCATTGTTCATGTTGGAATAGAGGTTTAACTTGTAAAAGACACGCCATTTCTAATAGTTAAAAAAAGAATTCCAATAGTGAAAGCGAGATGTGCATTGATGAATCATCATGAAAACAGTTGCCACAACTGCTCCTTCTTCCAAACTAACCGTAGTTATGTACAATATAACTATTGTTTGTGGCAATTAACTAACGACTCTTACACTAATTTAAACTCATTAAATTTTCCCTAAAAAAATAGCATTAAATATAAAATTAATTTATTATGTTTATATTTATAGATGAATGATATGTTCTTTTTATGTCTACAATATCCTTATATTTACAATAATAAGTTATACTACCTCCGTCCCATACATTTACTTTTGTAGAGACGGACGTTAAGAAATAAAATATGTCACGACCGTACTTTGCTAATTGATAGCTAAGCTCGGTGATTCGTGACTATGGTGGAAATTAACGAATAATTTACGAAAGATGGGAAAGTCGGGAATTTGATACGAACATATTATAGAACAAACACCGATAGACGGAATAAGTATGACATCACTCGTCATGATCTTGAATTACAACCATATCGAAGGATTAGAAGTATCAGAGTGTACGCAGCGGAAAAGCGTTTAAGAATACATGTATGAAGACATGTACTACCAAGAGAAATCTTCAACTAAGACTACTTGCTAACTTTGACAAAAGCATCGCCGGTCACTCTCCATTCATCTTGCTTAACCTGCACATCGGAAATAATGTACAGGGCGTGAGTACTTGAGTACCCAGTGGACACATGCCCAAAACATTTGTGTTGTCAAGCCATTCATCGTGAAGCATAGGGTTTTATTGAAAGGCCTATGTTCACGAAAAACTGAGTTATCTTAAAAGCGTCTGCAGACTAAGTTCTGTAGTATTCTACCATATCTGAGTTTGTTGTGCCCGAGGAGTTGGCCACCTCACTCGGTCACCTGATCGGTCACTATCTGAATGACACGATCAATGTGTACACTAGTCCAAGAATAATAGCTGATCATTCAAGGACCCGAATTCGATTTATGAATTGTCATTTCGCCATTTAACAGATAGGCATCATACAAAAACTGAAAACATTTATGGCATGACAATACTTTAAAAGAGCTATTAATCTAATAAAACATGCTTTGTTTTATAGAAAGCCCACCTCATTGTTTTTCTTTACTGCAATGAGACTTGATCTCTGCTTCTGCTACTGTCCCTCCTTCACGTACCCTTCGATTAAAAATCGAGGTAAGATTCGTATTCTAACGAATAAAATCTTATCTAAGATTTTAGTTTAAAATCTGATCGGAGGTTATTCTAAATCCAGTAACATGGTTACTGTGATCTAAGCTCGAGTTATGAATCCCGTTATGTGAACGGTTCATAAGATTTTTATCAATAAATCAATCTTTGATTTATTGTTAATCTAGACAAATTTTAACTGCGTATTTGATTTGCTTAATCAATTATGATTAGTTATTAACTCTTAGTTAATAAATTCTGGTTAATTAACTTATCTTAAGTTAATGCTTTTACTCGCAAAATAATTTCTTACGAATTATCAAAAATAAATTACGAGTAGGGTACGATTTAATCGTGGTGTCTCGGTCCGTAACTAACTAGAAATTGGGCTTAAGTTGATTAAACGATTCTGGCCCAAGTTAGAAATTTCAGCCCATTTGGTAAGTAGATCCGGCCCAATTAAAAGGGGCAGATCCCTAATTCCTTTTCTTTCTCATTCACCGAACTCGTCCCCTCATACCTCTTGATTCGCGAGTTCAGTTCTTCGACTCTCAATTCCTTCCTCTGCTCCTGCCACCATCGACCTTGACCGGCATCATCATCTACGAGCCGCCGCTGTCGGCTGCTATTGCTCTCTTTCTGTCCCGTTGGGATTTCTCCAACTCGAAATTGGGAAAGGAGAGACCCAATTCGAGGACTAGGGCAGAGCACCTCTGACTTCTATGGCCGTTTCTGATGAATTCTCCTTCAATTCGAGGTTTTGCCGGCGTGGTGAGATGGCGCCTGTTTTGCGGTGTTGTTCGTCGACCTCGGTTCCGACGGCTCTCCAGCGCAACTCCCGTAGCGGCTGCTCTCATCCTTCTCGTTTTCTAGGATTTTGATCCTAAAACTAAAACCCTAACTCGTTGTGGATTAGGGGACATTTGTCCCGATAATTTGATCAAATCAGAACTAAAGTTTGATTCTTTTACTTAATTAATGTGGTTTTGATTCGAACGTGGTTGATACTTGTTTCTCTGTTTTCTTGCTGTAGGTTTCGGTGTTGATGACGGAACGTCGCCGTCGCTTGTTGCTGCTTGCTGCTCTGCCATGGCTTTTTCACTAATCTGCATCCGCCGTTAGTCTTTGCTGGTCTAGTCATTTGCCGTCGAGGCTTCGGCCTCGATGGGGTTTGTTTTCCCATTTTAAGCTAAG